>JAUTXW010004582.1:0-497500 GCA_030620095.1 Kuschelorhynchus macadamiae | reverse complement strand
TATTGTCTAGTTAATATTTAACTGCTTTCTTGTAAAAAATCTGGTTTCATGAGTTGGAATTGGCCTAAAAAGGTTTATTTCATTCCCAGGTTTCTCTCTGTAAATACAAAGGTTACAATATAATACGTAAAGCCATTTAACAATTTAATAAAAAAAAAGCAAAACAAAATATATTTTAAATAAAATTTCAGATATATTAACAAAAAGCAGCATAAATATATCTGTCCCTTAGAATTAAAAAAGCGGTAGTCACAAAACATATACTTTACAGCGAGCTATTTTTCTGTCAGATTCTGTTAATTTTTACTTTTAGAACGATTTTCGAAATGAGTCTAAAGTTTACAAACAGTTTACTGAAGTTTTGATATAATAACTAAAAGCATTTCTGTATATCTGTTTCTTAGAATTGAAAAGGCGGTAGTCACATTAACATAATTTTTTAATAGAAGAACATCTCTCTAGAAAATCTGTTGAACATTAGAAAAAAGCAGCAGCCGATTTAGCAATAAAATATAAAGACGACCTGGATGTCAATGAATTACATCTATAAATTGAAAGTTTCAGGTATTAGGCTTGTTCCTTGATAAAAAATATAGAACGTACAGATTGACTGTGTTCATTCATGAATATAGATTTGCATCCATCTATCTCAATATAGAAGTCGGAATTGTTTTTTTGTTGACTACCCCCTTTACTCTCAAATTTTTGCAGACATTTTCTAAACTATTAATGCAGGCAATCCTGGAGGCTTCGTCCTGTTTAGCCAGCATTTTTCCCTTAACACTGGTAAATAGTCGTTTCCTTGTCTAATGTCGGGGTCATTTTACCTTGATCTCCTTGGTGTTCTAGAAGGAGACCTGGACATTGTTGCTCGGCAATCTCTTTGTATATTGCCAGTTTTACATTCTATTTGCCAATTTTGCTGTTTATGGGGCCCCATAACATTTTGGCTTTTTCATATTTCACTTAACACTGCCTCAAATCCTTTTCTTATACACTCCTGTATGTTATCGGCTGGATCTGCTACTGTAACTTCTGTAATTTTTAGTTTTGGAATGTTGAACACAGCTCTAAAGCATGAACAAGTGGGTCGCTACTCTTGTTAAGTTCTGTCATTTTTAAATTTTCTTGAATTTTGGGAACTCAGATTCTATCTATCTGATGTAGAAAACGCTAATTTTATTAATTTTCTAATGCGAGAGTCAAATTCTTGGGTTTCTGTGTCCGAGTTTTAAGCTGGGTTGTGTATATTTCTCTAATGAATGAACGACGTGCTGAAAATTTTGTCGATGGCTTGCGGGAATGCTTTGCAATAAATCCAATGCCTGTCCTGTTAACGAAACTATCAGAAAACTGGCATTTTCTTCATTGGTCCAAGTACTAGTTGTTGCTGCGCCTCAAATGGACGCAGCTACATGGTCCAGGAAGTTGACCAATCAAATATTGAAGCTTTTATTTGACTAGCAAAAGTTTGCTTTTTCAGTTTACTTTTTTTTCAGGATGTTACACTTTATTCTCAATGGTATCACTAACCTCTTTAACGTCCAATTGAACTTGTTTTATCTCCTCATGAACTTGTTTTACTTCAATTTCAAGATTATTTCTCACTTTATCTTCGTTTTCTTCAATTTATTCTTTCACGTTGTTTATCTTTTCCTTGACATTATCTATGGCTTTCTGAAAGCGGTATTTCTCTTTTTTAATGGCATTCTAAATCCTACATTTGATGTAGTTTCTCCAGCTTTCTGACCTCCTCTATATGTTTCTCTTTTTGTCTTTAGGCCTCTTCTTCCTGTTTTTCGTTTTGCCTCTTGGTCTCTTGGTCGTTTTAAATTCTCTCGAGCCGATCCTTTTTTTCTGTTTGTCTTTTAGCTTCTTCATCTTATTTTTTAAAACCTTATCCGTTTTTTTATCTTTTGGCTTCTTCATCCTGTTTTTCTTTTTGGCTTTTGCTTTGCAGATATTTTAGTATTCCCTGTTGTTCCTGATGCTTGCTCGACTGACCTCTTCATAAGGATACCCTCTTCTTCTTGTAGGTTCTTGAGTTGTTCTCCAATCTTTACTTTTCGTCCATTTTAGCTGTTTGTTGTCTAGTATTAGGTATTAATTAAAGTTTTTTTCTTTAAAAACATGCTGCAAAGTCAAATTGAATGAATTTCGCGTAGTTTGAGAATAGAACTTTTTAGAGGTTTCGCGAAAATGACCTGATGTCGTCTTCTTAAGGGGGAACTGCATGCAGTAATATGGATCATTTGCAAGCCTTTCCATGCTGCAATATTATGTTAAAATTATAAGAGATATGTATTAGCTTCAATGTGATTTTAATAGGGAAATTTGTATAGTTGGGCGGTAAAGGCGAATTTTTATAAAAAAATCAAATCTACAGTTATAAAATAAAAGTAGATTTGTCTATTTTCGACCATTTTTTGACTACTTTTTGACGCACATATCTTCGCATATAATTTTGTTCCCCACAAAATGGCTCTTTACCGCCTTACATTGATCCTTTGTCTACGTAACTGTAAAATTTGAAATGGTAAATCGTACTCATGTCTTTGCATATCTGCAGCGCGTGAACCCTTTTGAATCCATTTTTAACCGAAATGTAATTTAAATTACCTATACATAACACTTTTTTTGAGGTTGGACGTGCAGGAACTTTTTTTTTAATGCGTAGGTACCTTTTCATCTTACTTTCAACTCGACTAGACCTTGTCGCTGGTTTTTCACTTTTTGCGTGCACTTCTCCCTTAAGGGCCAAAATACAATGAAACACTCAAAGCTCTCTGAATGTTCTGGAAATTTCTTGAAATTGTTCCTATAAGGTCTTTAGGCCCAAAACGCAATGGTAAAATTGAAATTTACGGATCTTGTTTAGTTTGAAAATAGAACGTTTTGGATTTTTTTTGAAAGGGCTCTGTTAAGGTCTTCTTGAGGTCCAAAACACAATTGCAGAGTCAAAACTTACAATTTTGTTGAGGCTCTTTCAAAAATCACAATGTTTCATGTCCGGAAATAGTTCTTAACAGTCTGCTTTAGATTCAAACACAAATAGTTTTAAAATTTGTCAGAACTGGTCACAAATTTTTCAATGTTCTCACTAAGTTTCAGTCAGTATCTCACTTCTGACACTAATTGTTACGAGTTCGCTTTATAATAAACATTTATTTAACTAATAATGCTAACTTTTATTCAAGACTCTATCCAACACAAGTAATTAACTTTATGCTTACACGTCTAATATATGATTAATTTAAATCGGTAAAGTCCCTTATATATGCATTAAGAACAAATTAAAATCTTCTGGAAATTCGTTGAGGAACTTACTGAAATCTTCTACAAGGCCTTCAATATAGTCTGACGTGTTTATCTACTCCTAGTCGACGAACGTTTGATGATTCATTCATATATATATATATATATATATATATATATATATATATATATATATATATATATATTGTAGTAAACTTTTCCATGTTTCTTGAATACTTCTATTTTCTGTGGTGTTCAAATTTTGTTAATTAATGACCGAGGACAATTGTTTTTGTTGTGAAAGTAGTTTGGCCTGGATAACTCTATCGCTCGGTGTTTTATTTTTTTTATATGAATCTTATATCAATAATTATGGTTAGACATTCAAAAATCTTTCTGGGAAGGTTGGCTTGTTAGATCAATCAGTTAAAAGTGTATTATTATTGTTAAATTAAATTGTCTTTGTTTCTAAAAGGCAGATAGTGCCATCCTATTCTATTTCTGTTGTAAAATCAAGCTTATTGTAAAAAGAATTAAATACTTCTAAAACTTCATTAGACGTATTATTTGGAATTGCAGTTAAAATATCATCTACGTACCTTTTAAAAAATGGTAGTTTGAAAGTCAGTCTTGCAATGCGAGTGCGCTGCAGTTCAGACATGGCAATATCCGCATACACAGGAGACATACAGTTTCCCCAGCCCAAGCCAAAAACTTGCTAGTGGAAATTATTATTGTAAGTAACACAATTATTCTCAATACAAAAATCAAAAACCTCTACGCTTTACTTGGGGTAATTCGATCCCGAGGTTCTTTTATTATTGTTCTAATAAGAATAATAGGATATTTGAGAATAGTGAGATAATATGTAGTGACACCAAACTATAGTTTTCCGGGATAAGTTCGTTACTTACAAAGTTAAGAAAATCAAAGGAATTCGCAGCATTGTAGTGTTCTTTCTTAACTGCCGAATCTAACACTCTCTACTCAACGCAAAGGAGTGTTATTTTGATGAATTTTAGGTAAAAAACTACATTTTGGGAGAGGCATCGTTGTGAGCTTGTAGGTCCTGTCTATTTTCTATAGTACAGTAGGTAAAGAGATTTTCACGCCTGATAGAGCATATACCTGGTGCCTCTATTCAAGTGTGCAGGGTATTTTTAACACAATTTAAAATTTGCCAGGTTTAAATTCGTATAATAATACAATAATCTGGTACCATCAAGCTAATCAGATAGGTACCAAATGGCACCAGTTGATTTTAACCTACTTCTAGATAGATAGAGAATATGGAGGGTTGACTTGTGCCAACCTTTTACTTAGGCCTCGTAGGTGGGCCCATTGTAACCTCCTTCGGAGGTTTACTCGTCAAGCCAGCCAACAGCATTAATGTAATTTAACACCGTAGCGGCCGAGCATCCTCCGATTGTGGCCATTTCTGGCCATCTTTCCCCCATAATGGATTCTCTGGTATTTACAAGAGCTGGACAGTAACAAAGAATATGTTCTGCAGTCTCGTCATCCTCGTTGCACCCTCTACAACTTGGATCCGGAAGAACGCCCAAGGTGTGAAGGTGTTTGTTTAGCTTACAGTGTCCTGTTAGCATTCCTACCAGCTTTCTAAGATTTCCTCGAGAGAGTTTTAGGAGGTACTCAGTTTGAGCGACCTCAGGGCCGCGGATTGCAGCACCTGAGTGTCTGAAGTTTTATCTCTCCCATCTTTCTCTTAGAATCCCTATTGCCCGTTCCTTTATCTTTAGATATGGTTTGGTCTTTGCTCCGTTACGCTCCAACCTATCCGCTTTTTCATTTCCTTCGATTCAGCTATGTCCCTTAATCCATGACACTGTGACAGTATTCCCCTGGGAGACCGTCGCCAGCATCTGGTGACACTCAAGAATCAGTTTGGATGTAATTTTATTCTTTTTTAAGTTTTGCAAAACTTGTTTGCTTTCTGTGAGAATAATAACTTTTTTACCTGTTATTCTTTCTTTCTCTATTTATATCGCGCCATGCAGAATTCCGAGTAGTTCCGCCTGGAAGACGAACACTCCTTGGCCGGGAGCCATGCTGATTTCCAGGTTGAGTTCTGGTATATACACTCCCAAGCCAGTCCCATATTGGTTCTGAGAGCCGTTCGTGTAGATGTGTATGTTAGCCTCCTTTCCTGGTTCTACTGAACCGCTGATGTCAATTTCGAAGTTTTTGTTGAAAATGAAGCGGGGGATCAGGGCATCCACTTGGTGTTCTACAAGAGGTTGTCGTGTGACAGCCTCTCGGAATACCCGTGCATGTCCCGGACCCCAGTTTTTTCCGCACCACAGGTCAACAGCGTGCAGTCTGACTGCCGTTCTCTCTGCCTCACCTTTTAGAAATACATCTAGAGGCGGCAGGCACAGCAACACCTGCATTTTCATCGTAGGTATGGATCTCATTGCGCCTGTAACCGTCAGGTACGCTAGTCTCTGTAGCTGTTGCATTTTGTTTTGTGCAACAACTTGCTTGGCTTTGTTCCACCACACAATGGCACCGTAAACGAACATAGGTCGAATGACGGCCGTGTAGAGCCAGAGGACAATCTTGGGAGACACACCCCAGACTTTCCCGATAGCTCCTCTGCACTGCCAGAAAGCTTTGGTGACCTTCTTTGATTTTTCGCTAAGGTGCTTATTCCAGTTGAGGGTGCTATCCAGGATGACTCACAGATACTTAACCTCTTTAGATAGACCGAGCTGCTTACCAAAAAGAGAAGGTGGTCTTAGGTTGGCCAGCTTTCTCTTCCTAGTGAAGAGTACCATCTCGGTTTTTGTTGGATTCACAGAGAGTGCGTTATTTACGCACCATCCTTACACCAGTCTTAACGCAGCCTGCATTGTTTCACACAGGACGTTTTCGAATTTTCCTGTTAGCGGAATAGTGATATCGTCTGCATAACCGGTTCTGTAGAATCCATTTTCATTAAGATTCTTAATAAGGCTGTTGACTACCATGTTCCAGAGAAGCGGTGATAGCACGCCGCCTTGGGGGCAGCCTTTGCTTACCAGCGCTCTCTGGTGTCTCCTGCTTTTAGTTCAACTGTTCTGTTCTTCAGCATAAAGCTAATCCAGCCAATAATGGTTGGATCTACGCTGTGTCTGGTCAGCGCCAGTTCTACACTTCTGAAGGTCGCTTTGTCGAAGGCGCCTTCAATGACTAGGAAGACTCCTAGAGCCGACCCTGTGGAAAAGCGACTCCTCTATTTTCTGAACCACATAATGCAGTGCGGTTTCTGTTGATTTACCAGGTTGGTAGGCATGTTGGTTAGGGTGTATTTCCATCGCAGGCAGATATTCATCCCTAATCTGTCTGTCACAGAGCCTTTCCAGAGTCTTCATAAGAAATGAAGTTAGGCTAATAGGTCTGTAAGATTTTAGATGGGTTTGGGAATAAAGACGACTCTCACCTCTCTCCATTTCATAGGTATATAGCTTAGGGATAGACATGCCTTAAACATAAATTCTAGGTGTCTAATAACAACCTCAGGACCCCATTGTAGCTAAGCCGGGAAAACGCCGTCAGTTCCCGCGGATTTAAATGGTTTAAAGGTATTAATTGGCCAAGCTATTTTGTCTTTCGTCGCCACTGTTTTTATGACTTCCCAGTTTGCTTCTATAGCCACTGGATGGTCATCAGGCCAGTGTATTTTCGCCGTGTCTTCGGAGGTGACGGTGTAATTTCCGTAGCTCTTCCTTAGACTTCCCGGCTGCATAGCAGGATCTTTAGAGAGGAAAACCTCGTTGCAGAAGTTCCTCCAGGCTGTTCTTTTCTTAGCCCTGAGTTTCTTTTTAAAGATCCTTAGATGGTTTTTATAGTCTTCCCAGTTTTGGGTTCTTTTAGCCATATTGAAAGCCTTCCTTGTATTTCGTCTGAGTTTCTCCATTTCTCCATCCTATCCAGGGTTTCTGGTATTCTCCCTAAGAATGGGTAGAGGGCAGGACGTCTCGAAGGCCATCATCAGGCTGTCATTTAGAAAGTTTAGGCACTCCTCAATCTCCTTTGAGTTGTTTAGGATTTGTGGAGGATTTCCTCTTTATATTGTTTCCGTCAGAGCGTTAACGAACCTCGCGGGTTTCTGAACGGTATCCTGTTGGGTGGTCTGACAAGCAGCTTATAGCATATCCACCTGTGATCCGACATGAAAATGTCGGAGGAGACGTGCCAGCTCGCTACCTTGTCATATATATTTATAGACGCAAGAGAGATCTATTATTGTTTGGTGTCTGGAGGTTACAAACGTAAGTTCGCAGCCTCTGTTTACTATATTTAAATTAGTCCTTGCCAAATAATCGAGTAGAAGTTTACCTCTTTCATTAGTGTTCCTGCTACCCCACACCGTATGGTGTGCGTTAGCATCACAGCCAACGATAAGATCCAACCTCTCTCTCTCACATTGCTGCACGACTCTTGTCAGTTCGGTGGAGAGGACCGGTTCTTCTAGATTCTGTGGGAGATATGCAGAGGCCAGGGTGATCTCTACCCGGTCATTCCCTTCGCCTGCAGAGATTCGGACGACGGTCACGTCCACACTGTACAACTGGGGCATTATATTTGCTTGGAAGTGCCTAGCTATATTTATACAGGTCCTAGGCTTACCTTCGTTTGTTTTGTAGTAGACTGTGCCTTGGAGGCCACCAAGCCCACATACTTTATTTTTCACTACCCAGGGCTTTTGAACTAGAGCGATGGTGTTCTTATTTTTGCCAAGGTGGCGTTGTATATTCGCCATCGCCGCCCGGCAGTGTTGGAGATTTCCCTGGATGACATTTATAGTGTCCATCACAGGTGAAAATCCTACATGTAGCCCGGGGGGCTCGGGGAGTCGGAGTCAAGAAGCTCCTCCTCGGTCTTAGATCTAGGGTTGTCAATTTCCATGACAGCCGCCTCATCCGTCGCCAAGTTGGGTCCTCCTGATTCTCCAGTAGTTGTTTCGGGATTATCCTCTGGTGTCAGTTTCGGGGGGGTGCTTTCCGAGGTCCGATCGGGAAGATCAGTTTTTAGGTCAGCGGCTTCCCCCGGGGCTGGCACTGTTGGAGCAGCCTCCGTGTTTGGTGTCGAGGGGTGGTCTCGCATATTTTGATTTTTAGGGAGCTGAATTTATAATTCAGTCTCCCATCTTTCGTTTTGATGGCACTTACCTCCTCTCTTGGAACACCAAGAACAAGGAGCTGTCCTTGATTGGGCAGCTCCCTGACATCTCGGTGGAAGAGGTGCCATCTACCTATATTTGCCCAAGGGTTTTGCCCCTTGAGCCGACGCTTGACAACGTCAAGATCCTCTGGTGGGCCAGCTACCCATATTAATGTTTTGACCAGCTGGGAAGCCTATTTGCTGGAATTGCTTCCAGACTGGCTCCCTCCCAAAGTGGAGGAAGTCCAGTAACACCCCCACCAGCCAATCCGCCGACAGCTGGTCGTTTGCGGTGATCCTCAGGATCTCGCCGCTGTCGTTAAACCCACCAGTAAAACTTGGCGGAACCGTCTGGGAGGTTCCAGGGGAGGCTAGAAGTGAATCCAGCTCTCTCAGTAGCGCCCCCTCTACGATTCTCGCCTGATCTGAGGTGATCTTTTCCATGGGGTCGCCTCGGTTCATCGTAGCCATCCTGAGATGGCTAGCGGCTGCCACGGCGAAGTTCTCTGGAGGACCAGCCCTCTGGGGTTTGGATGCCGGTGTTGGCTTTTTATCAGGGTGCAGCTTTTTGTGCTGCCCTTCTGATCCGTCTGACCGTATCCTCTTTTTTGGATCCTTGCCTTTCAGCAGTGGGGAAACGTCCGAGGATTTTTGGTCCTCGGAGCTTCCACTAATTGCCTGGGAAAGGTGTCTTCTTCGGCTTGCCCTGTTGCCTTTTTGCAGTTTCTGGGTTGTCTTTACTAGCCAGCACACTTCTGCCGCTACGGGGTTTTTCAGTCAGGAAACCGTAGCAGTGGATGCAGTGGACTGCAGGGTTCCCTCTGAGCAGGTAGGCTGTTCGCTTTTTCCTGCGGCAGACTCTGCTGCAAGACGAGCCTTTCGACGCCGCTTTTGTTCGGCACCGCAAAGGCATCTCCTTTTTGGCTTATTGTCGCCTTGTGGCAGGTTGCTCTCTGTTGGCTGAGGGCAGCCTGTCGGCGGCCGGTTGCTTGCCGTTGTTGGTTGGGAGCAGTGTTTGCCGGCTCCTTCTCAATTTGCGGTTTATCCGCTGGACTCTCATTTGCCTCTTTATCCATTTGAGGTTTTGAATAATTCACTCAACCAGCTCCCCAACCTCCTTGGAGTCTCAAATGGAACGTAGCTAAGCTACGCCAAGGCTATCGGTTGAGTATAGCTATCCAAAGGAAGTTGCGCATGAGTTTCATGAGATTCCAACACCATCCCTTGAGAGAAGGTGATGCCGGATCCCCATTTCCCTACACACCCCTTTCCCCCAGATGACTCACCCTGTCGTCCCTCTGACGGGGCGACGCAACCGGTTGATCGAGTTGGGTTAACCTACTTCTAATTATCGCATCGATAAATTTTGAAAGTGTGTAATTCGGGTGAAAATGCACTCATTTGGTACCATCGAATTGATCTGTTCAGCTCGATGGTACCAAATAGTAATACTGGTACAAGCTAGTACAGCTCTTGAGTTTGTACTCATTTGGTTTGTTTTGACGAGTCCAATTTTTTGGTACCATCGAGCTGATCTAATTAGCTCAATAGTACCAAATGGTACCGGTCGATTTTAAGCCACCTTTCATTTGGTTTGTTTTCACGAGTCCAATACATTACCAATAATGTGCTAAGTATATTTTAAGACTAAAAAGTAAAAAGTAAATTATAGTTTAAAAAAACTAGTAAACACGCTTTTGTCAGTAACTACACAATAATGAAATTTACGTAATATTTTGTTAGGATATATGCACTCTAACATTGTCAGCGTAATGACTATGCCAAAAAGCTTTAAGCGTTTCGTCGAAATTAACTAAAAGTAAATACTTCTCAAAGAAATGTAACCACGCTTTTTGCCATAGAATTGTCAGGGATAGAATTCATTTAGCTACCTCCGTTTGAGACTCTATTTAAATTATTAGGAAGAATTTTGGATTTCTTCACGTTAATATTATATCCAGTTGTGTGCTATTTGTTTTTGCTAATAAATGTTTCTCTTTTTTAAGTCCGGTAGGTATAGATAGCTCATTTTCGACCGTAGGCCAGGTAGGCCTATTTTCATAAGAATCAGAAGTTTTATATATGGTAATCAGTGGCGTTAATGAGTAAATTACCGTATATTTTACCAAATAAATTACCGTAAACTACCATATTTACCAAGTAACACTATTCGCTAAGTAAATTGCTAATTAATTGCGTTGGAAAAAAACACCAATGTTCGACGATTATTATTCTTTTCTTTCAAGGTGACGTCACATTCACGAAATTGGTGATTTTTGACGTTTCTTTCGTTCCTATTACTCGATAATTAATAACTCCTTCGTTATTGATTTTTTCCTAGTGTGACATATGCACAACGCTAGTGATTTTCACCTTTTTTTAATTCCTTTTGACGAAAAAAGTAAAAAGCATAGAAGTTGTATTATACGGATTGTTCCACTGTGTTGTTTGAACTGCTTCATTTGAATTAGGCGGGAAAGAGCAGGCAAATTGTGAAAACTGGTCACGAATTCATCATTAAAAGTGATACTAATATTATGGATTGCAATGTTAATTCGGCTCAACAAAATATGTTATGAATTTGCAAATGATACTATAAACCAGTGGAACAATTTAATTTGCTCATATTGTTCAGTAGCAAAGACTAAATATTTACAACTCACTTTTTTGTGAACTCCGTAAATATCCTTGGTCTCATTATGTTTAAACTACTTTTTAACTACAAAAATATTTAAATAGACACAAAATCAACTTCTAATAGTAATCGAATAATAATTAACCTAGCACGACAACCATTCATGAATCGAGAATATTTGAGTAACTCGAGTATTTCTCAATTTATCTATGATGTATTTTAAAGACAAATGAATATTCAGGTTTTTTGAGGGTAGTAGTAGTAAAATTCGTACTTAACATATTTTAGAAAATTGTGCAGGATGCAACTTTGTACGGGTCACGACCCTTTTGATCGGACCTAATAAATTGTTGTAGCGGCCCTGACCTAGTTTGCCACTTCTGCTCGATTTCAGTTTTATTTTACAACTTTCACGTTCCTTGAACTTTTATGATTCCCTGAACCGTTTTAAAGTAATTTAGGAAAATTTGTTTAAAAACATGGACAAACAAAACTGATCATGTTTTTAAACATTTTATCCTAAATTATTTCAAAACGGTTCAGTGTATTAAAAAAAATAAATCCAAGGAAAATAAAAGTTATAGAATAAAACCGGATATCCGGTGGAAGTGTCAAATTAGGTCATTATCGCTACAACAGTTTTTTAGGGGCGGTCAAAGGGGTGGTGACCAGAACACAGTCACACCCTGTATAATTTTCTAAAATGTATTATGGTCACTTTATAGAGATTAATTACGATATTTGAACCAAATATCTATGGAGATGTACGAGGGAGATCGCGGTCCCTATTTTTCTGGAAAATCCTGGAAGTCGAGTTATGTCAGGAAATTCAAAATTTCATCTTGAAAGTCAGGGAAAACTTGCAGAATATCTGGAAAATCTACATACAAATGTTTACGAAGATAAAAATAAATTTTCAACATAATTTTCTCAAAAAACTACAGTCAAACTAGTTGAATATTTACGTTCTTTTTATTTTTAAATCTCGATTGCATGTGTTATTTTTTTGTGAAAATAGTGTTTCTTCTTAAATGTAACTAAACTATTGGTAAGTTTTTTAGAATGTTTGATTGTATATTTTTTAAAAATGCGGAAACTGTTTTTACACTTTAATGCCACCGAAAAAAAAACTATTTTCAAGAATCCTGGTTAAAAACGAACAAATATTCTCAAAATGTAATAACTGAAGTAGTATCTCAGACTCCTGATTTGTAGAAGGGATTGTACTTTGAGTAATATGGGAATTCAGGCTGTTATAAGCCGTATGAAATCAAATATTCACAAAAAAGCATTCAGTAATATTTTCCACAGAAAAAAAACCATTGAAACTTGAAAGCGACTCGAACAACAACAAATCAACTAATTCTGCCCAAAAGATGCTCAAAAACAAATAATTTTGCTTTATGGACATTACACATAATTCAATTAATAGTGTTGATAAAACTATTCCGTTACTTTCCCTAATATTTCCAGGTTCAGATTTCTTTAGATGGATACGATTAGGCTTCACAAAAGCCTTCTATTTATACATTTTTGGTTTAGCCGAATACTTTGAACATGAATTTGCAAGATATATTAAAACGCTAAATGATTTCTGAATTTCGTTTAACGCATGGTTTAATAAGATATCACGAAAACGACAAATGGTGGTTAGTATTGGCTTTTACAATGAAATAAGTAACCAGAAAAAAACTAGATATTCCACATCAGTCTTTATTATTGGACGTCCTAGGCCAAAATATTTACTTAAGATTTTAACTGAAGATTTTGAAAATCTGCATGTAAAATCT
The DNA here is from genome assembly GCA_030620095.1 of Kuschelorhynchus macadamiae. Taxonomy (NCBI): domain Eukaryota; kingdom Metazoa; phylum Arthropoda; class Insecta; order Coleoptera; family Curculionidae; genus Kuschelorhynchus; species Kuschelorhynchus macadamiae. Next base: position 484,654 of record JAUTXW010004582.1, on the reverse strand, counting down.
GAAAAAAATTATTCATATCCAAATGGATGGTCCAAATATATATTTGAAACTGTATAGGCTTTTAAAATGATATTTACCTGGCATTAACTCTCTTATTGATATGTGGACTTCATGTAGTACACGGGGCTCTTCAGGCTGGATACAAAGTTACTGGATCGAACGTGAATGGGTCTTTAATTAGACGATATTAGCTTTTTAACGATTCTCCCGCAAGACGAAGGGATTTTATTGGTAATTTTACATTTCTGATAAAAATATCAAACGAGAAATTTATTTTTGATTTCAGTTTTAGCATATGCTTCACTTTTTCCGTTGAAGTTTTGTCAGATCCGTTGGGTGGAAGGTGGATGGTCAAATTTCTGACCACATAAAAACCTATTATGAATATCCATCTATAGGGTTACCTGAAACTACGTGCGTTAAAAATGTCTCGAGTGAATTAAAAGGTCCCATGATGCTAGCTAAAATTACATTTTTAACATGATTGTCATATTCCTTGACCATTTTTAACTAAATTTCAGAGCATCGAACCTCTTATCCCATTTCTATATACGTTTCTATATTTGTTTTTAGTAACCCTATTAGAAAAAGTTATTACAAACTGTAATTACCGATAATTAAAAAAAATCTAAAATAGATCTTAGAAACAAATCAATTTTTCTTTTTGTGGATAAATTGGAAATTGGTTTTGCTTGGAAAAGGTTAGCGCAAAATATAAATTGATTTTCTGCAAAGACTGTAAGAAAATTTTTGGTTGCTACGATTTCAAAAATAGATAGAAGAGGATTGAAATGTGAAATGTTCAAGGCAGTTTAATGCGTAAGTCCAAATATTTGAAGTTATATTTTATATCATTAAGGCAGTATTACTATTATTTCATGAAAATCCGTTTGTAGAGGGTTTTTTTCTCGGTCAATAAAACATTATTATTTGAGAATTTACAGGAGCATTCAGCGGTAGCTTAAAAAATAATCTATAATCAAATTTTAAAATGTGATGCTGTCTCAAATTTAATAATAACCAAACAATTGTTAATCTGTTAAATCGATAATACAAGCAAGCATTAGAGAACAAAAAAATCAGCTCAAAGTTTAGAAAAACAAAAGGTATCTGAAAATCGCAAAACTGAGGCAGAAATTAGGGATTTGGAAAATTAAAAAAGTAGTTTGTAATTCCGAGCTTGTAGAAATTGATGCAGAGGTGGAAAAGTTGAAAAAATATATCTAGTTTTGTAACTAAGTGCAGGTATGCAGTTGGTAGCGTGTTATTAATTTGTCAGCAGAACTTTCTGGGTTTCGTTACCTCTGGGAAGAATTGGTCCATAGACATTTCTCACGGTCGCGGTGTGTCAGCATTTCGGGTTCCTGAAACGGAATTGAGTCCGGCCGATTCAAGCTAAAAAAGGGATAAATAAAATTTTTAACAACTTAACAAATTCAAAATGAAATGGTTTATATTTCGACGTTTAGTCTAACCTTGTTGTCAAAACTTGAACAATAAAAGAACTGCAAATATCTGAAAATAAAATTGAAATTATTAATTAAAAAGTATAATATGTGAGTAAATTCGTTTCATAAAATTCCAAAATTCTGTCAGGCTGTGAGAAGTTGGAGTTTTTAATTGTTCAGATTTTGACAACGTTGTTAAACTTAACTTCGAAACGTAAACCATATATTTTTTTTATTGTTTATCGATAAACAGTCTTGTGTCTCAATTCTAATGAAATCATAAATAAGGGGGTATTTATCTAAAACAAGTTTAAGATGTTGTTATATTTATTATTAAAAGTTTAAACTTTTAAAACCACATTATTTTTGAGTAAAATAAATGTTTTAGAGAAGTATGCTGATTCGTAAGACTTGTCTTTCCAAAAATGTTATATCTCTCGTATGTTCGTTTTTTTTACCTTTTTCCAAAAACTATGCTATGCTAGCCTGATTTTATTATTTTTTTAAATTCTTGCTTTATATATACAGGGTTCGCCAAACTCAGTGGCGTATTAGAAGTATATGGAGAACGAGTAAAGATATTTACTTGAGATTTGGGTAAGGTTCATACTAAGAAGTGAACTATATTTTAAAAATATTTTCGAAGTTGCGGCGTTGCCAGCTCTATTGCAGACAGACAGGAAGTTTTTTTTTTAAATACAATACCCTGTATATTATTGCATTGTCAAATTCTACAAACTATTCTGAGCATTTTTTATGTAGTATGTTCTATACCTATTTTGAGCAGTTTTGGAAATAAAAATTATTTTCTAATTTTTAAGGGTCAAATCGGCTTCAATGTAAAACACGATATATTTTTAGAATATTGTCCCAGAATTCTGAAATTTTTATACGAGTTTCCGAACATGTAGGTTAATTGACGGCTGAAGGTATTTTTTAATAAAAGGTTATACAGGGTGTATAAAAATATAGTTTATTCGCGAGGAACAGAATGTCCATAACTCGATTTTTTTTAAATGGAACACCCTGTATATTTTAATTTGCATCAAATAGAGAGAGACATTGCCTTTCAAATGACATTAGGTGTTCCTATACCTATCTCTGATGGGTAATGAATTAAATGGCATTTAAAAGAAAAAATCGACCATTTTATTATTGTCTGAAAAAAAAATCTATGTTAAAAGCACTAAATAGACAAGTAAACATTGTTGTCAATAATATATCTATCTTAATGATAACTAAATGAAAATACGTTTGTTGAGAAAAATCTATAGTTTAATATTTACAATATGTATTCACAAACGCTTTAGATAAAAAATTAACGATACAACCGAATAAAACAATATTACAAAAATATAGCTAACAACAGAACTATCCCCAAATGAATTGTCAGTAACTGAACTGTTTAAAGTGTCCTCCATTAACTCTGAGGCATTCCAGAGCTTGTGTCATTACATGACTCGTTGCTTTTTGAATCTCTTCCGCGGATAATGCCAGCAGTGCTTCTCTTGTCCGATTTAGGAGTTCTTCCTTTGTTTCTACTGGCGTCTGATAAACTATCCCTTTTACCCTGCCCCAAAGATGGAAGTCGAGAGGGGTAAGGTCTGGGGACCTAGGTGGCCAAATCCATGGACCTCGTCGGCCAATCCATCTGTCTTCGAAGATTGTAGTAAGTTCCGCACTTACTTCGTTTGTACAGTGAGCCGGTGCCCCATCTAACTGATACCAGCAGCTCCGGAGTAAGTTCAATGGTAACTCGTCGAGAAAATCAGAAACTTATTTCCAAATATTTTTCAGAATTTAAATTTTCATCGTAAAAGCAAAACTTTATTTTGTCATTCATCATGAGGCAAAATACATTGAAACCGAACTTGTATTGAAAACCTTTTTCTCTGATAAAATAAGGATTTTCTTTGGACCAAAAATGTGAATTTCTTCTGTTAAATATCCCTTCTTTTGTGAATTTGCTCTCATCCGTCCAAATAACTTTTTTTAAAAAGTTGGGATCTTCTTGTGTACGCATCAGGATCATTTCGCAGTATGCGACGCGCTGAGGAGGATCAGTAGGCTCTAAAGCCTGGGCTGTTATAAATTTATAATTATGCATTCTATGTTTGTGCAAAATTCTTTCCACCGATTTGTAAGAAATGCCTAAATCTTTCTCTGCGCTATTAATTGATGCGTGAGGGTATGTATGGAAATAAGACAAAACAGTAATTTCATTGTCTTCGTTACCTGTTACAGGTTTGACTTGAAGTCTTGGTCTTTTAACATTATTGTACTCTCTGTAATTCTTCTCTATTCTTTTAAACTTTTTCTCGTTCATTGGGACAGAATCTGGATAAAGTTGATTAAATTGTCTACATGTTCTTGATATTATTTTATCACATTGACCGTGTACATAAAACAAATTTAGAATTTCTACACTTGAGTAAGAATTTGCCATTTTAAATTAGTGAATTTTTGACAACTATGCATATTAAAAACAAATGTTCTCTGTTTGGTTTCCTGGGAGATGACAGGCGTGCACAGCCTACTAGTTAAATAATCTTTCGTTTTACGAGATATTATTCGTGCTTCTACTAAATGGCATCTAATTAATTAATCATCAGCGATGCTAATACTATTGAAAGGTAATTTTTTCTCTGTTGGATGCAACAAAAATATACAGGGTGATCCATCGTGAGTATTGTTTTATTCGGTAGTATCGTTAATTTTGTATCAAAAGCGTTTGTGAATACATATTGTTACTATTAAATTATCGATTTTTCTCAAGAAAAGTATTTCCATTTAGGTATCATTAAGACAGATATACGTAGAAATAACTTGCCAGTATTTGACAAAAATGTTTACTTCTCTATTCAGTGCGCTTAAAATAGATTTTTTTTACAGAAAATACTAAAATGGTCGATTTTTTTTTAAAATGCCACTTAGTTCATTACCCATCAGAGATAGGTATAGGAATACCTAATGTCATTTGAAAGGCAATGTCTCTCTCTATTTGATGCAATTAAAATATACAGGGTGTTCCATTTAAAAAAATCGAGTTATGAACATTTCTGTTCATCGCGAATAAACTATATTTTTATACACCCTGTATAACTTTTAATTAAAAATTACCTTGAGTCGTTAATTAACCTACATGTTAGGAAACTCGTATAAAAATTTCAGAATTCTGGGACAACGTTCTAAAAATATATCGTGTTTTACATTGAACTCGATTTGACCTTAAAAATTAGAAAATAATTTTTATTTCAGAAACTCTCAAATTAGGTATAGGACATACTACATAAAAAATGCTCAGAATAATACATAGAATTTGACAATGCAATAATATACAGGGTATTGTATTTAAAAAAAGAAACTTTCTGTCTGTCTGCAATAGAGCTGGCAACGCCGCAACTTCGAAATTATTTTTAAAATAAAGTTCACTTCTTAGTATGAAACTTACCCAAATCTCAAGTAAATATCTTTACTCGTTCTCCATATAATTCTAATACGCCACTGAGTTTGGCGAACCCTGTATATATATATATATATATATATATATATATATATATATATATATATATATATATATATATATATATATATATATATATATATATATATATATATATATATATATATATATATATATATATATATATATATATATATATATATATATATATATATATATATATATATATATATATATATATATATATATATATATATATATATATATATATATATATATATATATATATATATATATATATATATATATATATATATATATATATATATATATATATATATATATATATAAATTTATTTCTGTATTTATGTAAAAAAAAACCTAAATCAAAGAAACATATTTCGTATTATATATTTTTTGTCTTACCTCATTCTAAAAAATTAAAAACATTTCTCACACCATCACTGACAAAGATACAAGGTGAATAATTAAATATCAAAAGGTTTACAAATGACATGTGCTTCCTAAAAGGTACGATTTTCATTGTCTTCTGTCCCATCACCTTATTAACTGTCAATAAACAGACGTTTGCTGTTATTTCCTAGTTATCATTAATTTATCATATATATATTTACGTTGAATTGATAGATTTAAAATTTTATTTTTTATATTTAAGCGCCCCTGCTTCTATACTTTTTTATTTTTCAACCTAAGTCGATAGATGAGTTTTGGATCTTTTCTAAATGGTATGTAAGTATCATGGGCGTGTTGTTTACCTGTGATCGCGCCAGCCCCATAAATCAGAATCAATTTTTGTTCTTTCGGGAAAAATTAATGGCCATTTCTTGTCATAATTATAAGGTGATTTATCGTTTAACGGTTTCTAATTGATTAATTTGGATATGAGTTGTGTGTATAGTTAATAAATACTTGATTTAGCTGTAATACCTGATCGTTATATGACTAAATATATGAACAAAATTTGCGAACGGTTGTAAGATTAACGGTCCGTAAACGAACCTCCGGAGCGCTAGTAGATTTACAATTTAGTGTCAAATTTTAAATCAGAATTTAATAGGAAATTCCTTATAACTATTTTAACTGAATCGTAATATGTAAATGATATTTTTCGATATACTTTTAATTGATTGCTGTACATATAAATATACAGAAAATCTAAGCTTTTTAATAGATAAAAGGTACTTACGCTAACTAAAATGTATAGACAATTAATATGACAATATGTCAAATGCATTTTATAAAAAGGGGTATGTTCGAAAATTTAAAAAAATATTAGACAATACGTTAATCAGTATATGGAGCAAAATATTAGAGATAATTTGAAAAGAAATATTTATTATTTTTAAGTAATTATATATTTATCTAAATTTAAAATATAAGAATAAATGAACAAAAACACTGATATTGATAACTTACGTTCCTTTTATTTCTATATTTTAAATTTAGATGAATAATTGCCTAAATATCAATCATAGATCACAGATACTTTTGCCCCTTTGCGCTATATACTGTATACGCATATTTTAATATTTTTAAAATTTTTCAACATACCTTTTTTCTATAATATGCATTTGACATATTTAACATCTATCTTTCTTTACTTGATTGACACATAATTGCTTCTAAATTGTTTATTTCTTGTCAATGTCAAAATTTTAGTAGATAAAATCAACCTAATTTTACAATTTATATTATTCTGAAAATTGTGTAATTTATAGAGCCCTCAAGAAGAAAATGTTTCGAATAGCCGAACATATCAAAAAAATTAATGTAACTCTTTGGCCGACTCTCCCTTATTTCTTTACACTCTAGCCAGGAGATATTGAAGGTCGTATGATTTTGTTGTAAATTAATTTTTGGATTTGTGATTGGATTTCGGCTTGCATGTTATGAGGACGTTTATATGACTTAGTGTAGATAGGCCAATCTTTGTCGTTCTTATTGTGTGTTTTGTTTAACTGGTAAATGTTAAGCGACAATTTTTCTGGCATATGATGTCTTTAAATTCATAACAAAAGTTCGGGATAGAGCAGGTTCTATTTTCAATTTGTATTAAGGCACCAGGAATTATATAATTATTAATTTGAAAAGATGGTAGAAGACCTATTCCTTCTTTTTGAGTTACAGACATTTTTAAAATTTTACTGTTCATAGATTCGTACTATATAGCGTATTGGCTTAGAGAGATTGTATATATTTAGTTCCTATTAAATCATCAAAATCGTCTTTCCAGTCAATAACACGTAACTTTATATTATTATTTATCCCTAATTCATGAAAAATAGAACAAACTAGTTGTTATTTTCTTGAAATATTTGTTTTCAACTAGTTATTTCGAAAGGTACATAATATATGTGATCTGAAAACAATTCTTCTTTTAAGGGTTCATTATGCTCATTTAGATGTTTTGTGTAGTCATTGTCGGTATAGTTTTCTTGATTTTCGACAGGAAAATCTGAATACTGTAATTTCGTTAATTCTTGAATTATATTTCTGAATAGGTTTATTTTGTAAATTATTTGGGCGACACGTTCTCATTGACTGACTGCCTGTGGTACCGGGGTTATTGGGGTGTTAGTGATTGACATTGGTGTTGGTTTTGGAAAAGTACCATTATTTTTCTGTGTAATGAAAACTTTTTTTGGCTATCTAAATGCAGGGATAACAGTTGGGAATTTTGGCTGTTTAATTTTCCTAGGTTGGATATTAATCGGTTGACTTGGGAAGGATGTTTTTTGAAAGGGAGCGTTATTGTTGTTAGCGTTAGGCATATTTCTATTCAAATTCTGTTTACTTAATTGGTTTCTTCTCTCTTTTACTTTTACGATTCTATGAGATTAGAGTTAGTGATATACGAAATAGTTTCATCTAGTGTATTAGGATTTGTTGTTAATAAATGCTATTTTAATAAATATGATGAGGTACTTATTAATGGAATAATGGGTAATAATAAAACGAAAAGCACTTCTTATATGTTCATCAGTTTCGCTTTAATTTTTGTAAATATTTTTTGCATGAATTGTTTTAGTTTGACTATAAAATCCATTATAGTTTTAATTTTATTTTTCTATTAATCTAACTTAATTCGTTTAATAAAACAAGAAAACTGATGGGGTCATCAAAGGTTTGTGTAAGGGCGGTTCATAAATCTCTATTTAGTAATATCAGAACGACAATATGCAAGGTGATTCGCCTCGTCTATAAGTTTGGAATTTATAGTAAGAAAGATATGTTTTTTTGAATTTCAGATGTATTAAAATGATGTATAAAATCATTGGTAGCTAATATAAAATGTTCTAAACGGTCTGGGTTTCCGTTAAAAATTGGCACAAGTTTAGCAGACGTTTGGACATCCATTATGTTTGGGTTTACTTTTAATGAAATATTTTCTAAGAGGTTACTTGAACTATCTATTTAAAATATCAATCAAATGTTTTTGAGCTTCTGATGTAGATAATGACAATTTTAGTTATTTTACACAAGTAGAATTGAAGGAGGTATCCATAGGGATTCATTTTCTGCACTGGTAATGCCAAACTGTTCTTATCAGGAAAATCAAGTACTTGCCGTCTGATTCTTCCTGGTAGGTAGGTTTTCTTGATTAAGTTCCACTTACTCGTAGGATTCTTCGTCAAGAGAGTCGTCCAATCTGTATCAATCGATAGTATGGCAGTTTGCACCAACAGTGACCTCTAGTTCTTTGGAATAGTATTTTAACAAATTAAAATTTGAACTTATTCATAAACACTATCCTGTTTCCAGCACCAATTAAGAATACGAATACTGGAAACTTTTTTTTAAAAACGTTTAATTACAAAATGGTTTACAAAAAATAGTTAGAAGCTAATGCCTAATGCCTTTCTTTAGGTCGCATAACATCGAGAAAGGTTTTTATCTCCTATAATGAGTATTGATAATGGCCAATGCAGTAAAAAGTTATTATTGTTATTCAGATAAATTGATAATTGCTAAAGACAATTATAAGTATATTAAACCATCTTAAGACTAATAAATATAGGAAAATAACCATGAGTCCGTAATTCACGCCTGCACGGGTGGTCTTATACTCTAATTACGGTTTTCTTGTCACACATTTTAAGCAAATATTTGTCAGATTGATTAATAACCGACGGGCTCCCGTTTGCCTTTTCGCCTGATATCTAGTTATTCGTCGACTTTTTTACTCATCTATTAAACTGCTAATCTTCCAGAGAATTACTACCAAGTCAATTTGCTTTTTAATTTAAAAGCCTCTTTATATGCAGTTACTCACGGGTCGTGCTTTCTTTTCTTATTGTTTATTTGGTTACGAAATTAATGATTTTCTGATGCAAATTGTAACGTACCTTAAGATGGATGTATGGCCATTTGTTTTTTTTTATTGTGGTTATTAAGTATTTCGTAATCGGGTATCTAAACTAGAATCAAGGCTTTTTGGGGCCACATGTATTGGAGATAATATCTTAAGTTTTAAAAGGTTAAGTTCAGTGTTTTATAGTAATATGATGAAGCTCTTACTAAGAGTACTTCCAACTTAAATAAGATTGAACATTTGGCGTCCGCGCAATTTTTTACAGAACTTCACCGGTCCAAATATTGTAATGTTTTTGAAAGTAAGGCGTGTCACATATTAAAGCTAATTTAAATATTTACATATTTTTTAAATTTTGAAACAATATTTAAGATTCAATTTAGAAGTTTAAAAGTATATATAACTATAATAAACAACTTTTGCTGATAGTGTAATTGTGAAATGGATTCTGATGTTTATTATTTGTATATAGATACGTCTTTAGTATTTGTCATTAGATTTTGCAAGTTGTTAGTCAGTAACTATTTCAAAACTCGCACCTTCAAGGTGTCGGGTGGTACCGGTAAATTTTTGATTGTTGATAGAAAATGTTGTGAAAAAAGAAATGACTCGAGGCTACAAAAAACAATTAAGTAAATACAAGTTTTTATCAAGTTAAGTATCTATAATGCGTTTTTTATGTGATTTTGTCATTGTATATATATATATATATATATATATATATATATATATATATATATATATATATATATATATATATATAATAATAATCAAAATTTATTACTTTTCATTTACAAACAACATACCTGTACAAGAAATTAACTATGTTAAATACATGTATAAAAAATACATAATAGTAAATGAAAAATAAAAGGCCATGTCATTGCAGTTTCCTGGTAGACAACCAGGCACTGTTTAGGCCTTGCATTGTTGGGAGAAAAAATAGTTAAAAGCACCTCAGTGTCAGCAAAAAAAAATAAACATAATGTATTGTCAGGTCTGTAGTATCTTTAATAAATGCTAAAAATACAAGCTAGATAGGAGAAAGGAAAGGAAAAGGATTGGGGAAAGGGTATATACCAATGTAAATTAAGTGCATGAAAAAAAAATATATAAAAAAAATGTTGAGAGTTATTCAGAGGTAATTGCTTACTGGCGAGAGAACAGAAATTGTTTTATTTGTTTTTGAAAGGCAGAACAGGATTTATCAAATGACGCAATGCCCAAAGAATTTAAATTGGAAGAGAGGTTATATGAAAAACTTCTTTTGAAAAGTTCTTTTCTATGCCGTGGAATAGTCAGCTGATGTAGGTCTCTAAGATTACGACGATGATCATTCATCCTGAAACGTACTTTGTCGTATAAATACTGTGGAGATTTAAATTTTATTATTTTATAACTAAGAGTAATGGTGTGTAGCTTCCTGCGATTAAACATTGTTTAGCCACCCAATATCTTTGAGCTTATGTGATATGTGATTTCTACGGCGAATTTAAAGATTTTGATTTATCAACTGGAAATATTTACATAATATTTACATAAAATTTATCTACATCTTTTTTTTTTAATTTTCACTTTTTTTGTTCCTTTGAAAATTTTAATTTTTTATTTATTTATAAAATGGCTGAATTTAAGTGCGATTCTTGCCAAAAAATCGTTTCGGAAAAAGACTGTTACAGAATTCGCTGTAGTGGGGAGTGCCGAAAAAATTTTTGTATGGTCTGTACAGGACTGAAGGAAAGATATTTATTACAATAATAGACTTTCTAACGCCAAAAATGTAGCTAAAGAAACCTGGTCTATCGTAAATGATTTAAGAAACAAAACTCCTTTATCCAGCACTATCCTTACCTCTCCTGAGGACCTAAACAATTATTTTGTAAATGTAGCCAAAGATTTGACTAAATCCGTATCTCAATCTAATGACCCAATTTCATATCTCTCTAATCATAGGGTAAACCTGCACAGTTTCTTCTTTTCACCAGTAGTTTTATCAGAACTTCGTAGTACAATTAATGATATCAAAAATAAATCTTCCTCGGGAACTGATGGGCTTACTTTAAAAATGTATTCAAGTCTGCCGGAATGCACACTAGAGCATCTGACTACTTTGATAAATATGTCTTTCCAAAATGGTACTTTTCCAAGCTGCCTTAAAACTGCAATAATCATACCTCTTCACAAAGGAGGTGTTTCAGAAGAAGCTTCGAACTATCGCCCAATTGCACTTCTCCCTACGCTATCTAAGATCATCGAAAGACTGGTTAAAAAAAGGCTTTTATCATTTCTGTCTAGATATGAAATACTTACAAAACATCAATTTGGATTTTTAAGTAACAAATGCACAAGCGATGCCATGTTTTCCCTTCTTAATAGAGTTTACTCCAGCCTAAACAACCATCACGCTACGGCAACAATTTTCTGTGATTTTTCCAAAGCTTTCGATTGTGTGAATCATAATATATTAACTAACAAGCTGCAGTACTATGGATTTAGAGGGGCTCCTCTCAATTGGTTTAAGTCATATCTTAGCAACAGAAATCAAGTTGTGAAAGTTGACAACAGGATGTCTTCTTGTAGGCCAATGGAATATGGAGTGCCTCAAGGCTCGGTACTAGGCCCTATCTTGTTTCTTCTGTTCATAAACGACATGGCTAATTTAAACATTAGTGGACAAATATGTCTCTTTGCGGACGATACCAGCTTTACGTGGAGCCACCCAGATGTCACGGACCTACATAGGATTGTATCTAATGACCTAATCACCATTAAATCCTGGTGCGATTCTAATCTCCTATGTTTGAACATCTCTAAAACGAAAGTCTTGTCTTATAAAAACACGCTGCAACCTTTTGACCTTAATGGCACCACTATTGATGTCGTAAACTCTGTAAAATTTCTAGGGCTTCTTGTAGATGATTCTTTAAAATGGGATCCACATATCGACGCTTTATCAAGGAAGTTAGGTTCTGCTTGCTTTGCGTTAAGATCGGTTTCCGAGGAGCTTAGCTTTTCTACCTCTAGAACTGTTTATTTTGCTCTTGTTGAGTCGCACCTCAGATATGCTATTCCATTCTGGGGTACATGTTGTGCGACTCAATTTGATCGAATTTTTATACTACAAAAAAGAGCTGTTCGTTACCTACTGAGACTTAACAGTAGAACTCACTGCCGAGATTTCTTTAAAAGATATAAAATACTAACCCTTCCTTGCTTATTCATTTTGGAATCGGTTTGCTTAATTCGTAAGCACGCACCTGCTCTATTAGAGAGACCTTCTCACAACTACCCTCTCAGAAATACTGAGCACGATCTCTATCTTCCAACCCCACACTCAGAGTTAATTAAAAGATCAGTAATCTACAATGCAAAAAAAATGCATAATCACCTGCCATTTAACATCAAATCCATAATATCTCTGACTTCATTTCGCAAGGCTTTGAAGTCATTCTTACTGGAAAGTGCCTTCTACACCGTGAACGAGTTTTACAACACATAATTTTATCCTTATGAACCCCTAGTGTGATAGTTGCCATTACCAACCATTTTTACCGAATTTTGTATATGTATTTTTTTAATTGTTTCGTACTTTTTTATTTTTTACTTTGCTTTTTTATTTTTTTTACATTATATTTATGAAAATGTTTATAACATAGTATGACTGACAAAGTACATTTCTAATGTACTTCTTTTAGGATTCTATAATATTAATATTCTAAATTCTTGATTTAAATATTATTTTTCTATAATATTTATGATGTGTTTTTGTTTTGTTTTGTTTGCTAATTTTGATGTTTGTAAACTATTTTTTTACAACAGCTTTGTCCACAAAATTGTAAAATTGTTTTTGACAATAAAGCATTTATTTATTTATTTATTTTATAATTCCAAAGATAAGGCGAAGACAAGCATTTTGGACATTTTGAACTCTGCGAGAATCAACTTGATCCAAGCAAGGGCCATATACGGTGTCACAGTGGTTAAAATTGGACAGGACCAGGGAATCCCATAGAACTTTTTTTAATTCTTGACTTAGAAATTGTCTTTGATTATAAATAAGTTTAAGAGCGCTATAAGCTTTTTTTAGTTTGCCGGTTACATGCTCATGAAACCGAAGATCGGAGTCGATAACAAGGCCTAATGATTTTGAAGTATTAGTGACGGGAATAGTAATGTTATTCACTTGTATATTAAGTTCTCTGCTTACTCTCAATCTAAGGTTTTTGTCCCCTCCGAAAATAGTAATTGACGATTTTATCGGATTAATTTTCAAGTGATGATCCATGGAGATTTGAATTATATCTTGTAGATCTGAATTTATATTTCTGTTAGCAGCTTCTATATTGTTTAGGTGAAAATGATAATAAAGTTGCGTGTCGTCGGCATATAAATGATAGTGACAAAATTTTAAAAAATCCTTGAATCGACTTGTGTATATAGTATACAATAATGGCCCTAATATACTTCCTTGAGGACCATCTACTGATAAAAATGCAGTGTTGGATTTTAAGTTATCCAAAGCAATTTGCTGCAGGCGAGCATCCAAATACGATTTAAAAAATTCTAAAGAATTACCGGGAAAGCCTATACAATGTAAAATTGCCAAAAGAATTTGATGATTAATTAAGTCAAATGCCTTCGTGTAATCTAGTAAAATAAGTGCACTAAATTGACCAGCATCGCAAGCTCGGAATATGTCATCCATGACATCTGCCATCGCTGTGGCACAGCTATGCATTTTACGAAAACCTGACTGTTTTAGTGGCAATAATTTATTTTCATCTAAAAACAGGCGAACTTATTTATCTACAACTTTTTCAAGAACCTTGGAAAGGGTCGGATGGATGCTTATTAAACGCAAGTCTTTAAATTCTTTAGGTTGGGGTATTTTAGGTAAGGGCGTGACAAAAGCGTGCTTCCACATTTTCGGAAAAAATGATTTTTTTAAACATTCATTTATTATATGTAGTAAAAAAGGAATTATAAATGGGCAGCAAAATTGTATTAATGTAATATTGAGCCCGTCACATCCGTATGCCTTGCTTTTAATGGAAAGAATAGTTCTCATCAATTCGTCTTCAGTTACTTCTTTTAGACTAAAAAAATTGGGAAAGTTGTTTTTAAAGTTATTATTATAGTAATTCAGTAAATTTTGACTTGGCTGTTGAGGATTAGTACATGATGATGTAAAATAATTGTTAATTTCGTCAACGTTAGATAAATATGGCGGAATACACTTTTGTTTGTTTTTTATAACATTCAATTTTCTTAACTCAGTCCATGTTTCCTTACTAGATAGGTTATTATTGAACTTAGTCCTCAGATAAGCCTTTTTTTTCATTACGAATAGCCGCGGTTGTAAAATTGCGTAACTGTTTATAGTGTGCATAATGCTCTGGGCTTTTTGTAGTTTTATATTTATGTAATGCTTTGTTTCGTAATTTCTGGAGAAGCCTTATGTTTTCAGTTATCCAGGGGCCATATTTGTAATTACGATTTCGTTTAAATGTATGTTTTGGAGCATGTTTATCAAAAAGTTGTAGCAAATTATTATTAAAGAATGTTACTTTGTCGTTTATGTCAGCAATCTCAAAAATGTAGCCCCAAGGCAACGCTTCAAGATCATGTTGAAAGTTATTATTGTTAATTTTACTAATTGAGCGAAAAGAAAAATCTACTGGACCCTGCTCTTCGATATGAAATCTAAATTTTAGGTAAACTGGAAAATGGTCAGAGACATGAATATCATGTACCCCAGCGTCCTCAACAAACTCAATATTAAAAACAAGGTCAATTAAGCTCACCGAAGTAGAGGTTATATGAGTAGGTTCATTTATTTTCTGTGTTAGCCCAAAAGTATCCATGATTGATTCTAACCGTTGGGTGTTAGGTGAAGGTTTTAGAAAATTAATGTTAAAGTCACCGGTGCAAATAATATTTTCAGATACAGTGTAAAGATTGGCTAGAATGTCTTCTAAGTGCGAAAAAAAGTTGTCCAGATTGGAATTTAGCGGTCTATAGATATTTCCTATAATAACGTGCTCATTGCGTAACTCAACCTTGATCCAGATGTACTCAATAAAATCAAGTGTTACTGACAATAAAATTTTGAAATTAATATTTATCTGTATGTAGAAAGCCACACCCCCACCACGTCTTGCCAACCGATCACACCTGGCTAAATTATAATTATTAAGTTGTATATCAGCATTATTTATTCCTGAGTGTAACCAAGTTTCTGTTACTCCTATAATGTCTGAGTTGACATTGAAAGCATAATCTTTAAAATTTGTAAAATTGGCCAGTAAGGATCGTATATTAGTATGGGCAACATTAAGGGATAAATAGAGTTATAGGAAGAAGAGGGAAAAATAAATTAAACTTAATATACTAAATTCTATCAATTATGCATGCCCACTGCTGCCGCTGAGAGAAAAAGGGTAGAAAATATAAGTTTATATAGTAAATTGGTAGAAAAATATATAAAGGAGAAAAAAAAAAGCTTCAATTCGTGTTACATAATGACTGCTTCATTACTGGGAAACAAGAAAGGAATAAATTAGATTTTATAAAATTAATTACCAAGACGTAAAAGCAATAGGCTAATTCAACTTATAAATTAGTTATCTATAAAATTTAATCAGCTGTCAAAAAACAACAGAATAGAATAGTTTCAAAACAATATATTTGTATGTTTATATAAAAATAAAAATTAATACATATATTTAAAAAAATTAATAGTGTGTTGTCTAACATTGTAAAATCTAAAAAAATATGTAATGTTTATTAAAATAAGTGAATCTTGTTAGAGGCACATCAAGTTAGACATAGTGTGTATTAGAACATTAATACATAAAAGTAGACCGAAGAAGAGAAATGTGTTTAAAGAAACTTACATAATATACTACGATCTATAAAGTATCCAAATCGGCCTTTTTATTAATACGAACAACAACACCTTCGCACTTCACATACACAACACCATTTAAACACCATGCATTTTTGTAGGTAAATGTATTAATTGCAGCCGATAGCAGTGAAAGACGGAACTTTGTGAGATCTTCCTTTATTTTTATTTTTGTAGACTTTAGGAGACTACGACACTTTAAGGACTGATTTTCGTTCGGTGTCGTTGTGGAATGTTACCAAGGTCGCCGGTGGAGTATTCGAGGAATTTTTAGATTTTACTCGGTAGCATTTAAATAAATGCGTATCCCTTATTTTAAGTTTTTGTTTGTTGTTAAAAACGTCTAATACCTTTTCACGGAGATTCTCGTTTTCTTCGTAGGGAATTCCAAATACTCTCACACTGAGATTGCGCGAGGCCTGTTCCTGCTTTTCCAAGCATTGTTCAAGCTGCTCAACTCTTTCCTGAAGAATATTGATGGTTTCAGTCTGTTCATTCAACTTCCTCTCAAACCCTTCCTCGAGCTTCTTAGTCACTCTCTGTACCAGATTTTCGAGAAATTGGTCATTGAATATGCCCTTTATCTTTTCTATATCGGCGGCTGTCAAACCCATGATGAACAATCGACACCACTAAATATCCTTGGCATAAGCAAAAACACACGGTTAGCACTACCGTTTCTTCCTGAAACCAAAGTAGAACTCTTTACAATGACTTGTATAGCATTAACTTTTAATTCTGGTAGTTTGTTTAATTAAAAACTTAATGAAAGCCAGCTGCAACAATGAATGTGCCTTACACTTGAAGCGCCATCTGTCTGTATGTATATATATATATATATATATATATATATATATATATATATATATATATATATATATATATATATATATATATATATATATATAAATAAATCTAATATCGGGTATGCGGTCTGTAGGTAAATAAATAACTAATTTATATACATATATATTTCGTCATTTATTTATGACTTCATCAGGAGGAAACGCTAAAATACACCACAGATTAAAATGATATCAAATTAAAAAAAAAACAATTAAGACTTACAAGTGAAGTTACAAAAACATGGCTATATGCATTTCAACACACAGTAGAACGTTAAATTAGGACGAATACAACCACATGAATATTGAAATGTTGCTGACAGGTAGAACTTAACAACTAGCAAGACATTTATATATACATTTATTTATTTATTTTTTTTAAATAATAAGAACTATTTTCTTTTTTTGTGGTAAAAGAAACGTTGATAAACAGTTTTATGTACATATTGAAGTTCGTGGAATATTTATATTATGGTATTTAAGTTATTTGTTTTTTGTTGAACAAGGCAAAGAATTCATTTGTTCAACAGATTGCAATAAATGGTGCTCAGCTGTTGGATGTCAGATCTAGAATTAACTGAATTATTTTCGTTGTTGATATGTACCATTTCTAGGAATAGCCTTTTTATATATTATATTCATATATAATATATATATTTTCGTAATCAAAATTGTGATCCTCTTTCTTTGTGATTTCTCTTTTTACAAAGTTCTTAAGATATTTGATCCTATCATGGGCTGGAGAAGTAGGTAACAGGTTGTCTAAGGGAGTCCCTTAAGCAAATCCCTGCACTCGAACTAGGCAAGTTTACCATGTTCCATCATGACAAAATTATGCTTATGAACTCAGCTGTACCAATATTATTTTAAGAGCTGGGATATTTTTTTCGCCAAACAAACGGACTGCTAACAATACATTCTGTCTTTCCGAAGATGAAGGATAAAGAACTTTTTGAGATAACGCAAGGACTAATTTAACTGTGCTATTACATACATTTGCATAAATGTGTTTCAGGTCGGCAATATTTGCTGACAACATTAAATTTGCCTTATCAATATGGCAAAATATGAATGAACAGGATCATTTTTTTGACTGAGCCAATTATATCTAAGACTTGAAGAGATGAACGGTGTCAAATAGAATAACATTTTTTTGGCCAGGATTGAAAAGGTTTCTTATACAATATTTATCAACATTATTTCCAACATATATAGGTAAGTTAGTTTGAAACAAAAGTTTATACATGCTTCGGTTCATCCGATGATTATCACAAATCAATGAAACCACATTGTAACAAGCATATGTTAATACTTTGACGTTTAAAATCATTCCCTTTAGTATGTCTGATGAGTTTTTTCTCACAGGGGTTTCGCCAAAAAGAATATTTACAACTTTCTCGTGTGGTGCCAAATTATCCACCTTTCTTTTAGGATAGATACTGAATTTGGGATGGGTTAATACCTACATCAGCTTTTACATCTGCCGTTGTCTGACTGAGATAAGTTGGATGCCGTAATATATCTTTAGGCATTTTGTAAAAGCCTGGAAACTAAAAATGCAATGTGCTTGGCCATAAAAGCATATTTGAAGAGTATCTTGGCTTTGATATCAATATCAATTCAAGTTGCTCTTTCAGGAAGTAAGTCTTTCTTATAAAAGATGAATGCTCATGTTCGTCTACTACCTCTAAAGCAATATCCAGAGATTTTTGAAGAAATTCACATGCCAATTTAATGGCGTCTTCTTTCCGTCTTTTTGGTTTGGAAAGTTGATAAAAAGTTATTAAATGTATTTATTTTATCGGAATCCATCTAAATTTCAAAGTTATGTGTGTCCATATCTAACAGATTCTGACTGCTCTCTTCGGGATTTTTTCTTTTTTGAGGTAGTTTTTTAGTCATATAAGACGGCTGCTTTGGAAAAATGGTGGGAGTTGCAGCAGATTCTGATTTTGAGATTTTTCTTGGACAGGTAAAGACAGAACCACCTGTTCTAACATTTCTTATTAACAGCAATTATTTGAGACTCTAAAAAATGTTTGGAGCATACCACTGTATTTGTTGATAGAATATTCCCGTTGTATGGCTGCAATCCATTTTGTTCGTAACTCTTCATCTTTGGGGAATGCGAATGAGGAGATGTATGCTTTACCCTCTTTCAAGTCTTTTTTATAATTACTACTACACTTTGGTACCCAGCAAATACGAGGCGTTGTGCAAAAAAGTTTTAAAACGGAAAGACATAAATCACAAAAACAAGTTAAAGAGGTTAGATTTGAAAACCTATACAAAAACTGCGGATAATCAAGGAAATAGGCAGGTTTCTACTAGCCACTATCAATACACGACAGTATATTTACACTGCAAATAGTTTGAACCGAATTTTTAAGTAAAAAATATATTTTTCTGGATCGAAAACAGAAGAATAACCCGACACGAACTCTGCGTCGAAATTATATTGCTAAATTTAATTATTTAATTATTGCTGTTTCATGTCAAATAAGTATGAGATATTTTTATTGTCATGGACTGTACTCAACTTGTTCAAATTTACTTATTTTTGTAAATCTCCTCAAGGCATAACCAAAATACGTAACTGAGTTTACGAAATATTTTATGGGCCTTACTTTTTTTGAAGTTATTTGAGTTTGACTTTTAGATAGTCGGAAAAATAGACCAGATTTGGTATTTTTGCAAAATTAATTATTGATATTTAGTTACTAACCACCCGAGCGTGGCGCCGATGGCTGTGTGTTTGCGGTTCGGCGCCCAAGGTTACTGGCTCAATTCCGAGCTGAGGCAGACTTTGTTAAAAATACATAATGCGCTTGACTTCTGATGGGTTGGTGGTTGCGCGCTCCATCAGTAATACGCTAAAAATCACCTCTCAAATAGCGTCGTTCGGATCCGACGATAAACTGTAGGTCCAGTATATCTGTGTAAATTACAGCTAAGACACACAGCATAGGTATATGCGAAAGGTAGGCCGATATCCAGCAGTGGATGAAAATGCTGTTGATGAACCATGGGATTTATGCTAATCAAAGTAAAATCTAAGTAACTTCAGTACTTCGGCAAACCTTGTAGTAAATCCCAAATAGAGTTCAAGTATCTTAACTTACCTTACAATTTAATATCATCACAAACCAACCAACCAAATTAAAAAACAGGCAAGTGTTATACGGTAAATTGGACAAGAAAAGTTACAAGTTTAATTTGAACCATAGAAATGGCAGGATTTAAGTCGCAAACCCCCTAAAATATTATTTGTTATTAAAAATGTTCCTACAAAAAAAAACTATATTTTTATTACATGGATCCAGAACATTTCGAATTTGAACTGGCTGATAAAAGTCCTCTAATAACAAAACTAAAATACTAAAAATGTTTTTTATAATATACGTATATATTTTGATACACGAATCAAATAGCATCTAACATATTCTAAAAAATTAGAAAATTTCTTTTGACCGGAACTTCCCTCGTTATATTGGATTCCTATCAATATTTTACCAGTTTTTATCTATGGTCCACATAATTTTTGGGCATAATTAATAAAAAATTCAATAACACCGCCACTTTGTCAAATGATGTTGATATTTAATTTTTCTACAAAATTTGTTCAGTCATTTGAATACGATTTTTTTAAAAAATTATTTGGCAGTCATTTTGTTCCGCCATCTTGAATTTATACCACAACTTCACTAGTTTATCTCAATATCACACTTAATGGTTTAAAACTATTTTTTGGGTTTTTCCGCCTTAGAAAAATGAAAAAAAAATAAAAAATAAAATATAATTAACCTATAAATTGAATAGATAGTCTTGAGTTCTGGGTCCACTACGAAGGTACCCGAGGAACGACACTGAAAAATGCCTGCTTTCTGGACGTTTCGAGGGAAAGTCTATCCCCGTCTTCAGCAAACCTACAAATAAAATACTAAATGCAGAATATGTCTTATGTTTCGTATCAGAAATATAACCAGAATGGCTAATCTCTAACAAAATGTCAGTGAATGTCAGTTTAAAGGTGTTATTTTTAATTGTTAGAATAAGGTGCGAAATAGGTGTACCTAGAGTATGTTCATTTTAATTTATTGTATTTTGAGGTGTCCTTTTTTTACTTCAGTATTTAGAAAATTTAACCAAGTGTTATTAAAACTAACGGAACAAGATGCTACACAATTATCTTTATTTAATAATATTAAGGCACTTTCTTTTATTTTACGTTTTTTGGAACATGGTTCTTTTGCTAAAATACTAGAAGCATTCTAAAAAAAGGACACCTCAAAATACAATAAATTAAAATGAATATACTCTAGGTACACCTATTTCGCACCTTATTCTAACAATTAAAAATAACACCTTTAAACTGACATTCACTGACATTTTGTCAGAGATTAGCCATTCTGGTTATATTTCTGATACGAAACATAAGACATATTCTGCTTTTAGTATTTTATTTGTAGGTTTGCTGAAGACGGGGGTAGACTTTCCCTCGAAACGTCCAGAAAGCAGGCATTTTTCAGTGTCGTTCCTCGGGTACCTTCGTAGTGGACCCAGAACTCAAGACTATCTATTAAATTTATAGGGTAATTATATTTTATTTTTTTTCAATTTTCTAAGGCGGAAAAACCCAAAAAATAGTTTTAAACCATGAATCCGCCACTACAGTTTCGTAATTATTTATCACACTTAATGCTTGCACATAATTTGAAATGAATCTAATGGAAAATTTTCTGAGGAATATTTTTTATAAATATTTTATTAGGCTGCCATTTTGTTTTGCTATCTTATATCTTTGTAATAATTTTTTTAACGTTTCACTAAGCCGCCATCTTGCTCCGACATAGTTAATTTTTGCCAAAATATTACCACATCATCCCCATATGACCCTTAATTTTTCAAGTCATGCTGATGAGTAGTTTTTAAGGCTATGCCGCGGATTGTCAGGCAGATAAACGGGCCGACGGAATTGATGAAAATATCTTTTGAATATTTATCTAAGGGCGCTAAAACTCGAAAATATGTAAAATCTCAAATGGTGATTTTTTCATAATTACAAATATTTTATGTGGCCGCCAGTTTATTCCGCCATCTTGAGTTATTACCATAGTTTTCTCTTTACTCTCGTCCATTAAGTTGTTTTTCAGGCTGAATCTTTAAATATTTTATTAAGCCGCCATTCTGTTCCGTCAACTTGGATTCGTACCAAATTTTTACCAGTTGACTCCTACGTAACATTTGATTTTTGTGCAACATTTAAGATAAATTGGATACGCAGTTTTTTAGTAATAATTTTTTTAACATTTTAATAGGCCTCTATTTTTTTTGCCATATTGAATTTTTACCAAAATGTTACCAGGTCATCCCCATATGACACTTAATTTTTGCCCAATTTGAAGTTAATCGGGTAAGTAGTTTTTTAGCTATGCCGCGAACAGACAGACAGTCTGACGTAATTGAGAAAACATGTTTTTAGCCTGAAATGTAAAGATCTGAAAAAATCTCGGGAGGGTAATTTTTTCAATATTTCCCTTTTACGAGGTAAGTAAAAACGATATATTTAAACATTGAAATACCCAAAACTGACTGATAGATGCTAAGTTTTCAGGAAATGTGTACAAGAGCCTCAATGTGGCCGAGCTTTTGTCGGTTGGATATCGAGAACGCCCTCTCGTCTAAAAGAAAATTCCTGTGTTTTTAGTAGTTCCCTACAAGTTTCAATTGAGTTATTTCATTTATTAACTTAAACAAGCGTAAAACCACATTTAATCAAAATTATTTATTTCATGCCCGCTTAGTAAGGGATTTAATATTAATGGACAACCGTAAAATTTGGTATAATCAGGCAGGTCTCTACGCCTTCACAGGTGGCATTTCTTTAAAAGAAGTTTTAGTGAAAACATGCTGAGAAATATTTACGGCCCACATCAATGTATATTTAGACGTTCTATTATGAATTGATGTTTATAGATGAAAATAGGAATAAACGTTTAACAAAATGACACTAATAATTTTCATTATAAAGCTAAATTATTTTTGGAAACTTTATATCGCCTTCTAAATTTACGATCTAATTTTTGCAACATCGTTTCATTACTTTTTACATAAACAGAATTGGAATACCAATTAATAATCTTCCAGGACTATTAATTTAGTTAGAGAGAGCTAACTCAGCCTTCTCCTGCCAATTACGAATTTAACCTGATTGTTAACGTTGTTTTGCACTATGTGCGACAAAATGATAGTGCTAATATCAGAACAAAACTTTTTAAATTCTAAACTACACTTTCCTTGGTCATCAATAATCCTGCTTGGTACTCCAAATAAGTCCGTAAAATTTCGAAAGGATTCTGCTACTTGTTTAGTAGTTAGTGGAAATTATGGCATAAATGTGGTGATAGTATGTCCTTATTTTAGTAGAACAGTACTTACTTTTAAATTGTGCCTTTTTGTTTTATTTGTTTAATATCTAGGATTGATGAAGCTTCTGTTTTCAATAAGAAGAGAACAGGGATTACCCCACTGACTTAGAAATATAGAAAAATGGTGTAGTAAAGACAGTAATTATCGATGCCCTAGTTCATACTTTATCTTTAACTCATAATTTGTACTTTTTTTCTCAAAAAAATAAGGTTACCGTAGGTATAAATCCACAAATTTAGTGAACGCGTCTATGATGACCAGTGCATACTCTATTTCTGTCACTTTCGGGACTCATTTTTTTCTTATAAATAATAATATGGGCTGTATGTCAGAATTTAGCAATTTTCGGTAAGTTATGCCTTGAGCAGAACCAGTTTTACCTTTAGATGCTTTACAAGCTAGACAGTGATGGCCAAACTTTTTGATATTTCTTACATTTTTGGAAATCATAATACCCGTGTATCTTAATTAGAATCCAATATTTAGCCAATATGATTTAATATAACTTTCTATTTTAATTTAATTTAATTAATTTAATCAACGGGTTTTAACTCAATTTTACATAAAATATATCAAGTTACTTAAGTAAACATTTAACATTTAAGCATAAAAGTACAAATAAAAAAGTCATTAACAGATTGTATGTCAGATAGTTAAAATTAGTATTAAAACGTATGAAACTTACAAATAAGACTCGGTACATCAAAAATATTAACACATTAAAGACAAATACTTCAGGTATGTGCTCGTATCACAACGATTGTTTAACTTGTTGTAGGGAGGAGCTAAACACATCCACCCTAAGCATATTCGCATTTATCATTGTTCGGTTTATAGAAGAATGTTTTCTGTATAATGTGCGATGAAGCTCAGTATGAGATGTGTCAAAGCCTCTTAATAGTAAATGAGGTACATAAATGTTAATAGATGTTAGTAGATGAATGCTAAACAAAACATTATTTCGACCATCACATTATGTCTTAGACAAATCAGGATGGAAGCTTATGAGCTTTTCATTTGAAAATTAACTAAGTAATTTCGTCATCTCACAGGTATTCAACTGGAAGACAATCTTATTGCAAATGTAAAATCCGAATAGTTTTGAACATAGGAATATTGTTCGGAGACATAAAAAAATAGGTAGTGAGTTGCGTGAAAAAATCAGCATGTGTCATAAGAACACTTTCCTGGTAATGAATGTTAAAGTTAAATTGTGTTAGAAATTCTAACCACCTGGATGTTAAATCAATTTTTTAAAGATTTTCACGAGTTACCATCAGTTAATAATTACGATACAATAACATCAGTTACCGCAACGAATTTATTTTCATACAAAAAGAGTCTTAAATTTTCTTTTGCATGAAAACAGCCCTTTAAATTTCTGAATTAGAGACTGTGTATAATTCAGTATACTTTAACGTTATAAATGAACGGTGCAGGTTCGGACGTAAGAAAATTTACCTTGCATATTCGTGTTTTGGAAACCAATTAAATTATTTTATAATACCTTTCTTTCATCGGACTAGGTTACGTGTGTTTAATTTACCAGTTAGCACACCATTTACAAAATGTATCTTGTATTTTGTCAACATTTCAACCAAAACTGTCCAATCTTTGAAATCTAAGTTAATTATCATATACATACTTTGGCAGATATAAAGTCATTTTTTACGAGTCAAAACTGAGTATCTAGGGCTATAAAAAACACATTAATATTCAGATTTTTACGTGGTTTTCGGGGTAGAATCTTTCTTCGTACCTTGTATTTCTGGTAGTAGCGGTTTCTTTTTTTTCTGAATACTGTCGATAACTTTTGTCTGGTTATGTAAAAGTATGTCGCTTCTGGCTAATATGATGATCGGCCCGAAATGGCGCCGACCGTTTACTTATATAACCATGCAATGCAACAGAAAAACAGGTGTAACGCTTAACGTAGAACGTGTTGATAACTGACAATTCCTTCAAATATGCATTAGGACAGTAGGTTAGGAGAATATGGAATATGGATAAAATTCAGTACATAGGTATATATATAAAGTAATATCTCAAGATCTTCGCAGTGACCTGGACGTTTTATCAAAGTTACTGCCTGCGTTTAGAGCACTGGATAGGCTTGTAACTAACGTGGAGCATTTTAATTTTTTAATTTGTCTACTAACCAGCACCAGACTTCCGGATCTGTTACCATTGAACTTGGTTTAAAACCTTGCAGCTGAGTTTTGGTGAATTTGCAGTATACTGCATCCTGTAACTTACTATTTTTTTAGTAACAACTCTTTTTGACTTGACGGTACGTTATCAGATTCTTATGTCACGAAGTTTTCAAATGGGTGATGTCGGAGGAACCAAATAAGGGCAATATCCAAATAGTTATTAATTAAACAATATGCTTAAGCAAACATGTTGTTATGACTATTAAATAACGAACATCACTTAAAACACCACCAAATAAACTACCACAACATTAAATAACATTACAAGCTATCATTTACTTATTTTGTAAATTAACGGATACAAGAAAAAACTAATTATACATATATCTTTTCCGGTCAAGACCTTTTGATAAAGATGTGTGAAAGCGCATTTTTATCGATTTTTAGTATAAACAATTGGAAGTAAAGAACTAGCGATCCGGAAACAACCTTTCCCAATTTCACTTCGCTCTCGATAATAACTAATTGATTATCCCCTCGTCGTTTATACTCAATACCGCTCTTTCGAATACAGGCCCCGTTCCGCTCCCTTTTGCATTCTTCAAAATGCCAAGTCTGCGTTTCTTATTCCAATAAGCTATAAAAACAACGAAATTAACAGTGCCAGCAAACATTGTTAATTTTAAGGTTCTTTTTATGGTTTGGCATTAGTGTTAAGATGAGAAAGATTCGCGTTTAGCTTCTGCAATATTTATTTTTCAATTGAAAATTGTGGACCGGGTACCCGTTACATCTCTAAAAAACCTATTTTTTACATATACTTCCACTATATTTGTGATTTGTTTTGCTGTATAGTAGCTTTTTCGGACGTTACGTTTGGAATGAACCTTCGAAGAAGCTGCGGTATATCGGAACATGTTTTTTAAACAAACATAGTAGAAATCTTAAAACAAAAATAGTTTTTATTTTCTACATAATATTATTCTCTAATAAACAATTTAGTCCATCCTGAAATTTACATTTTCTACTGCAAGGTCCCTCTAAAATTTAAATTTCGGTTAAATACGATCTTAATATTCAGATTTTTACGCCAAAATATTATTCAGTTTGTGTTACTTTTTAGATGGCAAATGACGAAAATAATGTTACTACTAGTAAACCACGATTTACATAAGATACTCTAAACTTCGTTGTTTGTTGTTTAGCTTTCCTTTAAAACAGGACTTAAATTTAAGTGATTGAAAGTGTATAAGTATACATTTTCTTAAGAAGCTTTCCATTAGAAATTTATATTCGTCCTCGGCATGTGAAAGTCGTACGAATGGTGTCGAATAATATTAAAATTGCAAAACCAAATAGATAAGAAGTGGGTTTAATCAGAAAAATATTGTGCCTAATATTAGGTTGGTTACTTACGCCTTACGGACATATTGGCAAAGAAATATTTTGTAAAAATGAAGACCGATTTTACTTTTACATTATCATGTTTTTCATCCCGACAAAATAGGAAACAATGTTTCTTCTGCATTGATCGCACTATCGAAATATTTTTTTAGCTTAACGATCCGAATTTCTTACCAAGAAAAGGAAAAATTCAACGAAATTTCTTACTAGATATCTCTGTTAGTCCTTAGAGTGAAATTTTAAAAGATGGACATATTGAGGACCAAAATGTGCAACGTTTCTCTCAATAATTTTAAGCTCGTATATCAGCAGGAATTGATTACTATAGCTCTTTTAGATTTGTTAGGATAGGTAAATTATATTTTGACAGATTTTGTACTGAAATATACATGATTGAGTTAAAAAAGTAGACAGACAAATTAATTTTTGGGGATAAAAGTTATTCTTTATACAATTATTTTTCTTATTAAAAAACTTTAAAAAACTCTAATTTTTTTACAGGGCGTTTAAAAAAATTAAACCGAAAACATTCAAGTCAGTTAAACTTGCTTTATTTGTCATTTTGGACAAAAAGATGTTATATAGAAATTTTGTTTCTACAACCAATCAACCCTCAGTCACAATCCAAAATTTTATACGAATAGCAGAGTGTAACTAAAATAAAAAATGTACAGCACTATTAACGCATTTTAAATAAACCCCAAAATTGAAAATTTTGCTGCCTTCGTAGTAGTTTTTGTTTGGGAGATAATAATGGCATCGCTTAAAAATAGAAATCCTTTTTAAATTATATATAAAATATGTGACACTAATCACCGAAATGAGTACAAATATCTATTTCTTAGCTGTCACTAAACACTTTTATAATTGTGTAGGCATCTGGGGAATTTATATACTAAAACATTAATAAGTTTGTATGATTTAAGTATCGTTGAATTTGTCTTAAAGAGAACTATTTAATTCTGTAACAATATATAGACTATCCTGTTTAAAACCAAATGGTTAGTATTATTATTCACGAAAAACCAAACAACCAAATAATAAAAAAGTAACAGATAAAAACAATACTAATAAATAATCAGTAAATAATGTACTAACATAGTGACCTCTCATATTATAAAAATTATGTTATATTCCACTTTCATAAAATTAAGGATTCATTACTAGGGATCTTCCGGGTAAAAGTCTGTTTCTCACGGTAATAGTTATTGTTATATATTACATATTTATTATTCTATACAAATTTCTGATTGATTTCCTGATCACTAGTATTTTTAGACAATTGTTTTCATCATGTACCTACTCTGTTACCTATACATCACTCAGAAGTACAGAATCTAACAGGGATCTTTCTCCGCTGTGCCGAGTGTAACGGTAAAACAATAAAACGCGGCAGGCGTGCGTGTTGTCTGCGGCCAACGGGCGGTCGGCGGCGCCGACGCCACGCGGCCAAGAATTCGGACAACCGATGGGTACCGGGCCCTAGGTCTGCTTTTCTTGGTTCCCACATCTTAAAATGTATTCGATGGATAAATGCGGTTGGTTTATAATGATTATTTGTATTGGGTTTTCAATACTCATTAATTTGTTTGGTCGTTATCAAAATGGTGTACTGCAATTATACTGCCTGTGTCCCGTATAGTTTGTTCAACGAGGTTTTAATGCTGCACCTTGTCGTTTTTTTTTTGCTCCAATAGGGTGTCGAGAGTGGCAAAATAGTTACCAGTCGTGGTGAAAATAGTTACCAGTCAATATCTAATCATCCGTGCCAACCAATAGTGTTTGATGGAAGATAAGTTTTGATCTATGTCAATAGAAATAAAAATGACTCGGTGATATTCCAAAAGAAACAAGTGCTTATTCTGGAACTGGAATCAAATATTTTTAGCGAGAAAATCAAGAGGAAAACCTCTTTTACGAGACGCTCTTTAAATATTGTGAAGTATATCTCTATTTAAGATACAAGAATTTGCCTAATTAACATAAAAAAAGTTTTGTCACTTTGTTACCTTCGGATTTTTTCCCATTAATCGAATGTGCTTAATATGAATTTGAAATTAAATATATTTTATTTTAGGTAACATACAGTTCTAAACAGTGACCGGAATACGTCATACTGCAATATAATGCGTTTTTCATTTTTTTTTCTAAAAAAAATCCACGTTTTGTAGGAGGACGTGTGCGTTCCTTTCTTATGAACCTTTAAAACCTCTTCGGTTTCTTAATTAAAGGCTTAAAATGAAATTCAAATAGCGGAAGTACACATTCTTAAACAGACAGTATGTGATGAAACAGGTATGTTAAAAAGAAAGAGCTACAAAAGAGAATTTAAGTTTAACCCTGGAATCATTTGTTGTGGAAAGTTTACCAGAGTTTGACTAAAGTTATTTCTGGAGTGGCTAGAACAAAGAAAAATTGGAATTTCAACTTTGGGAATGAAAGTCGAGATTTAGATTATAATAAAACATCTTATGCCACATAAGAGATGCAGGTAACATTGACCTCGTACGAAGTAATATAATAAAATATATCTTAAATTGGCTAACTGTTTTGATCTTTAGTTAGAGAATTGGCGCTGCAACTTGGCCACTATGTTGTAAGACCACTCTACCATTCTTCTGTGACCCCTATTGAAATAATATAGTCAAGTGTAAGAGGTATTGAGATGCAAAAATCTAGCCTGTTTATCCGGTTATTAGTGATACCGTTTTATTTATATAGGTGGAAGCAGCAGAAAACGCAGTAATGAAAATTTTGCGGCAAGTATTTTTGTACCCCAGGTAAATGAAAACAAGTTTGTTGAACAAATCTGAGATAATAACCACGCTTTCCGTGCAAAACTTATAGATTAATCAAATATTTTCCCTGTGATTACTGATTTGGATGACTACAATGTCCCCAACAAAGACACTGTCCGTAATGAATAGAAACCAATTTAACACGTGATTATAATTGTCTTAAACAAGTGCCCTTTTTAACTTTCATATTTCTTAATAGGCCCGTACAGTTCGGTTTTCTTTCTTTTTATCAAATATTTTTTTCTCCTATATCTGAGTATTATTTTTTACCACTTTTCTCTAAATTAATGTTTTCTTCTAGTACATAACATACTCTCATTTCATATATAACCAAATCAATATTTGTTTTCTTTAGTACATGTACCTATTTAACGTAAATACGAAAATGGAAAATTTAGAATATAAGCGATATTATCCAAACGTAACCCTATAAAGGTAAAATTATCCGAAGTCTTAATAGCTCTCCGCTTTTCCAATATATGTGACTTAAATAAAAACTTCAACTATGTTCGCCACTATATTCTATTCTACAAGGCTCATATTCTCTTCCTAACCGAAACAGCAGATTCCTTTGCAATCAGCCAATCTCATACCAATATCATCAGAGAATCTACCTACTTCTACAAACTTTCGCACGTACCCAAACTCCATTCTCACCACTCAGTCAGAGCCATATAGTCTTTCGTTTCCGTTCCTCTGGGTCCTTTGATCGAGGTCTAATTACTGTATACTGTCCCATACAACTGAAAGTTGTGGAATCCATGTCACCTTGTACTATGTGCCGCTATACTTCCCCTGATTCAGATGGGTTGCGGGATTGTTTTCTTTACCAACGCTCCTTTATTCCCAAAGTGTCCCGATTATGGAATGTGTTACCATCAGATGTGTTTCCCTCTTCTCCTAATCTGCAAGTCTTTAAATCTCGCATCAATAAATTTTCCCTGTTTTCGCTTAAAGCAACTTCGGCCTTCGTGGTCTGCTCAAAGAGAAAAATTATGTCACTTTCATTTAACCATTTATTATTTTTTACTCCTTTGCATTATATTTGTGGTCTAAATTTGGCAATTAAGGTTATTTAAAAATAGTCAACACAATAAAACGCAAAGTACTGGGATTATGAATACTTTCTGGTAGGTTTTCTCAAAACAATATTTTATTGTTGTAGAGTCAATTTTTTACTGGTTGTTTTGTTTGCTACTTCTATTATTTGTACGTCTCGGTAATATTTTTGAATTGAAAATATCTAATAAAAATGACTATAGTGGTTATAACTCAGTACTTTTCACTTCTAGTTATCTTTATTTTTTATTTCACTGTTATGTGTAACTTAAAAAAATCAGATTTATAAACAAACTAAAATAATCCGTTAATAGACTGAGATATATTTGGTAAATATTATTTTTGCGCCCTGTAGGTCAAAATCAATTACAGGTTTGACTGACGTAACGGACAGGAGCGAAGTTCTTCTATTCGTTATGGATCTTCTGCTTCTGGGTCTTTTAGCGTCGGTCATAATATGAATTCATTATGGACTCATTACCATTTGTTTCAATGTTCGGTATCTTGCTAGCCGACGTTCTGGCCTAACCGTCGACCATCGCCCGCGGTGCGCGCCTACTTAATCATTCTCATTGGTATGCCAAAAGATAATTGAGTATCGTTTCAAATTTTAGTTCATAATAAAGAATTTCATTTACATCTTTTTTTTCAGGAAAAAGTACAAATATTCGAGAATACTGTTTTAAATGTATTTTTAGTTATAATATCGGCGTTCTCTTTTAACAGAATTCAAAGACATTTTTGTATGTATCACGAAGTTTCAGGAACGGAGTTTATTTAGTTTGTCAATAACCTGCCTAACAACCAGGTATTTTTTAGACTAAACCTGTTTTCCGCCAAATTTTTGAGTTCGCTGATTTGAAATATGCGAACGTTGTACCCTTTACAAAATTGCTGTTGGGAATAGTTCTGGTTAAGACCATTTTAGTATATATATAAAAATACGTCTAGAGTTTTTTAATATCAGTGAGTTTATAACAACAGTTTTATAGCATAAAGTAACAATATAACACAAAAAAATAACATTATTAAAAAAACAATTTTTTAAAGGTGATGTTTAAATTGACTACCATTTTCTCCAATGCAAAATTGGGACATTTTCGTAATTCTTTGAATGGCGTTAAAAAGAACTATTGGTCTCATTCCCAGATTTGGAAAGGCTTAATGAATTGCCTCTCGAAATTCTGCATATCGTATTTTATATATTTCATTTTGTATATAGCCTCATAAAAAAGTCTAAAATTGAGAGATCAGAAGATCGTGGAGGCCATCTAGCAGGTCCTTTGATACCTATCCATCTTTGAGGAAACTTATTATCAAGAAATTCCCTTAAGAGCTTAGAGTTTTGACCGTTGAGATAGACAAATATTTGACATTTATTTTTGTTTGTTGTCATAAACAATAGCCATAGCCTACTATTAAATTATGCATTTAATTTTAGAAAATTGTCATTTATTTGCGAGTTTCTGAGAAAAAGTCATACTATTATATATTTTTGAAAAGGTAAAAAAGACAAATTTTATGGTCCATAAATATACAGGGTGTTAAAAAAAATAAAGTAGGTTCCGAAAACTTTTTGACCTGACCCTGTATACTAATTCCGAATTGAGGCGGAATTGAGTTTTACGGGAAAAGTTATATAAAACAGTTTTTACATTTTCGATAAGTTATTTGATAGTTGAGATACGAGAGAACTCGTGCCAATTTAGCCCTGTATCTTAAAAACTAAAACAGCTATGAAAATTGTCTTAATGGCATCTTTAGTTTTACGAAAAAGTAGCACACTGTTGCGAAAACCTCAACTTTCTATCTATAAAAATAACGGAGATACTTCGCAATGTATATATATATATATATATATATATATATATATATATATATATATATATATATATATATATATATATATATATATATATATATATATATATATATACATTTATATATATATATATAATATATATATATATATATATATATATATATATATATATATATATATATATATATATATATATATCGAACAACCGCTACAAACTGAAAGGGGTGATTCTACATAAAAAAACATGAAAAAATTTTCAAATTAACCTAGGTCCGGAAATGGTTCGTTACGGAGGTACAGGGTGTTGAAATATAATTTTTATTTTACTTTTTATTAAATATCTGTTGCAAATAATAAAATTTTCTCACGAAATTGGGCATTCGGGATATTTTTTGGGTGAGAAATCATAATTTGGTATTAGATTTCATGTGACACTTAGAGGGCGCTACGTATGCTACTATTATGTATGCAAATTTTGCTCTAACTTTATGGCGATGTACTTCTGGGTTTTTTTTACGAATAAATAATTATTCTTGTACCTTTTTTAAGTAAAAAAGCTATACTTACTCAAAAACGCTAGAGTTATGCGTCGATGCAAGGAAAACAAATGTTTTAATAATAATGAACTAAGGTGTATTTATTTCAAGACAATACAAAATTAAAGGTAAGTATGAATTATTCTAAACTATAATAAATGCTCCACGTGATGACCGTTAGTTTGAAGGCGTAATGTAATTCTTTTTTTAGAGAACCTCTGATACGTCTATAAATATTCTGCATTTGTCTGAACTCATTGCAGGCATTTTTTATTCGCAACCAGAGCTGCTTACGCGTTTGTATGGTAACGGAGTACACATGGCATTTGAGAAAACCCTATATACAAAAATCACAAGGATTTAAGTCTGGCGATCTAGCTGGCCATTGAGCTGGTCTGCCTCTACCAATCCACTGATTTTCGTAAGTCTGATCCAGATATTGACGCACATTTCGACTAAAACCAGCCGGGCACCCATCCTGCCTAAACCACATGGCTTGTCGAATATTTAAAAGAACTTCCTCTAGTAATGTGGGTAAAATATTCTGAAGAAAATTTAAATACACTTCCCCTGTTAGTCGACCTGGCAAATCAACAGGTCCAATTAGGTTGTTGTTTACAATACCAATCCACACATTAATACTTAACCTATGTTGATGTTTGGTTTCTTTTACAACATAGGGAGTATCCCTAACATATGCATAATGATATGAATTGTGTAAATTATTAATTCCGTCTTTCGTGAAACTAGATTCATCGGAGAATAAAATACGAGTATAAAAAGTTGAATCTTCAATTTTCTTATTTCTCATCCAATCGGAAAATACTACACGCGCAGGGAAATCACCCTTCAACATAGCATGCATCTTTCTAAAATGAAACGGGTATAAGTTCTCCTTGGGTGTAATATTACTTACAGATGATTTGCAAATTTCTGGATGCATCGCTGACAATCTTCGACAACTTAATTGTGGGTTATCTTCTAGATCCATCAGAATACCCGTTTAATTTTTTTTTTGGAGACACCCATCCGGTTTCCCTCAACCTCTGGTGAAGTGCCGTAAAGGTTGTATGAGTGGGATGGATTCTATTCGGAAATTTTTCAACATATCCATGCTGTGCTGCTCGAGCGTTATACTGAAATTCCCCATAGATTAAATGCATATCTGCATATTCTTAATTATTAAACGAAACCATTTTTCAAAAAAATGTAAATTAAAATCTTATTTTCAATTAAATCAAATTATTAATATGACAATTACAATTTTGACAAAAATGAAAACTAAGCAAGAAAAATATACTACGTTCTCTAAGAAAAAAAAAATACGTTATGCCTTTAAACTAACGGTCATCACGTGGAGCATTTATTATAGTTTAGAATAATTCATACTTACCTTTAATTTTGTATTGTCTTGAAATAAATACACCTTAGTTTATTATTATTAAAAAATTTGTTTTCTTTGCATCGACGCATAAACTTGCAAATTGCTCGAGAACGGTTACCTCTAGCGTTGTTGAGTAAGTATAGCTTTTTTGTTTAGAAAAGATACAAGAATAATATATTTAATCGTAAAAAAAAGTGCATCGCCAAAAAAGAGGCAAATTTACACAAATAATAGTAGCGTACGTAGCGTCCTCTAAGTGTCACATGAAATCTAATACCAAATTATGATTCCTCACCCAAGAATTACACCGAATGCCCAATTTCTTAAGAACATTTTATTATTTGCAACAGATATTTAAT
Source organism: Kuschelorhynchus macadamiae (assembly GCA_030620095.1). NCBI lineage: Eukaryota > Metazoa > Arthropoda > Insecta > Coleoptera > Curculionidae > Kuschelorhynchus > Kuschelorhynchus macadamiae. The sequence continues at coordinate 449,714 of JAUTXW010004582.1, read as the reverse complement.
AAAAAATAAAATAAAATTTATATTTCAACACTCTGTATCTCCGTAACGAAGCATTTCCGGACCTAGGTAAATATAAAAATTTTTTCATGTTTTTTTGTGCAGAATCACCCTTTTTATTTGATAAGGGTTGTGCGTGAACACCCCGTATGTATATATATATATATATATATATATATATATATATATATATATATATATATATATATATATATATATATATATATATATATATATATATATATATATATATATATATATATATATATATATATATATATATATATATATATATATATATATATATATATATATATATATATATATATATATATATATATATATATATATATATATATATATATATATATATATATATATATATATATATATATATATATATATATATATATATATATATATATATATATATATATATATATATATATATATATATATATATATATATATATATATATATATATATATATATATATATATATATTTATATACAGGGGCGTGTGGTGAAATTTTAAGAAAGGGAAGCAATTTTTAGTTTGTTAGTTTAGTTTTTGCAATTTCGTCAATGACGTCATCATAAAAACGTCGATGCTTCGATATATTTTGGAGAAGTTTATTTTCAATGGACAACAGCCATGTATGCGAAAGTCTCTCCTGCCCCGTTGAATTTCTCACGAAATTTTTTATACGTTTAAGTTGAAAAATTGCGTTCTACCGATGAACTTGTGGCAGGTATTGTCAATACTAATTGACACAATTTCGACACTTCGGTGTAGGCATCTTCCAGCTTTTAAAAGTTGCATTAGTTCCTTAGCAAAATATTTTTTGCGCTGTATGATGTTTGAACATCTCCCACCTTGCCTGTTCGAAGACGCTTGGCTTGTGGCTCTACATTTAACGTCATCGTTTTCTCCCAAAATAGGTTAAAGTCATCTCTTTTTTGGCTTAACATGGACTTAAAATCATCCACTTTTTTTAGGCAAAAAGCAATATCATTTGTTTTAGTTTGTAATATATTAAAAACATTGTCCGAGAATGGAAATATTTCTGAAAATATGTTAATAAAAATAATAAAATTAATATCTTGTTTCAAACAGTTCAAAAACCCCCTCGAGTTATTTATTGCTTCTGAGTCCCACGTTTCATTATTTTCTATTATATTCTCAAATAGTTCAATCAGTTATTCACGATTTTCAGATACTGTTAACACAAGTCTTCCGTTATAGTTCCACCTAGTAGTAGCTACTTTGGGCAATCGTTTGTGGACAATGGAGTCCAAAGCTTGTGTACGTTTTGTTGACTTGGAAAAAAAAGCACTCATGCCACTTAAAGTAACGAAAAATACTTTACACTCTTTAATGTGATTGATAGACTGGGATAAAACTAAATTTAATTTATGAGCAAAACAAGGGACAAACACAGCACTTGGGAAAGTTTCTCAAACTTTAGCTTGCAGACCCTCTAATTGTCCTGCCATCACTGCAGCTGCATCATAGCTTTGAGCAACTAATTTTTTCTCTCCATTAATTTCTTTAGTAACGTTATAAATTACTACGGTATACAATGCATCTGCTGTACAATTTTCGGACAAATTCTTAAAACCTAAAAATCGCTCTTGAATACTTCCGCCTGTTTTAACGTAGCGTATTACTATAGATAATTGGCTAAAATTAGTGATATCAGTTGTTTCGTACAGAACAATAGCAATGAACCGCGCCGCCTCTCCAAACTCCTGCTTAATTCTTTTTAGAATAATAGTTGCAACAGCGGAAATTAAATCATTCTGGATTCGCTTCGACGTTCCGCGAAAAACGCTAGACTGCTCTAAATGATTTTTTAAACAATCATCATATTTAGCCATTAAATTAAGTAAATCTTGAAAATTTCCTCTATTTGAAGAAACCATTGTTTCGTCATGAACTTTAAATCCCAATTCGTGCTGTCCGAGAAAACAAACAACATCGATAAGTCTTCTTAATATTTGCCTATTTTTATCGACTAGTTCATTGTGTTGGCGGTGACTAATTTCCAAGTGTTTATTAAGGACGTGTTCAATCTGGTTTTGCCGAAGACTTTTTCTTTTATGACGATCTGTAAATGCGCTTTGGACATAATGTGTCTTTTTACAGCTTTATGGAAATTGTTTAAATCGGAAAAACCAGTTTCATTCCAGAGACCTTTTTCATTTTCAAAAAGTAAACGTGACCAACAAAATAATTTGCTTACATTTTCACACCCTATTAGCCATTTAAATTGTTCATATTGTTTTTCCAGATAAAAATGTGTAATACAGTTTTTCATTTTTGTGGTTAAATTTTTTATAGGCGGTTTTGCCCTTCCTTTGGAAATTATTTGAAGTGTATCAGCGAAGTTTAATGTTGAAAATCCCTTTATTATTAAGACACACACCACACATTCTTCTTACTAAATTCTCCAACATTTTCAACGTTATTACCGACAGCAGAAGTTGACGGTATTTGCATATCCACGTCCGTATGGTCTTCCATATCGCACCATGTACGACGCGACGTACGTATCACACAACACACGGATAGCCGTTCAAACAAAGAATCTACTTCAACGATAGCTTCCGCCACCACTTAAAGCACGGAACTGAAATGCAAAAATTGCAAACAGCCGGTGAAAGTTCAATAACCTCTGGCTCGATTCACAGAAAATCAAGCATACAGGACATGGCTGCAGAGAAGCTAGCGGCCCCCATAGGCTCTATTCGATATTCTATTTTGGCTGGGTCGGAGTCAAGGCTGCATTTATTATGGGCTTGATAATTACGATAATATTTTAGCATTTTTAATATAAACTAAATTAATGGTTTCCTATTTCAAAAATTACATTTTAGAAGATGTTTTGTAATTTTTTTTGGGGAAGCACTGCTTCCCTTGCTTCCATGGACTGCACGCCCCTGTATATATATATATATATATATATATATATATATATATATATATATATATATATATATCAAAATGACGACCTAATGTTGAAAAAATTTGTACTAAAAACTACTTACCCAATTGTCTTGAAATTTAACCCAAAAATCGTGTGTTAAACAGGATAGACTGGTAATATTCGGTAAAATTTCATTTCCTGGTAAAAAAAACCTTTTATAGAATTTCTCTGAGTTAAGTGTAATGTCGTGGTGCGGGGATTTTTTAATAAAATATTGAGGACTTATTATTTGTCATTTCATTAAGGTTGCTGATGCCATTAGGTTCCATATCAGCTTGATTACTATGCACGGTTGCATCAGATGCCGAAGGTGGCTTGACCTGAATGTCAGCAATAATGTTTATCTTTTGCTTACTACAACTGGGTCTTTGTTCTTCGATTCCATCATCATTTATCGGGTTTTCAGCAAGATTTCGCACACTACTATGTTTTTATCAGTGTCACCCAGGTTATTGATTGTTTATTAATTTTCATAGAGATTGTATTCTAGATAAAGCATCTGCGTTAGAATTTTGAAGGCCTTTCTTATAAATAATTTCATAATTATATTCTTCTAATCGTAAACGCCATCTAACTAATTCTTTTAAGTTGCATAGCCAAACTAAAGGTCTATGGTGTCTGTAAATGTAAAATTTGCGAAAATATTTACATGCACATACTATAGCTAATAATTATTTTTCGATTGTTGAATATTTTATTTCAGTCTCATTTAGGGTTCTAGATGCATATGCTATAGGTTTATCATTAGGAACATTTTCTTGGGATAATAATGCGCCTAATGCAAAATTGCTTGCATCGGTAGTTAAAAGGAATGGTTTCAAAAAATCGGGATATTGTAAAATTGGAGCATTTATTAAAAGATTTTTGCAGTGGTCAAATGTATTTATAAATTCATGATTATGTATTATTTTTGTGTCTTTAAACAACGGGTTAGGGGTTTTGTTAATTTGGCAAAGTCTTTTATAAATCGTCGATAATAATCTACTAAGCCTAGAAAAGATTTAATTTCTTTAGTAGTTGTAGGAATTGGAAAACTTTTTATAATTGAGATCTTATCAGGATTAGGCTTTATTCCGTCATTACTTACAAGGTGTCCTAAATATTGTACTTTTTTAAAAAATTAAGAAAAATCGGAATATTGTAAAATTGGAGCATTTATTAAAAGATTTTTGCAGTGTTCAAATGCATTTATAAATTCATGATTATGTATTATTTTTATGTCTTTAAACAACGGGTTAGGGATTTTGTTAATTTGGCAAAGTCTTTTATAAATCGTCGATAATAATCTACTAAGACTAGAAAAGATATAATTTCTTTAGTAGTTGTTGGAATTGGAAATTTTTTTGTAATGGAGATCTTATCAGGCTTAGGCTTTACTCCGTCATTACTTACAAGGTGTCCTAAATATTGTACTTCTTTCCTTAAAAATTCTGATTTATAAAGCTGTACCTTAACATTAGAATCTCACAATCTTGTGAAAACTTTTTTTAATTTATCTATATGTTCTTGAAGACTTGTACTAAATATAATTATATCATGGAGATAAACAAAATATATATCATTCTCTAAGCCATGTAAAACGTTATTCATGACGCGTTGAAAAGTCGCAGTGGCATTTTTAAGTCCAAATGGCATACGTACAAATTCGTAATATCCTGTGTCAGTGCTAAATGCTGTTTTTGGAATGTCCTCTTCGTTCATTTGGATCTGATCGAATCCATTAGCAAGATCTAGGGTTGTGAAGTATTGGGATTTACCTAACTTGTCTAGAATCTCTGTTACTTGAGAAATAGGAAATTTTTCAGCTATCGTGACGTCATTAAGCTTACAGTAGTCTACACAAATTCGCTAGCGTTGTTTGCCTGATTTGTCAAGTTTTTTAGGAACAATCCAAATAGGGGAAGACCATGCGGAGTTCGAATCTCGTATTATACTTTGTTGTAAAAGCTTAGACATTTGATCTCTTACTTCTCCGCGATTTATTTCGGGATTTCTCTAGGTTTTTGTGAATATTGGGGTATCATTTCTGATTTTAATCTCATGCTTAATGGTATTTGAGAAAGTTAGAGGCACTTCTTCACAATAAAAGATATCTGTAAATTCATAGCATAATGTCCGTATTTGTTCTTTTTCTTCACTATTGCGATGGTCGAGATTAATATTTTTCAGATTAGCCTTAAGCTTATTATCTAAGTCTTTTGCTGGTAAATATTGTTGTGAAGGGTGATCAATAAAATTTATTTCATTACGGTTTAAGGATTGTATGTCGAAAGGTTCGACAAATTCAATTTTTATAGGGTTTTCTCTAGGATTTAAGGCTGTTGTTAAAGCTAAATTGTTTTTAATTTCTACTGGGCATTCGGGAATTTCAATATGTCCTAATTTTTTATAAGAAAGTATACCATAACCATTTGAAACATTAATAGGAATCTGAATTTCTTGAATACTTCCGGGTCCCATTATATAAGTCATAACTTTACCTATATTGTTCATATTAATATTTTTATTTTCATAACGTATGGGTATATCTACATTGGGTAATTTTAACAAGCACTTGTTGAAATCTAGATTGGTATTTAATTTTTTTATAAGGTCTAAACCTATTAATCCATCGAATTTGGCAGAGGAATAAAATTTATGTAATCCTGTAGTATTGATGGCTGGAAAAATTGGTACGGTTGCTATTTTATCGTGAATCATCGATATTGCGTGAGTTGTTTGTACTTGAAATAATTCTTTTTGAATTAAATATGGAAAATTTATATAAGCCATTTCGGGGTTAATAAAACTTCTTATACTACCTGTACGTAGTAAGAACTTAGCATTAATTTCGGGAATATTAATATAGGGTAATTGTTTAAAAATGTTATGTCATATCCGTTTTCGAAGTCGTAATGGGAAAATTTGATGTTTCTTGTTCAGTGTTATCATATAATTGATTATTATTCGTTTTGTTGATTAATTATATAAAGATTGCTGCAATATGTCTTGATTATATAGTTCTTGGGAAATAAAATTCCTCTTTTGCATATTATTATGTAAACCTGTGTTACCTACTAGTGGCCATTGGCTTTACTTTATTTAAATTTGTCCTTCTGGACAATTGCCCAAAATTTTGACTATTGAATGGTCTATATTGGGCTAAAGTTTTGTTGGTTATTTGGTAAATTTGGTCTCTGATAGTTAAAATTAGTGTTCTGTTGAGAATAATTTGGATAATTTGAAAAAGGTCTAGGGAAATTATTTTGTGGCATATTATTTGCACATTTATTATATGGGTTTGTGTTGTATATAGTTTGGTACGGAATGTGATATTTGATTAGGGACATAAGTAGGTCTGTATGCTGGTTTTGTATTTTTATTAAATAATTGTTGTAAAGGTAATGATGGATCTTAGGATTTTGCGCATTTTTAAAATATATAAAGTTTTCTTCTTCTGTTACAAACCACATTGCTTGTTCTAGAGAATTCGGCGATTTTTCCTAGTGACTAACTGTAAATTATATGGGAGGCCATTTATAAATGTCTTTAAAGCAAATTCGTCATAGTGTTGTATTTTAATTAGTTTAGTTTAAGGAGCATCAGGACCTAAATTTAATTTTGAAAATAAAAGCTACGAGAATCTTGTACTCTCATGACAAATTTTATTGGATTTTCATTTTTAAATGGTTTTAAGTTTAGTAAATCTGATCTAGAAACTATTAATTCTGCCGCTCTACCTGTTAATTTACTGAGAAAAGTATCAAATAAGCAGACATTTATAGTAGCAGTTGGGTTATTTTTGTCTTGAAAAGCTTTCAGCAAGTTTTCTACTGCCGAAATTAATTTATTTAAAAGTTTTATATTTTCGTCAAAAAATTATTTGATTGATATTGGAACTACGGTAGTAAGTGGAGTAATTGATAATTCACTGACATATTGTTTTTGTTGGTAGTTGAACCAATTGACAAACAATGAATTAAACTATCTAAGTTATATTCGTTTATTAGATCTATTTTGATATTTATATTTTTACATTTATTGGATACTAGTAAAAAATTTAGTTTCTGCGTAACTTTTTTGCAAATTACCCCTTTGTTACTACGTAACGGGTTTATATATATATATATATATATATATATATATATATATATATATATATATATATATATATATATATATATATATATAGAGCGATATAATATTTAGAAAATGACTTTGTTACTGTGTAACCGCTATTTTCCTAGAAAAAGTTATATGATTATCGCATTAAAAGAAAAATATTTTTTAAATTTAAGTAATAATTCCTACAATTAAATGATATATATACAGTTCTTCTATTCTTCATTGGTAATTATTTTAGCTGGATCGGCGATTTTTGTCCTCACCAGTTCCCACGTAGTTTTGGAGAGAATACCGTTGATGTTCGGGTCTTCCAAAAGGTAGTGGCCAGAAAACCTTTGATATGCAGTCACCGGACTTTCCTGGGACGTTCTGTAGTTCTGAGCTGTCTCGTTCTGTTCTTTCTGTCGTCTTCTTGATTCTTTTCAAATTGGCTGCTTTTCTTCAGTTGCTGCCTAGGATCGGCACTATTTGCTTTAGGTTGAAAAGTGCTTCTTGAAATTTTCGTAGGTTTTTCCGAATAAATTTTTGAAAGAAACCGTAGTTCAAAATACAGTTGCCCTACGTCTCGAATTATGATACCGACTGCGCCAGTTATATGTCGGGCCGAAGGAAAGACGTTTTTAAAAATCAATTTTATTCTTAAATACACTGAATATAACAATTTTGAAATTAATCAGTTTTAAATACGAATTTAACAATTAAACGTTTTACAGTCAGGGCTACTACAGAAGTGTCCCGTTACATAACGTGGTGGTAGAATATGTCACGTCAGCCTAACCTAACTCGGGTCGATCCCCGCTCGTACCAAAACTTTTGCTGTTGATTATAAATATTTCTAAAAAAATATTTCACAGTTTAAAAACAAACTGATAAAATGCTTCTATTAAAAGTTAACTGGTAAACTTGTGGTATAATTGTGGTACGAATTCGGCGGTACAAAATGGCGGCCAAATAAAATGTTTGTAGTCGTGAATAAAATCAACCTCCCAGGTTTTACATATCTTCACGTTTCAGCGTCTCTAATCATCAAAAACCATGTCAGCTCGCGGAAAAAACTGCTTTCCTGATTGACTTCAAATTTTTATTAAAGATTAAAGGTCTACCTTAAATTTTATACAAAACTAAATGTTACATAGAACTGAACTAGTCACATTTTGGTACGAATCCAAGATAACAAAACAAAAGAGCGATCTAATAAAATATTTAAAAATTCGGCCTGAAAAAGTACTTAATAGATTGATTTTTCAATTTTGTGGAAGCATTAAGTGCGAGGTAAACTGGTAAAATTGTGACGTATCCAGCATGATGAAAAAAAATGGGGGCAAATAAAATGTTTCAAATCAAAAATCACCGTAAAAAATATTTTTTTATATACTGTTTTTTGTACAACAATTAAATGTGATATTAATCTATTCGGGATAAACTGGTATGAATTCAACATCATGGAACACATTGGCAGTATTAAAAAAAGTGTAAAAACTAATTATTCAGTTTGTTTTAAATTATGTCTAAAAATCAAGTGTGGCGTTGATTGAAACTGTTTAATACGAATCCAATATGGTGGAACAAAATAGCGCGCAATATAAATATTTGAAAATACAGTACTTAGTGTACTTAAGTGACTATGTCCGGAACTAAATTAGGTCACACTTATATATTCCTAATAAAAAAAGATTCATAATGAGGGAAGTTTCAGATAAAGGAAACTTACCAATTTTTTCAGTCGATAGCGTTAAGGAATATGTGACTTTGAAACAAGTGTATTTGATGGCGAGTATTGCTTGTATTGTATTTGCTATAATTGTAATATTATACGCGTTATAGAAATTTATTTCATTTCATGAACTAACTAATTACATTAATATTCAAGCAAAGTATAAATCTGATCGTTTTTGTTTTTAAATGCAAACCACTGTACAGATACAACACACGAAGTACTTAATATATATATATATATATAAATTTTTTGACAACACAATGACACAAATCCCAAAGACATTTTTTCATAGAACCTTCTCTATGATATATTGGTAGAACAGTAAGACATTACAGTGAGCTTTAGAATATTTAATTTGATACATTTAACATATTAATTAAAGTTAGCCGAAAACTTTAGTGAATAAGTTATTTGCTTAATATGCAAAATCAGAATTACGTAAATCAGATTTTGGATCTGAAAACTTTGTTTTACTATCATATGGCGATATATGGAATTACTATTTAAGGTTCCGAAATTTTTGCACGTCAATATTCGCAATCCTCAAGCTGCAAAATAAACACTGGGTAACCTGTTGTAATCATCAACAAAGTTTTCGTAATTACGCACTAAATGACGAGTGTCAGAGCTTCGAACGAAGCTTAACCGGCGTTTAACCGAGAGTTGACAGACAGTGTCTGCCCTGGCTAACATGATAATGATAGCCGTGTAATTAGATGCCGTTTGATGAGTCGATATTTACTCAGAACGTTGCTCTTGCTTAAGCTTTAAACACACAGCATGAATTTGTTCAACGAGGACTTCAAAAATGGACTACGCAGTCGATAGTGTTTCTTCCTCCCTAGGGCTATGTGGCAGCGTACTATTCTAATAATTTTGCGAATAAAGTTATTTGGGCATAAAAAACTGGTTCTTGAGAATTTCCTCAATAAAGAAAACATATAGATAGGCAAAAGTAAAAATGCAGATGAGTAAGAAAATAGTTAACCTGTTAAATTAATATTATCTTCAAATGTATGATTTGTCGCAAATATAGATATACAAAGGACAGTTCTAGTACTAAATATCAAAAGATCTAATAAAAAATCAATAGCGTCATTATAAATCGGCGTACGTAACGTTTTAACGCTAGGCTAGGCATTAAAAAACCGATATTAATGTCTTAGGTAGTGACAGCAGGGAAAAGTAAAACTTCTTTTTCCGGCAGAAATTACCAATGCTTATGTTTTGCATGATGTGATTGAAGTATTTACCCATATGCAAATAATGTAATACCGTAGAGCGACTTAAATATTTAGAGTAGGTATGTCTGTCTTTTGAGTTAAATAGAACCCTGATATTATATTGCTAAAGCGGAGCCAAAAATCGTTAGTAAAAAAATAGTATCCACTTGTTATACATTTTGTTATATTATAAGATAGTGCATACTTAAACATTTGTGCAATATTTTTTTTTCTTATTTAGTATCACCATAATATTCTTCGAATTTCATTTAGGACAATTTTGTCATTTTTTCGCTACCCCTATGCCTATCTATGGAAAAATAATTTCTTAATGAAAATTTGCAGCCCTATTGATTATTAATTGATAAAAAGTATAGACAAGTTTAAAAATAGCTTGTGGCAAAAAACTATAGCAAAAAGGATTACTTTTTTATATTTTGTAAAAATATTATATAAATAGACAAGGAAATTTCTTCCTCTATGTGCTATTTGCCTATCATATACTTTTTGCCAGTAAATTGTGTGTGAAGTTTTAATATGCCTCCTGTTTTAAGCTGAAATGTAAAATTTATTTAGATATTACTATATAATTGTATTAATTAACTGTAACCCATCTACAAAAATATATTGGAGTTCTTAATACGTATTTCGAGAAACTATGCTTAAGTAATGCAATAACCCATTTGACACAAGAAAAACCGGATTCGACGTGCTATATCGAATCCAGACATTTTTGAAATAGCATCAAAATTATAATTAGCTATACGTCAGCTACCCCCACTTGACCGATTTGGACATATAGTTTTTTAATGAATGTTTTCTACCTTGAGATATGTTATCGCTACGTACTAGTTATTTTTATTATAATTGTCACATGGAAAAAGCAAAAATTAAATAAATTATTTAAGGCACTGCCGCGCTGCAGTAACGGAAGGCCAGCGCAGATTTGCCGCCTATATGAAGGAATAGCTTGTGAAAATTCTCCATATTTGTTTAAGTCTTATTGTTATAAATAAATATGGGATATTTATTGTTATTGAATAAAAGTAATACTTTTACTGCCTTTAAAAAAACCTAAATATCCATTTGTCTTTAGCGTATCTCAAAGGTAAATAACGGTAAATAAACCTTATAAGGGAGAACTGCACGCAAAAAGAGAAAAACTAGCGACAAGGTCTAGTCAAGTTCAAAGTAAGATGAAAAGGTGCCTACCTATTAGAAAAAACTTCCTGCATGTCCGTCCTCAAAAAAATGTGTTATGTATAGGCAATTTAAAATACATTTCGTTTAAAAATGGGTATAAAAGAGTTCACGCGCTGCAGAAATACAAAGACATGAGTACGATTTACCATTTCAAATTTTGCAGTTACGTAGACAAAGGATCAATGCAAGGCGGTAAAAAGCCATTTTGTGGAAAAAAGATTATATGCGACGGCATTGGCGTCAAAAAGTGGTCGAAAAATGGTTGAAAATGGACAAATCTACTTTTATTTTATAATTCTAGATTAGATTTTTTTCACAAAAAATCGCATTTAGCGCCCAACTATACATATTTCCCTATTGAAATCTCATTGAAGCTAATACATATCTCTTATAGTTTTAACATAATATTGCAGCGGCCGAAGGCTTGCAAATGATCCATAATACTGCGTGCAGTTCCCCCTTAAAACAATGTTTATGTCAAGTGTTACTTACTCTAAAGCTCTTGTCCCTAAAAAAATCGGTAAATACGTCTTTACCCACAACTTCTTTCGTAGAGAATTCCACTACCTACATCTAAAACAGTCTGGTGTGCATACTTTTTTGGTAATAGCTTTATAAAAATCCTATACACTGCAATTGATTTCAAATTTTTGCATAGTCTATAACAAATAAATTGTGTCATCATTATTATTTTACTCCAGCGGCGGAAGGCTTGCAAATGATCCATAATACTGCGTGCAGTTCCCTCTTAAGATAAATAAAATGGCAACGATGAGCTGTATTTGGTAGCCCTACTGCTCCGACGGGTTTCTTTGATAATTATATAATCCCTTGTTTGGAGTTGGGTTTATTCGTTTCTGTCGATTTTGCTTTTAAGGGACCTATTTGAGGCATTAAAAGTTGAAATATATCGTAATATAGTCCTACTAAAAACATCTACAAATCTCGTAAAGAAGTTATTTGTAAATATCCACATCGGCAAAGCTTGAGATATGCGGGCCACTTTTTGTTTTATTGTAGCATATCATAATTCATCCTTTGATTATGCTCAGATTCACCTGTTCGCCAGTATGTTAACATGTATTACTAACAACAAAATATGTAGCCCTACTATTTATTAAGATATATGTTATTAAGTTTGTAAGACCACAGTTTTATTATTTTTAGCCGTAAGATTAGACAGGAATTTTTTTCCTGTCTGTGCTATTTGCCTATCATATACTTTTAGCCAGTAAATTGTATGTGAAGTTTTAATATACTGCCTGTTTTAGGCTCAAATGTAAAATTTATTTAGATATTACCTACTATATATTTTTATTAATTAAGTGACTAACTTTTTATTTATACTTTTTGTTTCCAGGTAAGTCTAGATCCAGTCGACTTTCAGAATATCGGTTCATTTTGCAAAGGTAAGTTATCTTTAGATTTTGCCTATGAAGAAATTAAACAAAATATTCTTGTTTTTGAGACATGAACCAAGTTTATATATTTTTAAATGAAACCTCGGCATTGATTTCGCCATTTTTATTGATTGATTAATTAATATATTGTCGACAAGACACAAAATGTGTGTTAGAACTCGTTTTACGATTACATACAAAATTACGTGTACATAAATTCACGAGCATAGTTACCGCTGAGATCCTGTTAACCTACCCCAGACGGACTTTGGCTAGTCAGTTTTAGGACCCCGGACACAATTTGAGCATTTTTTTGACCGCGGGACGTAATCGAGAACCTGCATCCCTCTCAAGACTTTCGAAAATTTCCTAGTATTTATTAATAGATAGACTACGGTTCGGAAAAAGCTTGGTTTTGTTTTGTGCAAAAATTAAAGTCAATTGAAGGGAGATTTTTTTGACGTTCATTTTTTATATAGTTTACTTGACCACCATTTTATTCCACCTTCTTGAATTTAAGTGCCATTATTTTTACCAGTTTATACCTATATCACATTTAATTCTTGCACAGAAATTTATAATTAATCTAATAAGTGTTTTTTTCGGGGTGGTTTTTAAATATTTTATTAGGCCGTCATTTTGTCTTACCATCTTGGATTCGTACCAGGATAGTACCAGTTAATTCTAATGTAATACTTTGTTTTTGTGCAGTAATTGAGGTAAATTGGATAATTAGTTTTTAGTGATAATTTTTTAACACACTTTTGTTTCGCCTAATTGGATTTTTATCATAATGTCAAAAGGTCGAGCCCATATGACCCCTAAATTTTTATTAAAATTTGAAGCCAATCCGGTAAGTGGTTTTTATTTATTCCGCGAACTGATGGACAGACAGATAGACCGCCCGACTGACAGACCGACGGACTTGAGGAAAGATGTTTTTTTGGTATTAAGGGATCCTAACCGGAGGGGAGCTGTAAAATTCTAATATCTAATAAATAGTTGGTTTTAGGTTGATTTTCTAAATATTTTATTTAGATTTAAATTGGATAAATCAATCGAGTAAGTAGTTCTTAGCTATGTCGCGAAAAGACAGACTGACGGAATTGAGAGAAAATGTTTTTCGGCATCTAGGGACCCTCTAACGTGAAGATCTGAAAAAATCTGGCTAGGTGATTGTTTCACGAATACATTACTTTCCTAGTACGAGGGTAATACAAATTAAGATATATTAACGACATTCTTGTATATAGAGTCTCTTACTTAGCTTCAAATAATTAATAATATATTAATTTTTAAAAATGATGGCTCACATTTTCTTCATCTAATAAAACCTCTATCTCCCCAATTATCTAATGAGGAAAAATGTGGAAGTATTAAAAACGAAAATATGCAAGTAATCTAATGTTTGATGTATTGGTTGGATTAAAGGTGGCAAATGACAATTATAAAATGTCAGTATTACCCGGAGCTCCTATATATTTTTACAATGCAAATAATTATTACACTGAACCTGAAGCAATATACTTTTAATAAATAAACTAATATTAAAATGAAGTTATAATATTAAGATAATACTTTGTAACATTAAAACGCGTCGACGTCCTAAAGTATTATTAACCGACGAAGAAAAAAATGTGCCGAATAAAATAGGTTATTTCGTCAGTATTTTTTCTATTTCGGTAAAGTTTAAACCTGAAGACTTTCCGATATTCTATTATAAAATTTACATACATTTTACTTTTTACTACACGACAACTCTTTTTTTGAAGGCCAACCAACCGCCATATTTTGTAGTTGACTGTACATTAGCTACTTAGATAATGAGGATTCTCTCCGTAACCTCTGTTTTGAAGGATCGTGCTAAAGATCTGTTTAGATTTCCACCTTCGGCCATTCCAGCTTGATGCAGGAATTGCATTGAAGTAATCGTCAGTGGTACAATGAGTGGGATTTATAGCTAGGTTTATTTTAGGAAATAATACAATCAAGAAAATATTTTAGAATGCCATCAAGTATATCGACCTGTCACATTGCAGATATGTGATTTGTGGAAGAAGCAGAAATGAATGTTTAAATTCACATTGACCCTCTTAATAATTATATTAGATGATGTTAAAGATACCACCATCCATAATATGTTTGATATTTGTACACAAACTACGTTTTGTCATCTTTTGACGTCATGCATAAAATTTTACATAATATCTGCATTAAAACTGTTAATAAATGTTAAAAGCATGATTCCGATTAAACAAAAAAACATTATTTTGAAGCCCACATGATTTTATTTAAGTGTTAAAATAATAATTGAAGTAGATACTCTTGAGATCCGCAACTCTTTGTTTTGAAGGATCGTGCTGAAGTCTTTTTAGATTGCCACCTTCGGCCATGCCAGCTTGATGCAGTAATTGCATCGAAGTTATTGTTAGTGGCGTGGCGAGTGGGGTTTAGAGCTAGGTTTATTTTAGGAAATAAGACAATGTGGGCTCAAGAAAATATTTTAGAATGCGAAGTAAAAATTGATAAAAGAAGTACATTATCGAGTTCAAAAGTTTAACATTTCATTTGTAATGATTTTGAAATCTTGAACCCGTTTTTAATTTAATTCAAGTACAAGTAGAATGACAACAATTGTATCTGTAAATTGTGTGTGGCTTAATTACATTTTTGGTACAATATGATGCATTATAGTGATACAAGCTTTCTTTTTGTTATTTTTGAAAATTGCTAGATTTTACATTTCATTGTATCTTTTTGTTTTCAAGTAGATAATGTTTATGACTTTTAAATACTCTTTTGTTCAGTATAGTTTTTTAATTTCTTATAGTTTGTTTTATAGTGGTCTAAAATATCTGTAATATCTTCAGTGTGTATGTGCATGTTTAAAAACCTACATGTATATCTCCATAAGAAAATTTAAGGTCAAATTTGCAATTTTATCGCCATTTACAATTGTGGCATTTTCTACTCGTTGTTGATGATTGCGAGGACTTGGATGTGTTTGTTAACTAAGCTAATAAAATTAAAATAAAATTATTTATTTGATTATTATACTAAGTCCTCATAAAATACATAAACAGTAATACCCATGTAATATGTCGGGTGTTATATTTTGTATTTATGTGGTTTTATTCTGGAACAATTTTTTTAACATCAATAAAACGAGTCTAACTCAGATTGTTCAGATGGTAATTAGCAGTTAATTATTTCTTCTTAATAATATTTAAATTAAAATGAAAAATATAAAAAATATATGTAGAAAATTTAAAATTAATTTAAAAGTCTTTTATAACATTAACGTACGGAAAACATAGAAGCTCTATGTTATTATAACATACTTAAGCTTTTAAGAATGTTTTTAATAGAAGTCTATTTTTTGCATGTTCTCCAATTATTATATTTATAAGTCGTAAATTAATATATAATTTTTTGTAAAATCGTACATACGTCTTCAAACCTGATTATCAACTAAATGATGCTACTTGTACTACATAGGAATAATCTAGAAGATAAATCTGTGTATTATCAAAAATTTTAAACGTTAATCCTAAACTTTTTATACCATCGCTCAACAACTATGTTTAAGAGTGTAGTTCTTAACGATAACGTAGGTGCACGCAAACGTCTATAAACCGTTTAAATAACACCGCATTTTGAAAGGTAGTAGTATATGCAACGTTTATAAACCATCTAATTCAAAGTTCACTTTATAAGCTGCTGAAATTTGTTGCACCGACGTCAAAAACTGAAAATCGTTCTTAAGGGTATAAAGTGTTGCAAAAAACTAAAATGCATAAGTCTCATAAACGTCTCTGGTGGTTACCGCATCTCACAATACAATTCTTATATTTGGTAAATATACATCCCTAAAATTAATAATGTTACTAAATAGTTTTGGATTTTACCTTTCATTATTTTGCTCTTTGAATAATATATTATATGGTTCCATTTATTCGTTTGGCTTTCAATTTCCTTTTTTACAATATCTTTAAGATAATCATTGACGAAAACAGTATTATTAGTTTGCCGTTGTATTTGGTAGTAATAATTAAAAACTATTTCATAAGTGGGCAGTTCTTAGCCAGGTTTAGCTGTAAAAAATCCAACATTCGGAAGTAGTACATCATTTTGTCCGACATAAAAATATTTATAAACACGCTAATACAGTACACAGGGTGTCTCGGATATAAGAAATTATTTCACTTCTATATATATATATATATATATATATATATATATATATATATATATATATATATATAGGAGAAAAAGACATTTTTGTTGGTATGGCCATTAAAGCATAATAAAATTTGGCCAACTGTAGACACGTGTTTCTGACTTAAGGTTTTCATCAATCATCAGTCAACTAGTTGAGGGACAAGTACAACTAGCGCCACCAACAGGATCAAAACCGATATTTGTGGTTAACAAGAGAACATCCGAAATCTTCGCCGGATTTGATATCTATTACCATGGAGCAGCATAAAATCACCTGTGGAAAAACTCATTACACAAGAATAATCAACTCAAAAGTAGAAAAAAATTAACTCGGCGATAACTATTATATAGTAGAAAAATAATTTTTTTTTGGTATGACCGCTAAAGCAAAATGAAATTTGCCCACCAGTAGAGACGTGTTTCTATCTTAAGGTCTTCATCAGTAATTCAACTGGTTGAGAGACGAGCACAACTAGCGCCAAACCGACATTTTTGGTTACCAAGAAAACATCCGAAATCTTCGCAGGACAGGGTACTCTATTCACTAAATTTGTTCTGTCGGACTTGCATTGATTGCCTTTATTATTTTGGTTGCACATCGTTTTCAAATGTAAAGCTACTCTATTACCACGGAGCAGTATAAAGCCACCTGTGGCGAAACTCGTTACTCAAGAATAATCAGATCAAAAGTAAAAAAAGATTAACACGGCAAGAACTGTTATATAGTAGGAAAAGGATTTTTTTTGGGATGACCGCTAAAGCGGTACCATAAATGAAGTTTGGCCAACCGTAGACTCGTGTTTCTGACTTAACGTCAACGCGGCAAGAACTATTATAAAAAGAATTTTTTTTGGGATGACCGCCAAATCAAAATTAAATTAGTAGAAGAATTTTTTTTGGGATGGCCGCTAAAGCAAAGTGAAATTTGGTCAACCGTAGGCACGCATTTCTGACGTTCTGAGTACAACTAGCGTTGGTGACTCTGGTGTGGTTTTGTTAAGTTTGGCTCTAGTTGCATCACAACCATTCCACAAAACAAAATTGGTAACATTCAAAAGATATTTAATAGCTGTCACAAAAAAATACAGTTCAAATATGAAATAGAGGAAAAGTACGAGTTAAATTTTTTAGATATCACCATAGATCATCTGAATGAGAATTTAAGAATTGAATGGTTTACAAAAAAAAACCTGTTCAACAAGGTATCTAAATTTTTGTTTCCTGTCATCTGGCGGATCGTGCTATCGTTTCGAATGCAGAAAGAAAGCCATAATTAAAGCAAAAAATCTCTATATTAAAATAACTACCCGGAAAGGTTAGTTGACCAAATTTTCATTTCTACCAATAAATACCAATTTACCATATATACAAGGCTTATCAGAACAACTAAATAAACTTTTAGAAAAACAAGACATAATAGTGTGTTGAAAATTATAATAAAACTTTAGATTTTAGGGTCAGTATTTTGTAAATAATATAATTAAGTATATATGTAAAGATAAATAAATATATAAAAATAGCAATGTATAATGACGTGTCGGACTCGTTGTTTTAGGTTTTGAAGGACCTATATATATATATATATATATATATATATATATATATATATATATATATATATATTTCCAATTATGTTTAGGCAGTATCCATTTTTATTGGTAATGAATAAATACGAAATACTGGTTGTGTTTTTACAAATACAAATTCAGGTTGTATAATTTGATTAGAGGTATAAAAGAAAAAGATGGGCACTTTTAATTGAAAGCACAATAATATTTTTAATGTGTTACTCAATAGTAATAAATTGATGTTACTGATTAATATTGGCGGGATTTAAACATTTTTGGATATGTTTTTTTACAGTTTAAGAACTGCAATTTATAATCATAAAAATAAAATTGGACATTAAATAGGTTAGGTGACTCGTATTCGAGTCAGACAAAGGTTTAATTTAATTATTTTAATTTATTTTTTGGAGCAACTCTCTATAACTGTAAAAGTGGTACATGTTATATATCTTGATCTGTAGAATTACACATCGAAAAATTAGGGAATACTCATCCTATGTGTAGTCTTTTTATACAAAAAACTAATTTGTTGTTAAATATCGCCTTTTTGATCACATAAAAAAAGAACAATTGGGATTTATGGTATACATTTTGTAACATTAGCTCTACTTTAAAGCTTCTTTTGTTTCTGGTCAATTTTAGCACATAGGGCTGTATATCATTAACATTTTTATTTATTCTGTAGTCAGGGAAATAATTAAAAAATGGCGAAAGTGTACCTAAGAGATAATTAAAAAATGATATGATTAGTAGTTTTTTAATACTATTTAATTAGGCAGCTATTTTATTTCATTATAATAGCTCGTCACCAAAATCCTATTGTTTTATCCGTGTCAGATTTGTGCCAAATTTGAGGTAAAAATATTTCATTAAGCCGCCATTTTGTTTCACACTTGATTGTTGTTCAAAATTTCAACTTAACTGGATAAGTAGTTTTTAATACTGATAATTGAAATATTTTATTAAAACGCCATTTTTACTTATTACCAAAATTTTATCACACGTGATTTTTGTGTACAATGTGTTTAAAATCAATCGAATAAGTAGTTTTTTCAGACCGATTTTATAAAATTTGATTAGACCGCAATTTTGTTACGCTGTCTTGGATTCGTACCAAAACTTACAGTTTATCTCCATACTACAACTAATTGTTCTGCAAAATTTTGGGTAAATTGGATAAATAGTTTTTTAGTAATATTTTTTAAAACATTTTGATGGGTCTCCATTTTGTTCCGACATATTGGATTTTTACCAAAATGTTTCCATCTCAACCCCATATCATCCTTAATTCTTGACATAAATAAGCTTTACAGGTAACAGACATACCGACGGAATTGAGAAAACATGTTTTTGGGCATCTAGGTACCCTGAAATGTAAAGATAGGAAGGAAATCTCGGAAGTTGATCTTTTTCATGATTACAATACTTTACGAGGAAAGTAAAAGTTATCGAAATACATTTTATCTAGAAAACAGATGTTGATAACAATCGATAATTATCATATCAGTTGTTATTGACGATAACAATCGAGAAATATCGATCTAGCGATAGTTATCACATATCGATAGTTATCTCTATCTATTCAAACATATATAGTTATCGATAATTACCGATATTTTTTAAGTAACCGCTATTCGAATATCGATAACTATCGGTATATCGAAATAAAATACCATATCTATTCATTTGTTTATTCAACTGACCGCGATCCCTATTAACGATATGATATTGACTTAAACGGCTATCTGAGTATTTAAAAAAAATACTGTAACCAAGTTGTATTACCTGAAATTTATACCCTTTGCATGAACATACATAAAAACATAAACTCGATTTTTTCGTAAAAATTTAATAAATTTCATTATTCTAATTATAACAATCAAGGAAATTAAAACACAAATCAATTTATTTTATTCTAAATTTAAAAGATAAATAAATTTGCCTTTACCAGGAACTTTCCTCCGAGGAAATTCTACCACAAACAATTACAATTACACAATTAATGTGTGCGTTAAATTTATTGGTTATTTTAAACATGTTATTTAAATTGTAGTTATTTTATAATCAAAGCTTTATTGTGAGAAATGTCCTGTTAAAAGAGTTTTACCTTTTTTCAACCCAGATCCAGTGCATCACAAAAACATTTATTTAGGGTTCGTCTCAAGGGCCAATCCTGGCTTGGTAAGGAGTTAAATCCTGAAACTTGAGTTGGACAATTAAAAAAAATAAATAAGTGTGGCTTCTGCTTAGTCGATAAATAATATATTTTGCAACTGCACTAAAGGCATTAATGTGAATTGCAGTTGCGCAAAAATAACTCTCGGCCGTTCTTCATAGTGATGCTTGCACTCATTTTTAAACTCAAAAGCTAAAAGTAACAGAGATGGAGAAACAGACCCAATAGCTTTCTCAGTTTAAGAAAAGTTGACATTCAAAGTTTTGACTAAGTCGCTGAAGAATTTCTAATTGAAATAGCTGTTAGAAATGGTAAATTGGTCTATATTAGCTGTGTAATTTGTGGTTGGTGTGGAAAAGAAAATGTATTTTTAAGACAGAGAAGCAGATGTTGCACGATTTATTTTACAAAAAAAATTCAAGAGCCTTTTTTATGCAGAATCTTATAAACTACAATTTTGCTTATGGCTATTTTTCTAAAAAAAATGCTTTGCGAGATTTTAAGATATGCTTGGGATATTAAAATAAAACTCCTCACAAAAACCTAGCTTGGCTGAAGTAAAAAACTAATTTTATTGGGCTAGTAAGACAAAAGAAAATTATTGACAGGACTTGACTTATTAAATCTTAACTAAAACTCGCAATCTAGTCGTATTTTAGATTTGTATGGGTTTAATACCACAAGATTTGATCAACACGGCTTATACATTTATTTTAATACTATTCCAGTAATATAATACAGGTATCCTGCTGGTTTATAATAATTTGTGAAATTAATTATTTAACTGGATACACTACAGGTTTTCAAAATAAACAGATAATATATAATGGTATTCTATTAACGGTATTTTCTAAATGTATCTGTCGGGGAGTGGAACATTAAATTATTAATTTCTTTGATCGTTTAAGCTATATTTTGAGCTTTTTAATTGTTTAAATTTTAATATTGATAAATTTAGCTGTGTATTTTCTCATATTTGCAAACTTCATGAAGGCAAATATATGTGTGTCAGTTAAAAAATTGATTATATTTGATTTTCTTGTCTGTATTTTATTTTTATAAATTTTCTGTTAGCGGTATTCCAGACATATATTCCAATTGAAAATATTGACTTACCTTTGGTGGTATTTATATGCTAGTGGGAGTTAATGACAAGATAGTGGCTGTCATGGTTTCAAATACCGATAAAGTTGTTATTAGTTGCCCCGTTTCCCCTTGCTGTTTTCGTGCTTCTTGTAATTTGGTACTTATATAATAGCTACAAATGTATGTTAGCCAAATTATCATAAAAATAAAGAATATATTAAATTATATGTTAATAAATATTGTATTAATAACATCACTTTGATTACCTGAATTGAAAAAAATATGGGATGGAAAAATTTTGAAATACGGGACATTTTTAAAATTTTGATTTATATGGCAGCAAAAATATTGTAAAAAAGGGATGGAGTGTCTAAACAACCTAAGATAAATTGAGAATGATAGTTACAAGTCTTGGACTGAAAAAAGGGACTGGATGATGTAATTCATGGAAATATTAACCATTATCTTACATCGTGCGTTGTCTCTTTAATCTCGTTTTTCTCTTCTCTTGTGTACGTTTTTTCAACGACCGCTGTCGAAAACAAAATTCAAGGTTCCCAGTTCAGAACTATCACGATTATATTATACCTGATAACTTGAGAAAACAGAATGTTGATGAACAAAGAACGGTGAAAGGTGAGATACAAGGGGCTGCTTAGACATTAATGAACAGAGATAGGATTTTTTTGGGATATATCGATAATCATCGATGTATCGAAGTATAACTTTTATTTTTTTACTTTTACTTTTCAGATCATTCTATATTTTCATTACATATTATAATACTAAAAATTAAGCTTTAACTTTAAGTTGATTTGCTCTATTTGACTGTCAGATACAAAAATGAGTCAATATGCAACCATATAGACCTTCATCTAAAAATCAAGAACTCTATCTTTTTCGCTTCACCTAATCTTTTTTTTGGGTACGATATCCATCTCATCTGTAAGAAATCTTCGAGTATTTTATTTAGGTTACGGCAAACACAATAAGAAAAATCCCTGTATACCTTTCTTAAGCTTATCCTTTATCCGTTTTAGTGCATCTAAGCGAAAAAATGAGGCGCGGTGTCTGCCTTTTGAACATATAATCCCCGGCTTTGTCTGGAAGTTACGTAAAGAATCGCTTCATTTCCTAGATTCATCGGTCTACAAAAATACATCGGGGCATTTTGACGGTAATGGGACTTTTGTATCGAATTAAATTTTGACTCAGTCTCAATAAACATATTTTTTATTATTAGTTTATTGCTTCTTTTGTACCACAGACAAATTGACCGAATACGTTAATTATCCGAAAAATAAATTTGTCGAATTTTAGTTTAGGTTACATCGAGGTAGGTAGGGTTAATTTTTATTTCCAACTTCATTTTCATTTTTTTTTTTTTGGCTAATTGGATTTTGGACCAATTAGCTTTTGGACCAATCAGTTTTTCGGCCAAATAACATTTAAATTCAAATGATATATTACCAACGATAACATTATGTAATAGATTCGTCAATAAATGGTATATATAAATAAAACAGAAAATATGTTCAAGAAACAGAGAAAAAAAAATAAATATGCAAAAAAATAAAAAGAACAACTAACAATTATAGTATTTGTTAACATAAAAATGGTAGAAAACACAAAAAATACAAACTACAAACTAAAATTACCAAAAAAAACAACATATTGTAGAGGGAGCAAATAAAGGGGTCAAAATTGTGGCTAAAAAAAAAGAAAATAAAAAACAAAAATAATACTTGCACAAGGTTATGTGGACATTAGGATTCCAGACACTTTAAAACTTAATAGGAGAAAAAATAAAATAAAATAAACTTCATTTAAAAATTTTAAACAGTTCAAATGACAATTTTTTTGACAGCGGTCAATGTATTTTTTAATAAATTACGTTACTAAAAGTTATGGACAAAAACAATTCTTTTTGAAAGCTGTTTTTTTAATAAATTACTCCACTGAAAACAAAGTTTAGTGACATGTCACTTGAAATTGCGTGTCACTGAAAACCATATTTAAAAATTTTAGGTATAGAATTTAAGAAAAAAAAACAGGTTTTTTTGACAGTTACCAAAGTATTTTTTTTAAGTAAATTACGCCAATCAAGTTACATGGAACTGTGAAAACCGTTTTAAAAAATTTTAAGTAGTTCAGAAGTTACGGAAAAAAAATGATTTTTTTGAGAGCTGTCAATTTATTTCTTCAAATAGTTACGCCTCTAAAGATACATAGAGCTGTAAAAAACGTATTTCAAAATTTTAAATAGTTCAAAGGTTACACGGAAATGACATTTTTTTGACAGCTGTCAAAATATTTTTTTACGTCACCAAGTTACATGAAATTTATTTAAAAATTTTAAGCAGTTCAAAAGTTACGGAAACAACAATTTGTCTGGAAGTTACGCAAATAATCGCTTCATTTCCTAGATCCATCGGTCTACAAAAATACATCGTGGCATTTTGACGGTAATGGGACTTTTGTATCGAATTAAAATTTGACTCCTGTAACAATCATATATCATATAACAGCGTAGTAATAAAAATTGTTTAGTTCTTATTGCATAATCAGGATAATGTGACCGTCACACACAATCGAAGGAATATTTCTGTCATCTAGAAAGAGTAAAAAAGCAGTGTCAATCCACATAACTATCCCTAATAAAAACAATTTAGAACAAAAATATGAGTATGTAGCACTTAAACCAGACGTAGCAAATGTGTAGAATAAAAACCGTAAAATCTGTACTACCTCATATTTTCTCTTTTAACAGTGATAAGAAAGTGCAACATCTTTAAAGTAAGGATTAAACAGAAAATGCAAAACTCAGTTTCGGGTGACAAAATCAAAATATCAACTTTTGACCTCCTGATCCATATGTCAGTTAGTTGGCAGTTGTAGCAATAAACAGTAGCTGGAGTAATAAAAAAGGACTTTACTAGTATTCTTCAATTGGCCCAAGACAATAGTCCGAAAAACAATTTGGCCGAGAAAACATATTGGCGGAAAAGAAAATTTTTCGTTGCGCAAATTACGTCAGTTAGCCGGAAAACGAAACAAAAAACAAATTGAAAGCAACATAGTGTGATACAATATACAATCTCGAAAAATGTTGGAAAACTAACCATTCCAGAAAAAAAATAGTTACTGCTGATGGACACAATTTTTTTCATTGATTCAGAAATAAACGGAATTTTAATGTTTGCTACAAATCATTTGAAAATTTAAAGGTTCTGCCAGTAATTCCAAGGAGTTTCAATATAAGGATGTTTTTCAATTTTCGCAGAGTATTTTTCGTAAAATACAGTAACAAAGTTTTGGCTTATGTGCCTCAACATGAAGTTTGCAGTTATTTTAAATCGTTATGTAAGTTTCTTCCTGAAGAAATATTAGATATTTTAAACTATTTAGGGGATATTTATATTTATTAGTATTTGGAACGTTTATGATTGTGTCATTGCAGATATTCCTCGTACAAATAATTCTGTTCAAGCCTGGCATCTTCGGTTGAATGACGTCGTTCAGTGGCATAATTTCTAATTACTTTTTTTGTTTTCATGGTACATTTTTTAGTAATTATTTTAAATCTAAATAAAGATATTTTTTATTATTAGTTTATTTTTTCTTTTGTACCACAGACAAATTGACCGAATACGTTAATTATCCGAAAAATAAATTTGTCGAATTTTACAGGTTACATCGGGGTAGGTAGGATTAATTTTTTTTTAGGTAAATTACGCCAATCAAGTTACATGAAACTGTGAAAACCTTTTTAAAAAATTTTAAGTAGTTTAGAAGTTACGGAAAAAAAAAGATTTTTTTGTCAATTTATTTGTTCAAATAGTTACGCCTCTAAAGGTACATAGAGCTGTAAAAAACGTATTTAAAAATTTTAAATACTTCAAAGGTTACACGGAAATGACATTTTTTTGACGGCTGTCAAAATATTTTTTTACGTCACCAAGTTACATGAAATTTATTTAAAAATTTTAAGCAGTTCAAAAGTTACGGAAACAACAATTTTTTTATATGTTTTCAAAGAAATTACGCCATTCGAATTATTTAGAAATTTTAAGCAGTTCAGCAAGTCACAAGGAAAAAACAATTTATTCTCAGCTGTCAAAATAATAAAAAGAAAAAAAATACGCCTCAAGAGGTTACAGAAATCTGTAAAAATTGGATTTAAAAATTTTAAACATTCCAAGTCATGGGGAAAATCAATTTTTTTAGTAGCTGTCATTTTTTTTAATAAATTACGCCCTTTAAAGTTACAATAAATAGCCTATGCATTATCGAAAACCCTAAATCGATATTTTGAATCTTTCAAAAGTAAAGAACAAAAATATCAAACATCCACGCTCATGATACCCAAAGTTTAATCCACTGAGACACTGACCTAGTCTGTTGTTGCTGCAAATTTGAAACAAATCAGTTTGACCATTTTTAAATTAACTTTGGCGCAGACCAATTTTTTAAATTATATCTGTACGGATGTAAGAAAAATGTGTATAAATATATGCAGACTTTTCTTTGCGATCACAGAAATTTGGGCATCTACTTAACACTTCATGTCATTTTTAGTGATTTTTGGTAAATCAGACTTTTACAAGTGGTTTGCACTAATTTGCATTACCGTAACAAAAAGTAAGGCGAGGGCAAGGTGTTAAAAAAATATCTACATTACCTATAGAAATTTATTTTAGAGAAGTTGGGATTGCCGTCTAATTCTAATGGATATAAAAATGACTTAAATCATTATTCAAATTGACACTAGTTTTGACTCATTATTAAATGAAAAACGATTTGTTTGATACCGTTCGAGATCCCCAAGTTTACTCTAAAAGCGTACCAAATTTTAAAGGTTTATCTGCGGAAGCGTTTTTTGGAGGATGACACGCGCATAATAAACTGTCGAGGATCGAAAGTTTATATCAAGCTAGTAGACCATAACCTAATGGCTATGATTTAAGTAAACTTTATATATTGTTCTTTATCATTCTTTATGGTTTTTCACTACTTCACTAGTAACCTATATGCCGAATACGACATGTACATTAATCATTTTCGCCATATTTTAATAAGTAAGAAATCACGTGGCAAAATTATATTTTGACAACTGTCCAAAGATTTTTTCACGTTACTAAGCATTACATATAACTGTAAAAATCGCATAAAAAATTAGCTCTTCAAAAGTTAGGAAGACTAGACTTATTTTCACAAATGTCTGTTTTTAAATTAAATTACTTTAATAAAACTTACATGGAACTGTGAAACCCACTTTTAAAAATTTATGACATTTCAGAAATTACGGATAAAAAACATATTTTTGACTGATTGTTAAGAAAATTGAAATATATTACACCACTAAAAGTTATATGGAACTGTGAAAGTCTCATAAACAAATTTTAAGTATTTCAGTAGTTACTTTTTTGACAAGCGTCAAAATATTTTCTTTAAACAAATTACGCTACTCAAAGCTACAGAGAACTGTGAAAATCGGATCTATAAATGTAAAGCACTTTAAAAGTTATGATGAAAAAATCGGTAAATTTCCTTTACCCGAAACTACCCTCGCCATTTTGTTAGATTATATGACACCTATGCCTAGCTTGATTTTTGAACATAATTTAAAACAAATTCAATAAGTAGTTTTATATTAACACACATCGCCATTTTGTTCATTCTGAATACGTACCGGTTATCCCTATATCACATTTAATTGTTCTGCAATATTTAAAGTCAATTGAATAAATATTTTTTACGTTGATTTTTTAAAACTTTTATTTGGCCGCCGTTTTGTTCGGCTATCTTGAATTCGTACCACAACTTTACCAGTTTATCTATATATCATAATTAATGCTTGCACAGAATTTGACATCAATCTAATAAGTAGTGTTTTGCGGCTGATATTTTAAATATTTTAAAAGGCCGCCATTTTGTTATGTTATCTTATATTCATACGAAAATGTTGAATTCGTACCACAACTTTACCAGTTTATCTATATATCATAATTAATGCTTGCACAGAATTTGACATCAATCTAATAAGTAGTGTTTTCCGGCTGATATTTTAAATATTTTAAAAGGCCGCCATTTTGTTCTGTTATCTTATATTCATACGAAAATGTTACTGTTCATTCCTATATAACACTTTTTTTGGAAAAATTTGAGGTAAATTAGATAATTAGTTTTTTCAGTAACAATTTCTTTAAAGCTCTACTAGGCCGCCATCTTATTCCGGCATGTTGGATTTTTATCAAAATATTACCAAGTCATCCCCATATAACCCTTAGTTTTTAATTATATGAATAGTTTTTAAGCTATGCCATGAACTGACGGACCGACCGACGCGCGACGCGACGGAATTCATAAAAAATATTTTTTGGCATCTAGGGTCGCTAAAACATGAGGATATGTAAAACTTGAGAAGATGATTTGTTCACGATTACAAATGTTATATTTAGCAACCATTTGGTTGCGCCATCTTGAATTATTACCACAGTTTTACTAAGTTCATTTATATACCACAATTACTTAGGACACACAATTTGAAATCAGTCCATTAAGTAGTTTTTCAGGCTGAATTTTTAAATATTTTACTAAGCTGTCATGTTGTTCCGCCATCTTGGATTCGTACCAAAATTTTGCCAGATGATTCCTATATAATACTTAATGTGCAATATTAGAGATAAATTGGATAACTAGTTTTTTAGTATTAATTTTTTTCACGTACTACTAGGTCCTCATTTTGTTTTGCCATAATGTATTTTTACCAATATGTTACCAGGTCATCTCCATATAACTCTTAATTTTTGACCAAATTTGAAGTCAATAGGGTAAGTAGTTTTTAAGCTATGCCATGAACTGTCGGACAGATAGATAAACTGACAGACGGACAGACGGAATTGATAAAACATACTTTTTGGCATCTAGGGACGCTAAAACGTAAATATGTAAAACGAGAGAGGGATTTTTTTACGATTAAAAATATTTTATTTAGCTGCCATTTAGTTCCGCCATCTTGAATTAGTATCTCAGTTTTACTAGTTCATTTGTATACCACATTTATTTTCAGGCTGAATTTTTAAATATTTTTTAAACCGCCATTTTGTTTCTCCATCTTGAATTCGTACCAAGATTTTACCAGTTGATTCCTACATAATGTTTGATTTTTGTGAATAAATTGCATGCGTGGTTTTTTAGTAATAATTTTTTAACATTTCACTAGGCCGCCATTTTGTTTAGCTATATTGGATTTTTACCAAAATGTTACCAAGTCATCCCAATATGACCCTTAATTTTTGACCAAAATTTGAAGTCAATATGGTAAGTAGTTTTTTAGCTATGCCGCGAACAGACAGACAAACAGACCGTCGTAATTGAGAAAACATGTTTTACGGCATACAGGAACCCTGAAACGTAAAGATCTGAAAGAAAAAATCTTGGAGGGTGATCTTTTACTATTACAATACAAGTAAAAACATTTTTTTTGGCAGTCAATTAAATACTAAAAGTAACTAGCTGTACTTCCAGTTTAGTTCGTGGTAATTAAGAATTAATAAGTGTAAGATCTCGATTAGGTATATCTAAAGTGAAAACAATTAACATGTGTTTGAAAAGGACGAATATTTTGTCGAAGTGGAGTATGCAATGCCTGATGTTATTTAAAGATATAGGAACAAGATTCGTAATAAAAATCCTATCGAACATTTCATAATAATAAATGAAGAGATGGATAAAGTCCTTGCATCCCTGCCTGCAATTAGTACCTTCGTTTTAGTTACTTATTTCGTGTTCACGCATATTTTTTATACGAAATAGCAAATGCCCAAAACGTGAGCTTACAAAAATCTCAGGGGGTACAAGTAGTATTTTGAGGGTTTTGTTTATTTACTTGGTGTTAAACTTTCTATTATACATGTGAAGGTTGAAGGTTCGCCATAGTCAGCGTGCTAGTGAACTACCTCTAAATGTGTGGGTTCTAACACAAGCTGATAGAAGCATTATTACTGACTATGTAGTTGTATAGTTGATTTGTCGGAAGTGTGTTACCATCTCTTTGTTCTGTATGTAGTAGAATATATTTATAGCTCTATTACTTTTACATCTTTTATTTATTTTTTAAACCAGTGGGTTAATCCTTTAACAGAAGGTGTACCCATTGTTAGATTAAGTGACCTTAAATTAAAAACAAAAAAAACGTTTCCTCAGACTCTAAGTTTATTTAGTCCTATCACTGTCATTGAAGGCAATGAACTTAGTAGGTGACGAAACAGCATTGGCAAGCGTTATTGAATCTTTTTCATCTATGATAGCTTTAAGTATGTGTCAGCCAAAACTTAAAAGCATTTACAACATATCCAGAATATTACGAATCATTCTCTGATCAGCAGTCATTCTCAGCTTCAGAAAATGTATTTTTTTGAAAGTTGCCACGAAGTTTTTAAAGCTACAATTAAACAAACTTGTTTTGAAGAATGGTTTAGACAGAGAACTGGACGAATTACTGGCTGAAATTTTAAAAGACCATGCAGAATATCACTTTCAATGACATCCCTGTCACTAGTTAAGAGTGTTTGTTATCTCTTAAAGTTCCTGTTCAAAACTAAAGCCACTCATGGGGAATAAACCATAAGAAACATGCCCTTCAGAATTATGTATCGCCAAATACACCTGACCATGTAGATTTAAAATTGGAAAGTTGTGGAGTTGTATAGAAGTTGAGTGCCCATATATCTAAAAAATATGGAACGGGCATACAAATCCTGTAAAAAATAAGTCTAAAACAATAGTCGATCTTAAAATCTAATAGTTTAAGAGCTGTTAAATACTTTTAGGTAGGTATTTGAGGTTCCCTGAAAATGTGTGTACCATTCCTTTAGTAGCGACTGAACACAAAACCGAAGACCTGGCTGAAGGATTGTTAGGCATAATCAACCAGTGTCGTATATAGACATTGCTTCTGGGGGAGTTTTCTAAACTTTCGCCTTTAAGATGCTCTTGAAATTATTACATTTGCATTAAAATTATCATAAATTCAACCAATCTAGGAGCAAAGATAGGATAGGATAAAAGAATTTCAATAAAAAAGTCCTTGCTTTCTGTTTTTTTACATAATTGGACGACTGAATATAATAGAAATTGCTTCTGGGGAGGGTTTTTCTAAACTTTCCCTTGAAAAATGTATATAAAATTATTAGATTTTCATTATAGTAAAAGAGCTGTTAAATATTTTTGGATAGGTATTTGAGGTACCGTGAAAATTTGTGTATTATTTCTTTAGTAATGTCTGAATACAAAATCATCATTAATTCATTATATTTTATTATTATCACGTATCGATAAATATAAATCATATCTCTTTAAGTCAATATGAAATATAGGAAAATTCTAAAAAAATTTTTAACTACTCCAATATGTTTCCTAACAACAGCATGCACTCTGTAAGTTATGTAGTCTAAAATTCAACCCGTCGCCGATATACGCACTTCACCATAGCCCTACTCACGTATAACATTTCCGATCACCTGGCAGGTAAAAGTCCCACCATCCTTTTAATTTTTTTTTTTAATAAATAATATGCTCTCTAAATCTCAGCGTGCCTGAAATATATTTTTTCCATTTTTCTAAAATACAATTTTGAAACAGTCTGGCAAAATTTTAGACCCGACTAAATAATCTGGTATTTTAATTTTTTCTTCATTAAGTCCTAAATTTGAAGGTATTAAAATTTCAAAATGTTTTAAGGGTTTTTTTTTGCAAAATTCAACAACTCTTCAGTCAGGTCGTCGATTTTGCACTCAGACTAAATAAATGGATACACAAATTTTCACGATGCCTCAAATATCTTCCCAAAAATAATTAACAGCTCTTCTACTATAACATTAATCTAATAATTTCACGTTCAGTTGATTTTTAATGCAAATATAATAATTTATAGTGCATTTTTCATGGGAAACTTTAGAAACCACTCCCAGAAGCAATGCCTATTTACTCCATATATTACTAAAGAAATTAACACAGATTTTGTCGGTGCCTCAAATACCACAGCTCTCCTACTATAACTAATTCACATTCAGACATTACTATTTAAAATTTCAAGCAAAACTTTTTTTAGACAATTAATTTTTCTCTTAAAATGCAAAATAATAACGTACATAATTAAATGATTTAATTTCAAACATGTAAAATTGGAAAGTAGTAAGAGTCAAAAGAATTATTAAGGTGCCTTGTAAATTTGATTATACCATAAACCGTGAAATTTTTTAGAATATAAATAAAATCAAAGTCTTGGGATTTCTGATTTCAAAACAGGATTTGACATAAATTGTATAAAATATTTTTGTACAGTAGGGCGTTCTGTTCTTTAATATAGACGCTGTGTATGGTCTCCATTCTATATAGTCTACATTCACAGAATTGAAAAAATAAAGAGATGCTTTTTTAGCTTGATATCATTTTAACGAAGTATCCTAAAAAAATATAGAATACTTACAACTTATTACTAATATTAATCTCTGTTATCTAAAAGAAGGAACGAGTGGATCGTTTATGTGATATATCTGTATATAATATTTTTTACGACTTACCTAAGTTTTACGTACTAAATCAATTCTTCTGACCTTTTTTATCGATAACATTCTAGGTGAGATATCTTAATCTCATGCAGAAGCTCTTTTTGAATCGAAATATTACCCAGAATTTGAAAATATTTGTCCATAAACCTTCAACAGATTTTCAA
Source organism: Kuschelorhynchus macadamiae (assembly GCA_030620095.1). Taxonomy (NCBI): domain Eukaryota; kingdom Metazoa; phylum Arthropoda; class Insecta; order Coleoptera; family Curculionidae; genus Kuschelorhynchus; species Kuschelorhynchus macadamiae. Next base: position 417,290 of record JAUTXW010004582.1, on the reverse strand, counting down.
ACGGGCTGAAGGGAAAACTTAAACTATATTGAAAAAATTTAGTAAAATCTGCCAAACATAAAGAAGTCAGTTTTTCACAGTCTTGAAATCTTAGTATCACTTCCATCAAAATATGGTCCAATATTTCATAAAGTCTTGTGTACTTTGCCTTAATTTTTTCATTTTGAAAGCCTAGCAAGCTGACGTTTGGAATGGTTTATTTCTGTTATAGAGTTTGCCTTGTCAAGCAAAACAATTCATTTATTTTTTTACTGAACATCTCACCACAGCGTTTTATATTGAAGATACAAAAATTAATGTCATATAATATATCCGTGATCGAGAAAATGCCGTTAAATACTAATGCCAAAAACGTGAACTCCAAATTGTTCATCTCACTTAAAAATCCTTTGGCAAGCCAGTTTGTAAAAACATCAAAGACGTCTTTAATGTATGACAACCAATTACGTCTACTAACTTCGAATTTGAAGACCATCGAGTTTCTGAAATAGTTGGTATACACCTCGTAGATGTGGGTGTAAGAGCATATATTCGTTTGTCTGAATGATGAAATGCTACTAAGGATTGCAAAAAGTGCGACATTTAGAAAAGGTTTTTAAGTTTTGTTGCATTACGAGATTAAGGCGATTCGAAAGACAATGTACAAATACAACCCGGAGAGCTTTTCCTTTTATTATTATTTTTTTCGGCCCATTTAGATGTCCATAAATCACACTTGCACCATCGTAACATTGCTCTATTAATCTATATTTATAGTCGAATTGGTCCAAAATTTAATCTAATAGAGAATTAATTATCCGAAAAAGTCGAAGGAGTTTGGAGTTTGCGCCACGGCCAAGTAAAATATTTATTTGAGTTGTACAGTATATTTTTTACAAATTAGGTGAATATATGAATGTAAAAACTAGAAAGGTAAGAGATATACAATAAATCTATTTAGATGTTCCTTTGTTTATTTTTACTGGTGAACTAGCACTTCACATTCTTCAGCCGAATAGTCGTCACTGCATGAAGGTACCATAAATTGGCCAATTACAGATACTTACTCAATATTAATATTTGAACAATTACATCACAACATGTGCAATAATATCAGTTCTGAGACTGCTTCAAAAAGATTGTTTTCCGCAATTCATGTGAACTCTTCTAGAGTAGTTCTTCCCAAATCTCTATCACTGGCAAATGTACTGTATAAATTACACATGTGATAAATTGGGGAGTTTCTATATACAGTTGTCCAAAGAAAATCAAAGTAAAATGTGTTTTTTTGTTTGATGCTGACACGGTTTACGGAAAATGAAAACTGTGAAAAAATATCCCCATTTTCACTTGATCGTTTGGACGTTTATATATGGATTGTACACATTCCTATTTTCCGGAGATAAACGCTTAAGTAAACTAATCCAAGTAAGTAAATCTTTTTGAATCTCGAATACTTTGGCTAGTGAATGTACTGTAAATATTAGTCGATAGTTGAACAAGTCTTGTTTTATCCCAGTTTTAAATATCGGGATAATCTTATGCTGATCTGTCAAACATAGATGTTTTTAAACGGAGATTAAACATAGATACTAATAATCTTAATAACAACTCGCTAGGACGCTGAGTCAAATGACCTGGAAGTCCATCGGATCTTATAGCTTACTTTCTTTTAACTTTTGAACATCAGTTTGTACTTCGTGTTCTGTAAAAGGTGGTTCAAACAATTTTTTTGGGTTAAGCCTCACAACTGTTCATAGGCTCAGCTGTACCAAAAAGAGAAGGTTCTTCCAACTTGTGTTGATAGAAGTACACCCTTCGATAAAACTTGGACGATACCTCTTCAACTTTAGCAGATTCATACAGAGTCTTCCAATCATGTTCTAATAATAATTTACACATTAAGTAAAAATTTGCCTTGCAAATTAAAAGCACTCCATAATGTTTCAATCACGTCGGCAACACCAGGCGTAAGACGACATGACAGCCCGATATTTCCGCCCGGCCGCCCGTAATGCAATGAATTATAAAATGATTGTAGGTATTTGGTATTATTTCCCTCGTTTTCTGCGGATCATATTGATTGCAACATATCGACGATATATATTGATTAATTTGTTTTTTTTATCTTTTTGTTTGTATAAAGCAAATATTTCTCTTATATTTTTTATCGTTTCGATTTATATTTGTACATTTATGCGTTAAAAAGTCATTTTCACGATTTATATTTTAAACTTACGAGTTTAAGTATAATTGAATTTTGATTGTGTCCAAAGACCTGTATTGTGAGAGGAAAACTGTATTTTTCAACGAGTTATTAAAAAATCGAAGATAATATAAACGTGGTTCAAGGCCTAGACAGTTTCTCTGAAATTACCACCATCTCTGTTTAATAAAATGACTTTCTTTTTAAAAAGACATATTGGAATGCTTAAAAAAATATTTACTTCATAGCACAAAGAAATACATAACAAATTGTTATTGACCTTTTGATTTACGGCTCATGGAAAAATAAAATAAAAACATTTTTGAAAAAGACATGGAACTATCTGTCGAAACGTCAAATTGAATTAAATATGACAAATTTTATATATATATATATATATATATATATATATATATATATATATATATATGTGTGTGTGTTGATTCTCAGTCCTTCAGTGACCTGTATTAGAATCCACTGATGAAGGCATGTTGCCGAAACGTTTGGGAATAAAAGAAAAAAAACAAATTAAAATGATTTCCGAAGAATAAACAAGTTTTATTTTTCAAAAAGATAATTCAGACCAAAACCCCAAGAAATTCTCCTAAGAATATATATATATATATATGCATGCGTTTTCATTCCGGGTGTACATCCGTTCACTACTGTCGTTCTGAAAAGAACAGTTTTGCTGACGTTTCGCCGAAATCACATTTTTTCATTTTCGACGCTTTCTTTCTCGCGTCCGAATAGAGACTATTCGGACGTACCCTTAAGATGCCCGAAGGGTCCGAAATGACCCTCTAAATTTTTCTTTTCAAAATAAAGTTGACATCCGTCCATCGCGCTCAAAAGCAATAGGCCGATAGACCTATTAGCGGGACATCTTTCCGAAAAGTTTTGTAGATGTTAAGTAATCCGTTCGTCAGGTATCGAAAATATTTTTTTTTGCTAATAATATTATTACTTTATGACATGCGTGTAATATGTCATCGGTAACATTATTAGTGCTATTGAAGTACCCAAGTTAAAATAATTTTTTATTTGATTGTACATTATTCTCTCAAAAATTTTTGATAATAAAGCTGGAAGGATGCTTTTTATATGACGGTCATTGAAACTTGAAGGTTTACTAACTTTCGGCAACGGTTTTCCAATCGACACTCACTATTCACTAATTGGGAAAATATGACATTTCTAAACCACAGTTAATTAAAGTTATTATATTCCATCGTTAGTATTAAATAAAAAAAATAACAACTACTTTTCAGAAGAATGTAAAGTCAAATTTATTGAGCAATCAGTTTCACTAAGCTATGTTCTAAATTCATAAAAATCCAGAAAAAAGTAGTTAGAAAATATTAGTGTAAAAATTTTATTTTTTATGGGAGATTATTTTTTAGTCTCATCTCCGGCCTATAGAAATAAAAATCTATTATAGAATTGTCAACTTCTTCCGATAACTACAACAAACGACCGAAAATAGATGAAAAACTGGCGGGTCGGCTTGAATTATTTACAAGTTTAACAAAAACTGGCTCAAAATTCAGAGGCGCGTTATAAATAATTGAAAAGCCAAAGAACTGGTCGACCCAGGACAAAAGATCGTTAAATGGTGGCATGGAGTTCGTTATTAACACCGATTTAGGAGATGACTTGATTTAATTAGGAACCCTGTTAAGAAGTGAATGGAGGATAATTTGTAGATACAGCTAAGTTTTTAAAGTACGCTTTATTAAAAAATCTGAATCATATAAAATGAACGAAATAAAAAAATCTATCTGTATGACGTATATAATCTCCAAGTAAATTATTATAGTAAAGCGCTTTCGAACCTTTCAATTTTAAAGATGGTGGAAAAAGCTAAAAAAGCCGGCAAGAAAAAAGGTTGGATTAAACGATATTCTTACTCGTCAATAAACAGGCAGAAAAGATACCTGGTTGCAAATCAATGTAATTAAAAACTCTACATGTAACAGAGAAAAACAAACGCTGCCGAATACCAAATCATATTTTAAATAAATTAATTTGTAGAAAAGCAGCGTTCTTCTATCTAGTCATGATGGAACTGAGCAATAGTTGACAGAACAGAAGGTAAACATGACAATCGAGGGGTTGCCAATTTTACATACATGGTATTAAAAATAACATATCCAAAAGTTGTGATATTTAAAGCTTTGTGTGTAATTGTTTCAAGACTGGTAAATTGCCGATTTGGCAACATTAATTAAAATGGCCTGTTAATTAATAATAAGTTAATACACTGAAATAAATTATCGAAAAACTAAACAACTTACAAGTATAATGTCAATAAAATGCACCAACTGTGAGACGCAAAATGTAATAAAGAAATAAGGCAATAAAATGTTTTTTACAGTTAAATCGAAATTTGCACCATTGGTGAGGGGCAGGTTGAAGCCAAATAAAAAATAAGAACAATATGAACAGATGTAGAGAAACCAAAGAGACTAATGTATTGCATACTTACAAACGATTGGTGAGTATAGACAAAAACCTTAATATAATTTTTTAAATTTTAAAGTAACATGCATTTCAAATAAGTGTTTTATATAATCTATATATAGTATTATTCAAAGTTAAAGCCATAATTTGAAAGAATAATTATTCATTATCAACAAGAGCAAAAGGCACAACACAAAATTGCTCAGAAATATGCAGAATGTATTGACCTTCCATAAAGGAATAACTTGTGTTTTGAAGTGCTTTTCTTCGGCAATGAAAATCATCAGGACCTTCTCTTTCCTCGTGCTGCAGTATTTGCAACTTTCTGGGCATGGTCTTCTTGATAACGCATCAGCATTTTTGTAGTTTAACCCTTTGCGATGTTCAATTTTAAAGTCATATTCCTGTAGGCGCTGCAACCTCCTGGCTATTTTTCCGTCGAGATTCTTAAATTGTAGCAGTAATTTAAGTGACGCATGGTCCGTCCTTAAAAAGAATTTGGCAGTACAAGTACTTATGAAAGTGCTCCAATGCTTTAGCAATAGCCAGTAGTTCTTTCCTTGTCACACAATAGTTGCATTAAAGTTTAGAAAGAACCTTTCTGAAGTACTTTTTCTTCGCCATTTTGTACCTGTCACAATACATTCTTCGGTCCATATTTAGGTGTGACCGCTTTCAATAAGTCGATGTAACTGTTTAGCAATGTTAGCAAAACCTTTTTGGGACTGAGTTTTAAGCCAGCCATTCTCAGTTTCTTAAAAACAGCTTCAATATTCTTCAAAATATTTTTCCAAAAATAAAATCATCTTAATCTACTTAAGATGTTTCCAATGTAACTCCATGTAATGTCAGTTCTATTAAACGTTCGAAAGTCGCTGGGCGTGGCATAACTTTAGATTATCACAACCCAGTCCCAGTCGTTTATGATTAAACCTAATTTGCCAATAATCACTGTTCAGGTGGTAAGTTTGTACTGGTAAATGTTGCATTAGCAGGTTGACAGATTCAAATCTTGTCACTTTTTTTTACTTACCGAGGATAATCTTTAACGTTCATCACTTTGACAAATATCATGTTTTTTCTGCCTCGGATTAAAGTTCTTGCTGGTAAAATTTCCTTTGCATGTAGTGGGCAATCTTTCACTGGTTCGAATAAAATTACGTTTCCTTTATCTAAGTCGTCATGCCTTGCTTTCACTACACATTCCGAACTATCAGGTTATGTAATATCCTCTAATAAAAGAACTTCTCGTATAGTAGAATCATTACGTCAAGGTATGTTCTTTACTATTTCTTCATTTATCGTACGGAGGACTACAAAGTTATGTTGGTTCATAACGTCAAGACCAAGTGTGACATCATCTATTAAGTCTGCCATGCAAAATTCAACGTGTTCAATTGTAGTACTCCCCAGCCTTATTTAAGCTGCTTGGATACCCTTTAACAGGTATAGTAGTTTTCTATTTTATAGGTTATTAATTAGGTTTGTTTGGAATGCGAAAAAAAAACTGTAAGTGATATGTATATTTTTTTTCTAAACCATAATGGGTATTCTACGTAGAAATGCCCTAAGGAACTTGGATAAACTTAATATAGCTCATATAAATATTAGATCCATAATTTCAAAGATGACTAAAATTAGGGATTATATTAGAAAACATAATATAGATATTTTGGCCGTTTCTAAATCCTGGCTCACGTTTTTAATTTCTGATGACGTAATAAGTATTCAGGGTTTCAAACTCGTGAGAAAAGATCGAGCCAATGGCCATGGTGGTGGTGTATTTTGTTCATTAGGAACTCTATTAGTTTTCTCGAAATAGCTAACGTCAATGCTAATCATGCTGAACAAATCTGGGTAGAGTTTAAGATTAAAAAAGTAAAAACGGTATTTGGTGTATTATACAGGAGTCCTGGGTTTGATAATATGTGCGATTTTTTCAGCGAGTTTGAGGAAAATATTTCTGGGCGATTGCTTGAGTGTGACAACTTTGTATGCGCAGGCGACTTTAACATAAATATTTTAAACCTAAGCCGTACCTATACACAGCGTTTTTTAACGCTTTTGTCTGCATATAATTTGTCCCAGCTCATTGATGAACCTATTAGGCAGGGAAATAATAGTGCAACGCTTATTGATATTATATTGTGTTCAAATAAGGATTTAGTTTTAGATTCTGGGGTTGATGTCACATTCGATGCGTCTGATCACTTTCTAATTAAATGTCAGTTAAAACTTGAAATTTTTAAACCTAAACCATTCTTTGCAACATATCGAGATTATAAAAATTTTGATCATGTGGCTTTTTGTCGAGATCTTCAGAATATGCCTTATAATGATATCTATTACTTACCTAACATTGATCTTAAAATTGATACATTTAATTTCTTTTTGACGGAACTATTCAATGTTCACGCGCCAATTTTGTATGTCTCTACAAAATAAAGCTGTGTCAAAATACAAAAAAGGAAAAACTACGGAAAAATGGGCATCTTATAAGCAGCTTAGAAATTTTGTTAGCGCATCGGTGGCTAGGGAAAAGAAGGCGTACCTTGAGAGCAGGATCCGTAGAGATCGCCTAAAAGATATTTGGAAACTTATGAAGAAAATGGATATTTACTCAAGAAATAAGAATATAATTTGTGACCACCTAGGCAGCGCGGATGACATAAATATTTTTTTTGCAGGGGCAACACAGTCCGGCGAACCTGATCCTGACGTTTTGAATTTCTATTGTAGCCATAAAAAGGCCAATGTTGATGAATTTCAGTTTAAATTAGCAACCGTCGAAGAGGTAAAAAATGCTTTATTCTCAATTAAGACGGAGGCTGTTGGTTGTGATGGTATTGGGTTAGCAATGTTGATTCATTGTTGCCCTCACATCATTCCAGTAATTGTTCATTTAATTAATTTTTGCGTTGAAAATAACACATTTCCTAAAACTTGGAAAATATCACGTATTCTGCCACATCCCAAGGTCAATTCCCCAAGTGAGCTTGAGGACTTAAGACCGATAAGTATTCTGCCCACTCTTTCGAAAGTAATCGAGAGAGTGATGGATATCCAAATAAGAGAATATATCGCCCAATTTAACATATTGCCCACAGTCCAGTCAGGATTCCGTAAAGACTACAGTTGTACTACTGCTCTACTTAAGGTGACAGACGATATCTTGGAGGCAGCAGAACGTGATGAGCTAGCAGCGTTCTTTTCGACTACTCAAAAGCTTTTGATCGTCTAAACCATACCCTTCTCCTAGGCATTCTTAATTATATTGGTTTCAGTGACAGCGCTTAGCTTCTTATTAAAGCATATCTTCATGGTAGAAGCCAGATGGTTAAATCCAATGGTAAGCTTTCTGGATCTTTGGAGGTTCTCTGTGGTGTGCCCCAAGGCTCGATACTGGGTCCATTGCTTTTCACTCTTTACACATCACAACTTATAACATATTTACAGTATTGTTCTGCGCATTTCTAGGCAGATGACACTCAATTGTATTTTTCTTTTAAACCTAGTGGGATCTTGGAAGCTAATGATAAATTGACGCATGATCTAAATGTTCTTTTGAGAGCGTCAAGGGCGCGTATCTTGGAAATAAATCCAGCAAAATCACAAATTTTGTTGTTTGGTCGGACACAGTCACGAGATCAAAACCAAAATCCTCTTAAAATTAGCTTAAATGGTAAGATCTTGAATACTTGTAATACTGCTAAAAATTTAGGTCTCCTAATGGACACTAATCTTAGGTTCTCGGAGCATATAAATTTGTGTGTTAAGAGGGCATTTGCTAATCTTAAACTGATTTTTAATCAACGCGCCCTCCTTACTGATAGTGCTAAAAAGTTACTTTGTGATTCCATCGTCTTATCGCACTTTAACTACTGCGATGTGCTGTATGGACCCTGTCTTTTGGACTGTGATGTCAAAAGAATCCAGCTTATGCAGAATTCGTGTGTACGTCTGATTTGTGGTATTCGGGGTCGTGTAAGGGGTGTTAGCGCAAAATTGCGGGAAATCCACTGGTTGAGAATGAATGAAAGACGAGTGGTACATAGTCTAGTTTTATATAATAAGATAATTTGTAATAAATGTCCTTGTTATTTATATAGCAAAGTAAAATTCAGGTACGATGCACGTAACTTAGACCTAAGGCATAAAAACACCTTGACTGCACCTATACATCGTACTTCGATGTATGAGCGGTCCTTTTCTTACCAAATATCAAAGATGTACATTAAAGTACCTGCTTATTTAAAAGATGCCTCAGGTTATAGGTTTAAAAAAGCAGTTAGAACAATAATTAATAATTTCTGTTAAACTTATTTTTGAATTTCTTATTATAATTTTTGCTTTTGTTTCTCTTTCTCAGCCCTCTTAAAGGGGTTGTTTTGCAGGTTGTGAGCTAATTATATTCAATTAGAAAACCCTATTGATGCCCTGTATTTTTTATATGTTTTACATTTTAGTCACTTAGATAAAACAATATCTTGTATAATAATTCATGTATACATGTATCTGCTGGTTGAGATAGGAAGCTTGGCTTCAACTCCGCCAATTGTTATTTAAATTTTCTTAAAATTACAATAAAGCCATATTTATTTATTTATTTATTTATTTAAGTAGTTTTGAGGTCCGGTTTATTCGATGGTGGGTGCTGAACTAGTATCTAATACCATTTCACATTCTCGACTACAAACTTTCCCTGGTACTACCAAGCTAGAGCCATAATACTGCTGCCGGGATACTTTAATTTTGATCGATGTTTATGGTGGTTGGTAGCACCTAGCCAGTTTTCGCCCCTTAAAACTTGCTAATTATAATAATTTTCGCCATATTGGAATTGTATCAAAATGTTAGCAGATCATCCCCATATGACCCTTAACTTTTATTCAAAATTTGAAGCGAATTGTGTAAGTATTTTTTAAGCTATTCCGCGATCTGACAGACAAACAGGCAGATCGACAGACGGACCGACGCAGTTGATAAAACATATTTTTTGGTTACTAGGGAAGCTACAACATGAAGATAAATAAAACATGAGATGGTGTTTTTAGTTAATCCCTATACCAAAATTAGTTATGGTACACAATTTCATTAAACGGTCATTTTGTTCCGCCGTATTGGATCTGTACCAAAATTACCAGTGAATTCCAACATAATACTTGATGTTTGTGCGAAATTTGAGCTAAAGTGGATAAGTAGTTTTTTAATAACAATTTTTTTAACATTTGTCCATTTTATTTCGCTATTATGGATTTTTACCAAAATATTACCAGGTCATCCCCATATAACCCTTTATTTTTGTTCGAAATTTGAAGTCAATCGGGTAAGTATTCTTTAAGTTATGCCGCTAACTCACAGACAGACCGCCAGATGGATTGATAAAACATATTTTTTGTCATCTAGGGACGGTGAAACGTGAAGAAATGTAAAACCTCAGAAAGTGATTTTTTCAAGGTTGCAAACATTTTATTGGGCCGCTATTTTGTTACCAGGTCATCCACATATGACCCTTAATTTCTGACCACAATTTGAAGTCAATCGGGTAAGTAGTTTTTTAGCTATTCCACGAACAGACAGACAGGCAGACCGACGGAATAGAGAAAACATGTTTTTCGGCATCTAGGGACCATGAAACGTGAATACTGAAAAAATCTCGGAGGCTGATTTTTTGACGATTACAATACTTCCCTTTCACGAGGGAAGTAGACAGTGAGGAGAAACATCCCTGGAGCTACGGGGAATTAAATTCTTCTAATCATTTTAATTTTTGGCAGTGTGTGTTGCTGGCTCAATTTATTAGTTACCGTGATGCTATCAACATTTTAACAGCAATGAACCCCTGTGCTTGTTTATTTTATTAGAGACGTGCAATATGTTAACATTAATTTAGGCCTTAAAGATTTTAAATCTGACTGACTTAGAAGAATAAAATAATATTATAATAAAATTATAATAATTAATATATAATATAATATTTTATCTTGGAATTTTTAGCTTTATGAAGTATGAAAAATAGACATACGTGAGGTATTAGGCATTAAGGCATCAATATATGAATGTCTTTTTTTAAGATGAAATAAAATGGTATTTTTTATTGTTCAGTTTGTTTGAAGTCGGTTTTATTCTTTTATACAATTTTTGTTTTTAATTTAATTAGGGGAATAAATATAATTACTCTTTTGGAGTACTTTGTTAGGGCAGCTGTTGATCAGAAAATTATGCAATATAACAAATAATAAATATATAACATTATTTTAAACCACGATATATATATATATATATATATATATATATATATATATATATATAACAGACACGGCGTGGCTTGTGCCAGGCTGGCTACAATTAGCATGTTTTTCCTTTCCCCCAATGCCTTCTTACTCAATTTTCTACGCAAGCGGTAAAGGTTTGATAAATAGTAACTATGTAAATTCAAAAATACACTTAACATTCTCAGGGAGTAAATAAGGGTTTGCAGCGCACACCGCGCTGGGCTTCAAAGGGGTCAGGGTCCAAAACATTATTTGTTGTGTTTATTACATTAGTATCATAAGTCAGTGTCGAGAATTATTTTTTCACTTCTATTCTTAATATACAATTTTAATAAACAGTGTTTTTTCAAAAAAATGAATCTCGTTCTCAAATACATTGATAAAACAATATTCCGTTTGTGAAATTAAATCTCCATTTTAATTCCTAGAAAAACAATATGCAATAGCGGTGAGCTTTTTAATGCATTTGCCAGCGCTGCTACCATGCTAATCAGATGTATTTTAATGTAAAAGTTGTAATATAAGTAAGCTGAAACGAAACTGAGTTTCAATTAATCTGTACGGCCCGAAAATTTCTGGGAATTTTATGTTAGGTTAAGGTCAGAATGTCAGTCGCTAAGTGGTTAAGTTTAGGGACTTCCCTCTCTCTGATAGTTTTTGATTATTAGATTCGTATTGTATTATTTTTAGGTAGTGATATCTGTATTATTTGTATTTAAAGTAAGACGTTAAATAAGCTATTACAAATGTTCTAAAGGTTAGGAGGTTTAAAATAATATTAAAAAACTAAGCTGTTATTAAAATACCCAGAAAAAAAAGGGAGAAATAATGTTACCTCTCCACCTCATTTAGTACGATGCAGGCCTAAATATTTTGACTGGAAATAAAAGCGTATAAGGCATGTGGCGTAAGTGTCGCATTTCGCAATATACCCCATATTGCGAAATACGATACTAACGCTACACGCTTATGTTTCTAGTCAACTATATAGACCTGCATTGTACTAAATGACATGGAAAGGAAAGAACATTTTTATCTTCTTTAGGGTATTTTAGTAAATGCTGTTTTTTTTTAAGTTTTGTATATTATTTTATTTAGTTGTTTTATTTGGTCCATTTAAAAGCATACCTTATAAAAGCATAAATATTAGTTTTTGTTCAATTTTCATTCATATTCAACATAACGAAATAAGTATATATTTAATTTGTGACGTATATATCTTTAACAATACACTTTGAGGGTACCTTTAACTACATATTTGCTATAGTATTTAAGGTTGAATTAAAACCGCATATTTAAGACTGAATCTATTGGCTCTTGTCAAAGTGGGGGCCCGGGAGCCTATCCCTGTATACAGGTCCAATCTTGTAAGTTATGCTTCTGACAATATTACCAGAAACTATTTAAAGAAATAGAATTGTTTTGTATAACTACAAAGGTAGAATACATCACAAAACAAGATTTTCCTGCAAAAAATAAGTAATTATAAAAGTTCGTGAAATGAATTTTACACTTATTATTATTTATCTAATATATATGACTGGTAGGACTATTATGATGAAAGTTAATTAGAGTAAATAATACCAACTTCCAATCTCCAATCAAGGAACATGCCATTAATTTAAAATATCACATACCATTAACGATCTCCTGATATTGCGCTGTTTTAGATATATCTATCATTTATATTTGTTATCGCTAACTCTGCTCGATAAATTTAAGTGGTTAAGTCGTGTTTCGATGGTGTGGGAGAACAATTTTAAATAACATGGGTCCTACGTATATGTACCTGTATGATAGATAGGTTCACTCGGCCGAACATTTTGTGAATCGTAATGCTACTTTAGAACAAAGAAACATGTTTCGGGCAACGCTGAATTAAATTTCCATAATACATTATGGCATCATCCGGTTGCCCAGCATGCTTAATAGTGATTAGCGCTTAGGTGCATACTAACTGATCTATTTTAACGAATCATTTTACGAATATAAAACTCTGAAAAGAACTAGGCTAACAAAAAATGTATGTTTAGTTTAATAAGTTCATAATGTGCGTTAGGGTGGATCGAAAAAAGTGAACTTCTGATTTCATCAACGGGGTAGGCTTCAAAAGTTGTGGTTTACCTACACAGTGGCTCCTGTAAAAATTGCGATTTGTGGCATTAGATTTTGAGTTTGCGCAATTAGCATAAAGTTTGCATATTGTGGCATTTTTTGCTTTTTTTTCAAAAAAAAATTCGAAATTGGCTTAAAAAGTCTTATTGGAATCGTAAATCAATATATTAAACACATATTTAAAAGTAACTTGCTCTAAAATTCAGTATTTTTTATTAATATTTAGTTAAACATAGAAATTTTTTTTTCGTGGATGTCGATTCTATGCGGTTTTTGGTTAATTGTTTTGACTACCTGGGGATCACTACGAGTAGGTGGCTGTACTTAGAGACACTTCTATATACTACAACTTGTTTCACATTTTGGAATTATTTTTCTGTCTAAAAAAGACCACAAACTTCATGCACACTTTAAACTATTTGCTCAAACTCAAGATCTAATCGAACAAACCTTAATTTTTATAGAAAGGATAGGGTAGGTAAATTACAAAATTACAACTTCTGAAGTTACTCCCCTTGAGCAAATTAAAATCACTTTTTTCGATCCATCTTTGTGTATGTGTGTAGTTGTTTATGTGTTATTTTCAAATTACGTACATGCTTCCAATGGCCCCCCTGGTTACAGCACTGATAAGAAATTTTATCAGTTTGCTGAGAATATTTAAACTACAAAACCATTGGAGATAACAGTGAAACTGTAAATGAAAATGTATTAAATCTATGACTTATTTCTTCCTGCAAGTGTTGTATTTTTTCCATGAGCGTACCAAAGGTGATAATACGAAAAATATATTTTTCCGGTAAAATTTCTAAAGTAGCTACATTAGCAGAATGCAAAATATCTTGCGGAATTTCATGTTCCATATTTTATATGTTATTATTTGACACTTTGAAAATATTTTTGATAGTCAATAAAAATGTATCATCATAGAAACCAAAGTTAACTTGGTGAATTGACAATACAATTATTCGACGTCACAGTGATTATTTCACCATTGCGAACTCTTTCGGAAAAATGTCTTCTCATGCAGAAAATAGTGTGGGAAGATACACACTCGTAGAAACAAATCTTTATTTTTAATATTACGGTTTAAATAAAAAACAAATGGTTATTATTTGGTAAAAGTAGTTTTATTGTAAATTAATGATCATAATAAAACTCTTGTGTATTAACAGCTTTTATCTAATTTGTCAATTAAGGGGTGGGGGAAAGAACGAATGTTTCATTAGAAAATAGGTCATAACTTTTTCTTAGATCAACCGATTTTAAAGAACTTGGCCTCATCTTAAAAGAAGTAAGGGCTTTTACTAAAATATTACAGTTATCAGTTTAAGTCTATTGCTAGTTGGTAGATGACGCTTTATGACCAAGTCTCCGATTTTCATGATTTTCTCGAAAATTTCAAATGCAATGATATTTTTATTGTTAGCCAGGAAGAAAGACAGTAAAAATGCATAAACCGGTGAAAACCGCTAGTCGATACCTTTTTTTCGCATTTGAGTTATTTCCAAATAAGCTTATTTTTTAGCGAAAAATAATTTTATTTCCGATTTTTTAAATTTTCCTGAATAGACCTTGGTAAAAAATGCCTTGAAATGAACTAAATAAACCTTATTTTCTAACCTTACCTTATTTTAGAGTTCTAACATGTTCAAAATGCTGACCATCCATTGCAATGCACTGGTTTAACCTACGGAGGGTTGACAATATTACTGTTTCTAATGTTGCCCTTGTTATGCTGTTAATGGCATTTTGAATTCGGTCAATCATATCTTCCTGAGTGGTACAACGGGTTTTGTACACCAAATCTTTAAGTGTTCCCCACAAATAAAAGTCCAAACAGGTAAGGTCAGGGGATCTTGGAGGAGAGAGGGAGCCTCTTCCAATCCAAACGATTGGGAAAGTGCCTGTCCAAAAAGTTTCGTACATTTTAGGAAAAATGAGTGGGGCAGCCATCATGCTGAAACCACATGTCTCTAATTACAGTAAGTTGCACATCTTCTAAGAGCTCCGGCAAAGCGTTTGTTAAAAAGTCAAAATAATTTTCACCGTTCACATGATTTTAAAAAATATGTGGACCTATTATTCTCCCATCAACAATCCCACACCACACATTAATGCTCCACCGGTGCTAGTTGTCCACCTCACGCACTCAGTGCAAATTAGAATCAGCCCAATAGTGCATGTTGTGCATCAGTCCATAATATCCGAGTTAAAAGATTTGGGTTCAATAGCAATAGTTGAGTCTGTTGTCAAAATCAGTTGGAAGTAAGGCCTGGTGCAATACAAGGTGGTAGGGATGCATCTTATAATCACTCAAAATTTATTGTACAGATCCGTAAGATATCGGCAAATTCCGGGAGATTTCGCATATACCCGCTTGTGGATAAGCGTTAATGTAGGCTAAGACACTAATAATATTTTCTTCGTTCTTTATTAGACGTTGCCTTCTTTGTACAGCAACAGGCTGTGCCTGGTTTGTTTCTCTTGAACGCCTAGCCAATCGTCGAAACACGCAAAACATATTGCCTAAAGGCAATTACATCATTTTCAAAATATTGGGAAAAAATGTCATATGCCTCTTGATTCTAATACATTATTTTATAAAATCCCACACAATATAATTAGAAACAATAACACTAACAAGAACAATATCAATAAAAACAAATTTAAATCCTATTTTTTATAACCTCAGTAAGGTAAATACTTGTGAAAATAACAATAATTGATGGCCGCTCTTATTTATTGCATTTGTTTAACGTAGTCATGACCTACGAAGACGTAAGCGCACTACTTGCTTCAAAAGTTATTCAATATTTGCATTGAATTGGATGGTCGGCATTTTGAACATGTTCGAACTCTATTGTAAATAAGATAAGGTTAGAAAATAAGGTTTATTTGGTTTATTTAGTTCATTTCAAGGCATTCTTTGACCAAAGTCTGTTCAGAAAAATTTAATAAATTGGAAAAATAAATTATTTTTAGTTAAGAATAAAGTTATTTGGAAATAATTCAAATACGAAAAAAGATATCGACTAGTGGTTTTCACCAGTAGTTTATGCGTTTTTTACCCTCTTTTTTCCTGGCTAAAATTAAAAATAGCATTGCGTTTGGAATTTTCGGGAAAATCATGAGGATCGGATACTTGGTCATAAAGCGCCATCTACCAACTAGCAATAGACTTAAACTGATAATTGTAATATTTAAGTAACAGCCCTTTAAGATGAGACCAAGTTTTTTGAAATCGGTTGATCCAAGAAAAAGTTATGAACTATTTTCTAATCAAACATTCGTACTTTCCCTCACACCTTATTTGACAAGTTAGAAAAAAGCGGTTAACACAGAATCCCCAGGGTATACCTTGAGAATCCTAGACTAAATTCCAACCCTGGTGAGCAGACGCAAACAAGGCACCCAACGGGTTTTTCCACTGAACCATATAGTGTTTAGATCTCCTGAAATAAATATCTCTGCTACGTGCAATCGAAGACAAATCGTTGGATTGTAATTCAAATTTGATAATTCCAAGAACCACAATTTTTTTTACTAGCCAAAATCCTGTCCATTCTACTTAGTTATTATAAACTGCAAAGTAATGTTAAAATATAAGTATTTGTCCCATTCTGGAAATATTGGAACTAAATATTTATTTTGTATATTCCAGGTATTTGAAAAATAATATAAACATTATATCTTTAGAAATCATACAACAAAATTTTATATTATCTTGATCCTTTTTTTTGTTATATAAACAATAAATAGTATGTCATTTTTTTTCAATTTTGGCATTTTTTTTAGATATATGAAGTAGGTAGTAGTAGTAGTCTTCACCTCGATTATGGCACTAGTTACTCCGTATATTTAGTAGTCAACGTTTGTTACTATAAGAAAATTGTGTTTGATGTAGATATTGTTTCAGCGGTTTATTCCTACCGATATTTATTTAAAACAGCCTGTAGTAAGTAACAAAAGTTTTATATAATTATGTATTGTAAGATACCTAATTAAATTAATACTCTGGTCCATAAGAATATTAAGTTTCGATTAGGGACAGTAATTTACTAAAATAAAAAATGTCAATGGCCTCTTTTAAATTGCTGGTTTTTGCCAGAAAAAAAAGCAGGTAGAAAAACCGATTTAAAGTGGCGGCGCATGTCGCCTCCACAGGAGTCCGGGAACCGCCCGGTAGTAAACAAACATTGCATAAAAGTTCCAATTGTTGTTGCCCACAATAATAATAAAGATGGTTTACGAGCTAGCCGTCCTTTCTTGGACCTCTTGACGGCTAAACAATGCCCTCCTGTGGTGCGACAGAAGAAACCTGTTGCGATCACCAGGTTTGGTGGGCTGTTGGAATACCATTAGATTCTTGGCACTTCTTTGCAACTAACATTTTCAATTAATGATTTAAGGGGCATTGCAATGTTTAAAATTAAATTTGAAAGAGAAGAAGAGCTATAGAAAAATATCAATGAAAATGTGATGTAACATACAAAATATTTTTTGTTATGTTAGCGGAACTTTTATGTTTTTCCCCACCTGGTAAGGAGTAATTGGGCACGAACGATTCAGTTTTATATAGAAAAAATATGATATGTTTAACAGCTTATAGATTGAAAATTTAATGATTTTCGTTTCAGGATTAAATCTTCTGAAAATATAAAAAAAACTGCAAATATAAGAAAATGAAATTGACATTAATAATTAAATAACTATAAAATGAGGATTTTTGGGTAAAATCGTTCTATCGAAAACGTTAAAAGCACACCAGAATGAATTACATTGTTTTTTAGTAGGGAACATTCTGTTAGGTTAGTCCTTGTTCGATTAGGAAAAAACTGTATATTAATTTTCTCTTAACCAGTGATATTGCGTTTTGTTTTATAAAGCCTGCAATTCAGGTTTTATATCAGTATCGTTTATATATTTACATACATTTTTAATTAATGATTTAAGCTGCGAATGATATTTGAAAGATTGCCAAGTTTACGATTTTTCAGTAATTGATAGGAAATTTTATTTTTTAAATGGAATATCCAGCATTTTATTTCATTTTCCGATTCTATTACGTATTCTAAATATGTTTCTAACATACACTTAATTTCTAAATTCAACGATTTTTTTGTAATGGATCATTTGTTATAAATTGTTAATATCAATTGTTCACCTGAACCGAAACCAGTATTTAAATACATTTGTGTTTTGTAAACGTCAGATTTGAAATAATGGATTTGCTAAGCAAAATTCCGATGAAGCGATGAGCAAAAGATTATTTTTACTTCCGTCGTAATATAGAAGTATTGTAATCCTGAAAAAAATCGTGCTCCGAGATTTTTTTAGATTTTTACGTTTCAGGATCCCTAGATACCGAAAAACATGTTTTCTCAATTCCGTCGGTCTGTCTGTCTGCTCGCGGTATAGCTAAAAAACTACTAATCTGATTGACTTCAAATTTTGGATTTTTATCAAAATTTGACCATTTTGATAAGAATCCAATACGGCGAACCAAAGTGGCGGCCTAGTTAAATGTTAAAACAATTATTACTAAAAAACTACTTATTTAATTTAATTCATGTTTTTCACAAAAATTAAGTATTATCAGAAAATCAACTGGTAAAATTTCGGGAGTAATGCAAAATGGCGGCTTCATAAATAATTTAAAAATTCTGTCTGGAAAAACTAATCAATGGACTGATTTCAAATTATATTTAATTATTAATTATTATAGTATATAGATGAACTGGTCAAATTATAATACGAATTCAAGATATTGGAACAAAACGGCGGTGAAATAAAATGTTTTTAATCGTGAAAAAATTACCAGTTTTACATATCTTCATGTTGTAGCGTCCCTACATGCCAAAAAAATAAATACTTTATCTGTTCCGTCGGTCTGTCTGTCTTTTTGTCGGTCTGTCTGTTCGCGACATAGCTAAAAAACTACTATTCTATCGACTTTAAATCTTTGGTCAAAAATTAAGGGTCATATATGGATGCCTTGGTAATATTTCAGTAAAAATCTAGTTAAACCAATTTATTCAATTTCTTTTAAATTGTATGATTTTTTAGGTAGAAACTAGTAAAATATTGGTTGGAATCCAATATGTTGGAACAAAATGGTGTCTAATAAATATTTGAAGAAAACACAGTACATATATATATATATATATGTGTGTGTGTGTTACTAAATGACGATGTACCGAAATAAGTTGGGTTACACTTTGCTATCTCGAATAAAAGGAAAGATTTATAACGAGAGAATTTCCGGGTAAAGCAAATTTTTAAATACGTAATAAAAATACTAAATATCTAATCGAAATACTAATTGCAGCTAAAAGATTTTGGAAAATTCATATCAAGTGCTTACAGTGTTGTCCATTTACTTCTTGACAGTGACAAAAAATTTGGGTGTAAATTCATTCAAAGTATTTTACAGGGGTGATAAAGAACTTAGGAGTATTAGAAAACATTGCGTCAAAGCCGGCACAATTTCAGTTACTAATAATTGCAAATATCTAGCAGCATTCAGACTTCTCTCTAGGAAAAAGGGCCCAGTTATCGCAACGTTAAGGTTTTGTGGAAATTGGGTGTGATGTTTTAGTATCCATTTAAGATTTTCCATTGCTAAATATCGTCAATTATTACCGGTTGACGATTCCATTTAAAGTGAAAGTCGATTAATCGGAAAACATTATTTTACGAATAAAATATGTATTGGCGTTTCAAAGTTCTCTCATCGTCTCATAGAATTCTAAACTCCTGTGGTAATCATCATCATTGTCTAGTGTTATTTTAAAGTGATGAAATTGAAATCAACAAGTATGATCGATGCACGGACATGTGGGATACGTCCTAGTTTAGACCAATTTGTCACAAGGTAATGATTCTCCTCCAAAATGACTTAACATACCCATAGCCTTATAGCCATCTGTCGCTGTTTTAGCTGTTCCTCACATGTCTTGTTGCATTAAAATTATTCACACAGTAGACTTTGCTATTTTATTGATATTTATCATTAAATAGTTAACACTGTTCACAGACTTGCTGCAACTTTCTTCTTTGGTCCCCATAACTCACTATTATTTGAATGTATTTTCTTTAAGTTTCTTTTAACGAATCGATTAATTCAAATTGGATTGATTTCTGTTCAGGTGAACAATTAACATTAATGATTAAAAAAAAGACCCTTTACTTGAAAATCGCTGAATTTAGAAATTAAATGTATCTTAGACATGTATGTATGACAGTTGAGCCCTTATTTTAGCTTCCTAGAAAGTATTACTAAAAATATTAAATATAAGGTATTATATTATTCCGAAACTATATTGGATATATTTTTTTTAATACCTGTTCCAAATTTTATTGTATATTTATGATTGTAAGCGTATTTAAGCTAAAAAGTTATTTTTACAGGGTGTTAAACAGGACTCTGAAAATGTTCTAACATTTTATTTCTTCCGAAAATTTACAAAAACGATTTTTGTTTTCTCATTTGTAGATGACCTTAATCCTTGGTGAAATTGTAAAAAGCAATTTGAAATTTTTTTAAAAATTTCAATATTTTTTTCAAATTTTTTTTAATTAGATTTTTTCTAACATATTAAGCTGTAACTTTTTATAAACCCTTTGACGTAAATTTTCCTTACTAGAGAGCCCCTAAATCTTAATTTTTTATCATCTGCAGTGTCTGCAGTTGGCAGAATATTGTCAGAGTGTGCAAACTTTATTTAAGATTAGTTAAATCGTAGAGATCATACAAATCGTATATGCATATTTCAAGACTGTTTAAATTTAAAACATTTTATTTAGGTTTTAAGAACTTCTAAATATTTTCTCCAAACTGGTTTTTTATTTTCTTTGTTATTATTCAAAATGCAATGCTTTGAGCCAAATATGCCAATATATAATATGTCGTTTACCTTTAGATAATGTAAATATTTTGCAAAGCTGTAATATTTTATAAATGTCGGTGTTTTGTATATAGGGTGCATCAGAACGCATTTGTATCCAATACTTTTTTAAAGAAATCACCCTCTAGATTATCATTTTTAGAATGAGTTTTATTATTTTTTTTAGTGATTTACTATACAAATTATACTTTTTTAGGAATCAATGCGGCAGTGGATTTATAATAATCCACCCATTTAAATAAAAAGTGGCAGCGTACGTGTAAGAATTAAGACTTTACAGTGAGAGAAAAAGTCATTTTGTAAGGTAAAATCTGGGATGAATTTTATTAGATATTTACGATATAAGTGGGATAAAAGCGTTGTGTAACCACACAAAATTTTATCTACGATCGTTTAAAATCTTATCCGAGTTATAATATAATTTACATTTTCGTGAAAAGATTACCTATCAAATATTTAAAAACAAATTACCTCTGTTACCTGTACTTACTATACCATAGCAACCAAGTAACTAAATTTTTGTTAGAAAAGATTGGAAAATAATGCTGTCAAACAATTTGTAATTTATCACAAAGCTCGGAACGAGTTTCATATATCAACATGAAAGAATGAAAAATCACGGGCAAAATATGAGTTGGCCTACTTCCGCTATCAGAAATGGTCTGAAGAAAAGAACATAAAAGCTAAAACTATATCCGGTGAAAAGGCATTGTTAGCCTATTCTAATGATCTATCCAAAATTCAAAAACCATCCTCTCTTTGGGCATACCATTCAATATTGCGGAGTTTGATGTCTATTAGAAAAAATGTGGATATTGATAAATAGTTTTTATTGGGTTTTTAAAAAGAAAGTCGGAAGGATATAGACCTAGAAAATCGAAGATAGTAACGAAACATGATAATGGTGTTTTTCTGCAAGAAGCTGATGTTAACAAGTTTTTTAGGGCGAAAGTAGCACTTACTGTTGAACTAGGAGGAGCATGTAGAAGAGAAGAGCTGACAAACTTACTCTGGGAAAGTATGAAGGTGCGTGTTTTCGTTTTGTAATACCATTCATGAAGACAAAAATAGCTCGAAAGTTTTTTTGTAACATCAGGAGACATTGAAGATTTAGATATGATGGAAATTTTCCTAAACTACACCAAGTTACGGCCTAAAACACGTTGATCATGGTCGTTTCTTCGTGTGCTTTATGAACGGTAAATGTACAAAACAGCCAGAGGGAGCCTTGTTTTTAAAGTTATCCAATCCAGAACAATATACCGGCCACTGCTTTAGAAGGTCTTCTACATCACTATTAGCCAACAGAGGTACGGGAGATGGCGGTCAAAAACAGTTGAAGATGGATTCGTTGAGACTTCGAAAGAAAACAAAAAGAAGACTGTTTTGAGTATACTCGGAAATAAGGAAAATGAAGCAATTAGTATTCAAAAACTGAACATATTTAATGCAAGTTCATTGCAAGTTAAGTCAAGTACATCTCGTATTAATTTAAATAACTGCAATATTTGTGTAATTAATATTTGAAATAAATGGTTTGTAATGCTGTATTTTAAACAAAAATAAACGTATTTTCTTTCATTCTGTTTTAATTTTCATATTACTACATATCACTAGTGCGGTAATATCTAACATTACCTAATTAAAATCAATGCGGTACTTATTTTTGCAAAATGATACGTTTAACTGCGGGAGAGCAAACGAACTGTTAGATTATATAATGAATGAATGAATGATTATTAAATGAAACACTTTTTAAAGTGAAACTTCTTTACAGCACAAGTCCAGGCGATGCCTCAAAAGATCGTGCTGCCGGAATATTTTTTTATATCTTTTTTGAAACTAAAAACGGTTTTTATATGATAATAACTAAAATGTGAACGACATAATAATACGCGACTCGAGTCGGTTACACTAGAGACCGCCTAGGTAAAAATGCATTAAAATTAAAACATTCAGTTTATTTTTATTAATTGGGGTAGTTTAGAAATATAAAACAGTTTATAGACATTTCCTATAGTAGTATTGGGTTACTGTTTACTTTTATCATGTTGTACGTTAAAGTTACGTGATTAATACAATGTATATGGTATATTATATAATAAAAAGGAAGAACAGTATCAATTTTAATAATTAATATACAGGGGGAATACGCTAAAAAAGTATTGGATGCAAACGCGTTCTGATCCACTCTGTATAAAAAACACAGACAGTTACAAAACATTGTGGCTTTGCAGAAAGTATACATTATATTAATTTTTTAACTCAAGGTAGTTCTTAATTCCTACAATTATGAAATACAGAAATTGTTAAAGTAATATAATTTTTTTTTCAAAAATTGTACCATAACATCTGAAGCGCTCAGTATACACTGAGATAACCCTATATTTTCAAATCGGCTAAGGCTCGTTTAAAAAATGTGATTCTATTTTGGGAAACCCTCACGAGCGCATGAAGAAGGAACGTTTTGTGAATATTTAGTATATTATAGAATTATAAGTGAATTCAGCTAAGATAAATGACCATTATAATGGCATATTTGACTTTAAAAGCAGGACCTGCATTTAAAGTAATAACAAGCCTTTGGGGGAAAATGTTTATTGTTCCTTAAAACTTAAATGAGAAGTTTCAAATTTCAATTCGTTTTTAGAGCGTTAAGATATACATAAATGAGTTTAGGAACGCTATGTTTTTTACTAATCTTAAAATAATTTTTGCACCCTGTACCGTTGACTTATAGACGATAAAAAAATTAAGACTGAAGGGCTCTCTAGCAAGAAAACTACGACAGAGGCTTAGACATAGACATAGACATAGATGGGGAGCCCGACAAGGGCAGCACTTAGGCTCACTGGGGCCCATTGAGCTATCCCCCCAAGTAGACGTGTCAGGCCAAGAGCCCACTCCTTTTTAGAAAGGAAAGGACCCTTTCAGGTCGCGCACGTCCCACAAGCTCGGCTTCCACATAGGTGTCACCGAAGCAAAGCAGTCTGGCGTTGACTAAAGCGTCACATCGACAGACTAGATGCTCGGTAGTTTCATCTACCTCAGCACAAAACCTGCAGTATGGATCGTTGTCGAGTCCAATCTTCTGCAGGTATTATTTCACTAGCCAGTGTCCAGTTAGGACCCCGGTAATAGTTCTAAGTTGTTCTGTTTAGATTTAGAAGTCTATTAGACTCAGAACGGCTATAAGGGCCTGATATGAAGACTGTCTGAGTCCTGCTAGCTCGTGCCATTCAGCACGGAATTCCTCGACAGTGCGATTCTTAATCCTAGCCTTGACAGCTGAAGGAGCAATTCCAAGAGCAGGTTCCGGCCCAGTCAAAGCAGTGTTGCTACCTTCCCGAGCCAGCTCATCCGCCTTCATTACGCCAATGCCCTGATGGCCAGGCACCCAAATAAGGCTAACCCTATTGGACTCACACAGCCTCTCTAGGGCTCTCCTGCATTCAAGTGTTAGCAGCGAATTGACCTGTTCGAGGACAGAGCTTTAATCGCGGCTTGACTATCACAGCATATATAGATATGCTTGTCGTGATTACCTCTGGAAAAGTTTTCCTGTACGCAGTCCAAGATTGCTGTAATCTCAGCCTGATATACAGTCGCATACCGTCCAAGAGCAAGACTAATTCTTGCCCTGGGACTCTCCCCATAAATTCCCGCCCCAGATCCCCCCTTCATTAGAGAGCCATCTGTAAACCAGACAAGGCCCTCTGGTTTGAGGAAGGATTGGGAGTAATCCCACGACACAGACTTAATAAAAAGTTATCGTTTTTTACAATTGCACCAAGGATTAAGTTGATGTAGCAATTGGAAAATAAAAATCGGTTTTGGGAACAAATAAATTATTGAAAATTTGCCAAGTCTTATTTAACACTGTGTGGTCTGTATAAACAACTCTTTAGCTTAGGTAAGAATTACGCTTACAATCTTTTATATGCCAAAAAAATTGCTAGAGATTGCTGAAAACCGCATTTTAATATCTCTTCGTTTTAAAAATATTCGGCATTAAATCGTACCAAAAAAAAAACGCCTGTCCCGTTTGCTCTTGATTGATTATATCTATATCCTATTTACCATATAACGGACATTTAAATAATAAATTTTAATTATCTTTGCACTAAAATCTTTTCGTAAAAGATGTGGTAATAATGATGATTTTTTTTCAGGTAAGTATCATCAGCCGTCATAAAATCTATCAGTTTTACTTTGCGGGTAAGTATGCCGACTTAAGTACACAAATTTATTCAGGATATTAACATACTTTATTTCTATTAATCAGTCATGGTCTTACTCTTCTACCTTTTATCAGATACAACTGCGAAGGAAATAAATCATTAATTATCATTTATCAAAATATGTCGTTTGTCAGTGCCTCATGCGTTCGTTCTATCGTATTTTATTCAAATCATTAATGCCAGGAGTGGTCTGAGGTAGTATTCGTTAAATAATTTTAGGTTTTTTTTGTTAAATAGGAAATATAATTCGTAAATTTTCTTACGAAAGTATGCTCTATTCTCTAAAACTTTGACTAGTAAGGAAATAAATAATAAATATATTGTAGAAGGAAGATACCTTTGGTCACGCCAATATTGTTTTAATGTTTGCAGTTTTTTTTTACTTTAGCAGTAAAGCTGTTGTTTTAAAAAGGTTTTGGTGTGAGTTGTCGCTTCCTAGAATTTTGAAATTTTTATTTAAGATTTTAAATTTGCCTCATATAGTATAGAATCGTCAACTGCCTTCTCTAAGCTTTCCGCCCCTGTTATGTACAATGCAATGCAATGGTCCAAAATGACATACACGGTAAAGGGCGTTAACCTAATTTTAATTAAGTAACTTTTTTATTTATTTAAATTAAAGGACATATTTGCTTCAATTAAATGTAAAAAAATACAAAAATATAATACAAATTACAACAGATTTTTTTTTATTAATGGTTTGGGCGAACTAGATTATTAATATATAACTAGGATTACAAAAAAAATTGAACTTTTTGGTATACTTATTTTGATCACTGTTTTTTTCTTCCTTTTTAAACTGCTCCTTAAAAAACCTTAGAGTGTTTTATAAACAAGTTCCTCTATGGTGCACAAAGAGATGGTTGACAAGCTTAACAACGCGTGATTTGACTTTTCTGCTCCATGTGGGAGAGCCGGTTTTCCATCCCTCGTATCATAGAAGTAATGCAATCCTGAATAACTAAAGATTATTAATAATTCAGGGTCTCTAGATGCCCATAAATATTTTGTCTATCTGTCTGTCGACTTAATATACTAAATAAATAACTGCTTATTCAATTGACTTCAAAGTTTGACCAAAAATCAAGGGTTATATGGGAATAAACTGATACCAGTTTGGTAAACATGCAGTAAGTATAACGTTTAAAAAAAATAGTGTAAAAAACTCCTTTCTAAATTGACTGGCTGAGGTTTTGAACTAAATATGGCTAAACAGAATAGCGGGCTAATAAAGGTTTATCAAAATAGCGGTCTGTACAAAAATTAATTTCGACATTAAAATTAAGATTTTGGTACCAATCAAATGTGGAACAAGAACTTGTACAAAAACTACTTGTTTAATATAAGTTTTAAAAATCACTTAATATAGGAATGAATGGATAGAATTTTGATGTAAATGTAGTACGACGGAACTGCTAAAATATAAAAAAAAACATATTAAAAGCTGCATATCAAAATAGCTTCAAATTTTACACAAAAATTAGGTGTGATAGAAATATATTGGTTAAATTTTGGTGCGATTCGAATATGGCGGCCTAATAAAATGTACATAAAAATCAGTATCAGCCTTTTTCAGCATTAAGACATTCCTTAAATAAAAATTGGAAAATAACAGGATTTATTTTATTTTCATTTAAAAAAATTAAGATTATTTAATAAAGAAATGGTAAAAATAAAAAATGAATTTAGTGAATCGGTAAATTGGCTTTACTCGGAACTTTCCTCGTCATGAGTTCTTTCTTTTGCCAAAGTTAATGAAGTATTACCATGTTTAGTTCCGCACATAGTTATTTAGTATATACAAACTCTTATTTTTTAATTTTTCTAATAAATAAAAGGATTTTTCTAGTTATAAACCGTATTTTTTATGTTTTAAAATAAATTAATTTTCAATATGTATTTTCTATTTTTGAAAACCGGTAATAAAAACTTAACCACACTTTTAATTTACAGCAGCATAATAGCAGCTTTTATAGTTAATTTTAATATTTGCATAATACTTTAAATTTAAATTGGGATAATAAAACGTTATTCGACTTGCTTTTTAGCTATACACGATTGTTAATCGGTAAATTTCGCAGTACAATAATAAATCCTTTTTATTTAGCAAGGGTTTATATGAGTTATTTGGTAAAACCTATCAGGCAAAGAATTTATTCGGAACTTTCCTGGTAATGAATATATTTTTCAAAAAGTAAAAGATAAAATATTTTGTCACATTACTAAACAACTATGTGCAGAACTAAATAGGGCTATACTTCACTATCTCTGATAAAACGAAGGATTCCTACTAAAAATAAAACTCCGGAAAGTAAGGAAAATCTTTTATTTAATGGATATATTCCTTAGATAGGGGACATTTTATAGATACGCACAATATAAACATGAGCAGTGTTCTAGTGCCGCCCCTGGTTGTTATTCAAATCATTTTCGCATATTTTGTTTGTTGTAGTTTCAATTATTCATGACGCTTAAAATGGGCGATGTACCTACAATATTTTAATGTGTTTTTACTGTTTTTATTATTTATCTAGAATTTGAAAACGTGCCCAGAATAAACAGATTATTTTGCTAAATAAATAACGTGCTCACGTAGCTTGTAAGTTGCCTCACGTGATAAAAGTCAAGGAAGAGTATTCATAATTAATGATTTTTATCTATTGTGCCTGTTTATATTAGACTAAGGAAAATTAAGAATAATTGGCTTGGGCCATCCGCACCGATATATTTAATTCCTTTCCGCTTAGTTTGTTTTTACATTGCAATAGCCAAATATTTCAAGTTGCAAACAATTTCAATTTCAGAAAAAAGTGTTCAATTTTTTTAAACGCATGTCCCATAAGCTCTGAAAAAAAACTCTGTTAGAACTTTATATCAGAAAAACGCTTTCAATCAAGTTGGTGTTGGAATCAAATCTTTACGGTTAGTCAGTGTTTACAAATAAATGTCATCTTGATAAACAAACCTTACACCCTTTTATAAAAAACACATTACCTATTCAATAAAAAAATATTAAATGCAGGGTGGCTAATAAATACTGCTTTTTTGTGTAAATTTCATAATTGTAATGTTGCAAAAATAAAATTAAAGGAAAGAGGGATCATGTGACACATCATTTGAAAGGTCTTATCGAGTATATTATTCTATAGACATTTTAGAACGTTAGTTAGTTTAGAAACTAAAAAAAGTAAAAGCAAGCAAGTCTTACCTCGCTACTGGAAAGGTATTGAAAACGTTCTCCGTTTACTTCCAGACAATAAAAAAGTCTGTTCGAAAATTCCTCACGAACATTTTGAGATGTAAGGGCATCAATATTGTGACAGGCAGCATTTATTATTTGATGTAACTCCGAAATAGAGTCTGGTAGATGAGGTATACTTTTAGTTTTAGGTAGCCCCATAAAAAAGTCGAACAGAGGGGCGACCTGGCAGTCCATTGGGTTGGACCTCGACGACCAATTCAACGATATAGCAATGTCCAAGTATTGCCTTGCGTTTCTGCTAAAATGCGGTAGTGCACCATCCCGTTGGAAAACTGGTCAACTTCAAGAACGAGATGCTCAACCTGCCTACACATTTACCCTTTCAGGATATTGTATATGGGTTTCTCGAAATACATGTCGATTCATGTCACTCCAGAGCGGACGGTTTGCCTGTGTACATGGTCATTAAAAAAGATACATTAGCGGCTAAAACAAATATTGTGCAAATAAAAAGGATTTCGGGCTATTCAATCGGTTAGTATTTCACAAAATTGGATACGACTGACAGGATTATTTTCAAATAATTGGTGAACTATTTGAATTTTGTATGGACGAAATTCTTGCCGTTCCAGTAACCCTTTTATAGTAGCTGATAAAGTATCACAAGTGTCTGCAATATGAGAAGTTGACTATTTAGATCAATTTGACCAATGATTGCAATAAGGAGGACATGAGTTAGGCATCTTTAGTACAATATTGAACTTCGTTTAATGAAATCTGCAAGTGACTGAAATCGTTTTAGTTGTCAATGTGAAGGGCGCTAGTTCTAAATATTTGCTACAAAATTGTCTTTACATTGCAGTATTATTCTACTTATCAGCAATTCAAGCCAATTAATCCGTTTAAAAAAAACGATTTCCAGATAAGAGTTGTGTTGGTTTGAAATAAAATAAAATGAAGAACTAGTGCTTTACGTGGAATAAATGCATATTTATTGTTCTTTATGGTGCTTCGTGTAGATTGTGCTGTACCAGCTGAACTAGAATTGGGTTTGCACTTTGGAAAGATTTTGTGCGGTTGCTACTATTTAAACGTTAACTGTTAAAAAACTGTACAGGAGAAGATAACATTGCAAACAAAAACGCAAATTCACTACCGGCATAGGTGGCATCTAATGGGAGTAAAGGAAGCAGTATTTTATTTGAAAGAAATAACTACTTTACGTTGTTTAATGTTTAAATATACAGGGCATTCTATTTGAAAAAAAAGATGTTTTTTGTAAAAAAGAAATCTGATACTCCTAAAATTGCAATGTAGCATTTATTTTGTAGAACCATATCAGTCTTTGAACTTATCAACATATATAAAATAAATCGGGTTTTTAACATATTGGGACTTAATCGAGGTCTTAATAGATTTGTCAATGTTTTTTTAAATCACATTTTTCTGAAAAACAGCTAGATATTAGGGCTGGTTTGCGTTATAAAAAATGTTTTGAATTAAGTAAGGAATGGTAATTAATTATCAGATAAAGGGTGTACCATTTAAACTAACAAAATTGACTCCGGTCTAACCGGGTGTGAGGATATTTTGCTTCGATAGATTAGATGAACTTATATCAATATTTTATAGTTTTTCCATCAAACTAAAATTAAACGTAATTAATTATCCATAAATTATTATTAATAAAATCCTTAGTTATTCCTTCGAGCTTAAAAGTTTTTCGTGTGCGACATTCTGCGTAATATTATATATATGTAGGATTGGTGCAGATCACACTTCCAGAATTTAAATAATTTTTTTGCGGCACGCGATTGCTTGATCACTTTTGCCAGTACTAATGAGCTCACGAAGGGTGATTAGGGGCGGTAGAGGGCGGTTCTTTGTGGCGGTTTCTTTGATCTCCTATTTGGTCTTATATCTATCAAACCATCACATGGAATTATTGTTCTGCTGCAACGCCTAAAGAATCCATGATAAATAAGTCGTTTTTTTTATTAATTTTAGTTTAGTTATTGATTTATTCAGAATTAATTAATTATTAAATACTTAAATAAGCTAAAATATCTGGGTGTTTTTATTATCTCTTTAATATTGAGCGGAATAGAATATAGAACAAAATTAGTATTTTATTTAGCTATGTTACTCCTAATCATTTAGCAATGCTTTTTATCTGGTATTTTACTAGCTACGTTACTCCTAATTATGACGTTGAAATTGCCTGTTTAAAAAAATAAGTATTATTAGTACAACTCCCGTTAGATTATAAATCTTTAGAGAAAGGTATGTTCCAAATAGTGATAGTAGGAGAACCAGCCGCGTCCGATATAACTCGAACTGTAGACCATTCTAAAATAATGTAATCTGATTTAGAATTATATATATATATATATATATATATATATATATATATATATATATATATATATATATATATGAAAAAGTCGAATTTAGAATGATACAATTAGAAGCAGAGTTTTTTTCTGACGCAAATGCTGCCGCAGATAAATTTTTTCCACAAAATGACTATACCGCCTTATATCTTTCTTTTGTCTGCATAACTACAAAATTTAGAATGTTAAATCGTAGTCATGACTTTATTTCTGCAGTCCTTTTGTACCAGTTTTTAACCGAAATGTATTTTAAGTTGCCAGGATAATTTTTCATATATTTCGGATATATTTGTTTTCTCCAACACGTCGGTATCTTTTCATTTTTCTTTGAACTTGACTAGACCTTGTCGCTGATTTTTCATCTTCTGCGTGCAGTTGCCCCTTATTTAATATTCTTGCCTTTTTTGTAATGTCCATTTTTTAATTCTTCATTGGTCTAGATATTTGCAAATATCTCCCGAAATGCTATAATAAAATTAATATTTTTTTTTGCTGACGTTTCGTCAAAATCACATTTGGCATTTTCGAAGCTTTCCCTGTCGCGTCCGAATAGAGACCGTCTCTACTCGTCGCTGATTTTTCATTTTTTGGGTGCGGTCCTCCCTTATTACATATTAATTTTTATTGCAATTTTGGTAAATACTCAAAGTTAAATCGGGAAATATTATGTTTCGCACCTAGTCGATGAGTCTAGAGAAAATCCGGCAAGGTTTAGTCATATCCGTTATTTGGATCTGGCTTCAATCTTTTCTATTTATTTTGCTTTTAAGGGATCGGCCGAAACATTGTTTTTGTCTAACCCAAATTAGCTTTTCAGCTCTGACAGATTCCGCTATCGTGTGCTTGAGGTGGGTTTATAAAATAACAAGTACATCTGTCGACCCAACTTTAAAATATTCTGATAATTTTGGTACAAATCCAAGATGACAGAAGAAAATGGAGGCTTGATAAAATATTTAAAAATTCAGACTGAAAAAACTACTCAATCGACTGATTTTAAATTAAGTACCATAATTAACTGTGGTATAGAGATGAACTAGTAAAACTAATTCAACATGGCGAAACAAAATGGCGGCCAAATAACATTACCCTCTCTGGGTTTACATATACACCTTTTAAATGCCAAAAAATATGTTTTATCAATTCCGTCGTCCATCTGTCCGTCTGTCGGCTTGTCTGTTAGTTCTTAGCATAGCTTAAAAACTACTCAGATTGACTATGGGGATGTTCTGGTAATATTTTGGTAAAAATCCAATATGCCGGAACAAAATGGCGGCCTAGTGAAACGCTAAAAAAATTATTACTATAAAACTAATTATCCAATTTACCTCAAATTTTACAAATCAAGTTTTACATAGGAATGAATTGGTAATATTTTGGTATGAATATAAAATAGCAAAACAAAATGGAGGCCTAGTAAAATATTAAAAAATCAGCCTGAAACAACTACTTACTACTTCTTACTACTACTACAAAACAATTTGCTAAAGATAACTCCCAAATTAAAATACTCAAACCAGAGAAATCTAATAAAACAGCCGCAATGAATTCAAATGATCAAAATAAAATGATTGAGCTACTCAGTGATATAAATACGTATAAAAAAATAAAAAACGATGTTAGAACTGTATTTTAAAACAAAAACAACACATTAACAAAAACAATATTAAGCATAAAACGTATCAAAATGAAGCTAGAAACTTAATGATACATAATGCTGTTGCCCCTAAAATTTATGATTTACCTAAACTACATAAAATAGGCATACCACCGAGACCCAGTGTTTCTTGTCTAAACTCACCATTTTACAAACTATCACAATATTTATCTGATTGCTTGTCAAAAATTTGTCGAAAAAATTATTATTTTATAAAAGATTCTTTTACTTTTAAGCAATTTATTAATACAATTAATATTCCAAATAACTACAAGCTTGTATCGCTTGATGTAGTTTCGTTATATACCAACATTCCAAACGAATTAGTTCCTCAAATAATCACAAAGAAATGGGACACATTAAAAGAATATACAACACTTGAGTTAAAAGATTTTATAGAGGCTGTAAATATCACATTAAATAACAATTATTTTCAATACGAAGAAAGCTTCCATCAACAGGTAAATGGTTGCGCAATGGGTTCTCCAATCTCTTCTACAATAGCACAACTTGTAATCGAGTATCTGGAAGAAAGTGTTACAGAAAAACTGGATTTTAATATAATTTTTTTCAAAAGGTTCGTTGATGATTGTTTAACTGCTATTCCAGAAGGCAAAATAAATAGATTACCAAATGCTTTTAATAATTTCCACCCTAAAAATAATGAACTCAATTTTTTAGATTTAACGTTAAATAGAAATTTAACACATAACAACATAAAAACCAAATGACATACCAAAAAGACTTGGTCGGGTCTATATCTAAATTTTAATTCCAACCATTCAAATTACCAAAAAAATAGTGTGATAATAGGATTAACTGACCGCGCACTCACACTAACCTCACCACAATACCGACCAGAAATTCTGCAAAAAGTTAAACAAACGTTAATAGATAATCGTTATCCAGAAAAAATATTCTAAGAATTATTAAACAAATAACTTATCTATATTATAATAAAAAGAAAGAACCAATTAAAAACGAAAATCCCAAGTACGTGGCACTACCTTACACAAATAACTAATCAGAAACATTGAAGTCCATTCTTTCAAAGCATAATATAACTGTTTGTCATAAAGCCCATAATTTACTAAAATCTCTTTATACCCCATTAAAAAGTAGAGTACCAAAAAAAAAAGAAATCAAACGTAGTTTATTCAATTCCGTGTTTGAATTGCTCTAAAAAATATACCGGAATGACAACACAATGCTTAGAAAACAGAATTAGAGGCCATAAATTTACTGAAAATGCCTTTACTGCCCTTCACAAGCATGAAGAAACAAGAAGACGCGATTTTGGCACAAGATAATAATTATCGTAAATTAACATTTTTTAAGGAGATGGATATTAGAAATAAAAAAAGAAAGTGAAGCAGTTAATGTAAAAAGGATATTTGTGGTTTAACTCAAATATATTTTAACCTAATTAAATAATCAAAAAACATCAATCAAATTCAAAAATCTTCTTTTCCATGTCTAAATTTAATCAGAAAATAAATCTGCCTTTGTATATACATATTAAAAATATTATTTGTTTTTCACTGTAGCTAAACCTCTGACAAATTCTACCGTTTTTATGACCACCAAACCCGATTCTTCAAATATCATTTACTGTAGTAACTCACAACATGTAAATCTCTATTTTAAGGTGCGTACTGTAAAAGTTAAAAATTCAATATGTATGTATAGATGTGTTTTAAGTTTCTGTCCTTAAATATGTGTGTTTTGTAATGTAATGAATCTAAATATTTTATTTGTCAGACGTACTATACCTGATATTATTAAATTAACACTAAGGTGTGCCTCTCTCAAAAAAAACATGTTTTAAAATTAATATCTGAATTAATCTATATCTAAAATCTAAATATCTTAGTTAACACCTTGAATTCGCGCCACAATTTTATCAGTTCATCGCCATATCATATTTAATTCTTCCAGGAAATTTGAAATCATTCTAATAATTAGTTTTTTCATATTGAATTTTTTAAATATTTCATTTAGCCGCAATTTTGTTTCGCGGTCAATCTAAAAATAGAAGGAATCTTCGACTAATTTATAGTTGCAGTTTCATAATAAGCTTGATTTGCAAGCATTTAATTCGGATTTTTTACAAGAACATCCAATCTTGACATGCATGGATTCATACCACAATTTTACTCGGTTACTCCTACATAATACTTAATTTTTTTAAATTTTCACTAGGCCGCTATTTTATTTACGAGGAAAGCAAAAAACACAAATCCCACTATAATCCCACCCTACATGGTTATTTCGCATAATATAATGAACATGTCAAATCGATCTAAAGCCTCTTCCCTATACATACTGACATCGCGTGTGGCAGATTTGGTCCGCCACATGTTAGATTCAAGATGCAATCAGGAGTCACTGAACCGTCATGATTTTTAGATACAATTTAATGAAGTGTTTAAATTAGACTTTATGGAGTTCATACATCGTTGCCAAATTTTGATTTTTTTTACATTATTCAGGTTCTATTTTGCCTTGCTGCGTGCAAAAGCTCATTAAGGTATCGCGTCAATTAGAGAAAGAAACCTTGGAATTTTCAGCAAAATTTTGGGAACTTAATAACAGCGTTGAACCAATCTGAAAAAAAAATAACGCAGTATGGGATTCGCTTTTTTATAAAATTTTCTTTTAAAGTAAGAAACAGGTTAACTCTGCATGTGCATTTCGAATTTTTAATACTATTGAAAACAATCAGTGCAGAAAATTAATATTGGCAACGCAGGAAAATAAAAGCGTCGCGTTGACTTGTCTTGCTTCATCGGCGCGTAAAATGACGTTGGCGTCCAACATGCCACCTAACATAATTTCCTATATAATACTGAAAGGGGAAGTTTAATGACTATCCTGACGACAATATTCCTTTATTCACACTATAAATCGTTACGTATTACACGACAATGGATGGTTGCCACCAATTTAAGTGTTTTGCAGATTTAAAAATATTCTGCTTATTTTTCCTTAAACTTTTGAGCTTTAATTTAAGAAATACCTACTGCTATGTTTCGTAAAAGCAGAAGAGCTTCTTTTATCGGATAATCTTTTATTTTTGCGAAAACTACATGGCTTAGCGATTTAACGAGAACAAACTAACTGACATTATCATTTGTCCGTTTAAATTGCTAAAAAGTAATCTAGTTTAAGTTTATAAAATAAAAGTTTATACGATCTTAAAAAAAAGATCGACTGATTTTTAGATGAATAAATTTACGAATCTATGCAAGGATAAATACTAAGAAATAAATAAATAATAAATAAATAAATAAATAAATGCTTTATTGTCAAAAAAAAATTTTACAATTTTGTGGACAAAGCTGTTGTAAAAAAATAGTTTACAAACATAAAATTAGCAAACAAAACAAGACAAAAACACATCATAAATATTATAGAAAAATAATATTTAAATCAGGAATTTAGAATATTAATATTATAGAATCCTAAAAGAAGTACATTAGAAATGTACTTTGTCAGTCGTACTATGTTATAAACATTTTCATAAATATAATGTAAAAAAATAAAAAAGCAAAGTAAAAAATAAAAAAGTACGAAACAATTAAAAAAATACATATACAAAGTTCGGTAAAAATGGTTGGTAATGGCAACTATCACACTAGGGGTTCATAAGGATAAAATTATATGTTGTAAAACTCGTTCACGGTGTAGAAGGCTCTTTCCAGTAAGAATGATTTCAAAGCCTTGCGAAATGAAGTCAGAGATATTATGGATTTGATGTTAAATGGCAGGTGATTATGCATTTTTTTTGCATTGTAGATTACTGATCTTTTAATTAACTCTGAGTGTGGGGTTGGAAGATAGAGATCGTGCTCAGTATTTCTGAGAGGGTAGTTGTGAGAAGGTCTCTCTAATAGAGCAGGTGCGTGCTTACGAATTAAGCAAACCGATTCCAAAATGAATAAGCAAGGAAGGGTTAGTATTTTATATCTTTTAAAGAAATCTCGGCAGTGAGTTCTACTGTTAAGTCTCAGTAGGTAACGAACAGCTCTTTTTTGTAGTATAAAAATTCGATCAAATTGAGTCGCACAACATGTACCCCAGAATGGAATAGCATATCTGAGGTGCGACTCAAAAAGAGCAAAATAAACAGTTCTAGAGGTAGAAAAGCTAAGCTCCTCGGAAACAGATCTTAACGCAAAGCAAGCAGAACCTAACTTCCTCGATAAAGCATCGATATGTGGATCCCATTTTAAAGAATCATCTACAAGAAGCCCTAGAAATTTTACAGAGTTTACGACATCAATAGTGGTGCCATTAAGGTCAAAGGGTTGCAGCGTGTTTTTATAAGACAAGACTTTCGTTTTAGAGATGTTCAAACATAGGAGATTAGAATCGCACCAGGATTTAATGGTGATTAGGTCATTAGATACAATCCTATGTAGGTCCGTGACATCTGGGTGGCTCCACGTAAAGCTGGTATCGTCCGCAAAGAGACATATTTTTCCACTAATGTTTAAATTAGCCATGTCGTTTATGAACAGAAGAAACAAGATAGGGCCTAGTACCGAGCCTTGAGGCACTCCATATTCCATTGGCCTACAAGAAGACATCCTGTTGTCAACTTTCACAACTTGATTTCTGTTGCTAAGATATGACTTAAACCAATTGAGAGGAGCCCCTCTAAATCCATAGTACTGCAGTTTGTTAGTTAATATATTATGATTCACACAATCGAAAGCTTTGGAAAAATCACAGAAAATTGTTGCCGTAGCGTGATGGTTGTTTAGGCTGGAGTAAACTCTATTAAGAAGGGAAAACATGGCATCGCTTGTGCATTTGTTACTTAGAAATCCAAATTGATGTTTTGTAAGTATTTCATATCTAGACAGAAATGATAAAAGCCTTTTTTTAACCAGTCTTTCGATGATCTTAGATAGCGTAGGGAGAAGTGCAATTGGGCGATAGTTCGAAGCTTCTTCTGAAACACCTCCTTTGTGAAGAGGTATGATTATTGCAGTTTTAAGGCAGCTTGGAAAAGTACCATTTTGGAAAGACATATTTATCAAAGCAGTCAGATGCTCTAGTGTGCATTCCGGCAGACTTGAATACATTTTTAAAGTAATAAACCTCTGACAAAAAGCATTTGACAGCATTAAATTTGATTGTTACAATGTGTTATATTGCTCGGCAACGAAACCTGAGAGATCCCAAATTGGGAGTAATATCCCTAGAGCATCTAATGTTTTCGAAAAAAATAGGAAAAACGAGTAATTTGTTAAACACATTTTTTATATTAGATCCACGAGAGATATTTGGTAATTATTTCCCGAGTTCAATAAATAATATTTAATATAACAATATTTTTAGTTAAAACAAACAGTAACAACAATAGTTATTAAACTAAAAAACGTAATATAATTACTTGATACTTATTACTTATCTTTTCAAATTTGAATGACATTTTTCCTATTTTGGTTTCCTGGAAAAACTGCTGACAGTTATGTCAATTGGCAATTTTCCACTTGATAATTAAATACCTATAGATCCTATAACATACGAATTCTTGTCAGTGATTGATAGGAAGGAAATAATTGCTGTAAAAAGGATGAACCTTTTTTTATCGACGTCTTGGCAAAACGCAATATTCGAATAGGCATTTTACCATAGGAGTGGATTTATCTCTAATAAAAAGTAAGTTAGAATATCTATCATTCTATAAGTGAAGGCCAATAGTAATGTGGCGACTGAATGTCTCCCACATTTGTCTGCCAAAGTTAAAATTTGCGCATATCACACTGTATATATTTGTTTTTCTTTTCATTGTTACTGCATAACATACTGTACATATTTATTTTATTTTACATTTACTTTTTTAATCTAGGCTCATTATCTATTGCTATTGAGAAATGTAACAGTTTGTAGGTACTTAGCTTTCTGTACATAATTGTGGGAATTTCCATCGGCATTTAGAGTCTAATTTAGTTTTAAGGTTCTTGTATGCTATCCGTTAATTTTTATTTTTACAACACTTCTTTGTACGATTTTATGTTGTTGCACGTTCGATAATAGGAACCATCACCGATAGTGAACTGTTTATTGCATTTAGGGTTTATGATAGGAAAATACCGAAACGACCCTTCTTAGTAAAGCTTTCTCCAAATTCCCATTTTACTATCTGTAATGAATGTTTTTATTTTGACCATGGGAAAGTTTTACAAACATAAAAAAACCCCTTTTGCCAACGAATAGGACCAATCAAAGCGAGGAATTTTGGCACAGGGGGTGGAACTCTATGTTTCTTGAGATTTGTATTAATATTAGAGGAGGACTCTGTTTTTGGACTTGCAAGAAGTCGGATGTGAATTTTGTTGTTCTAGTTCAATAGACTTATTTTATTTCGTTTTAACAGTGTTTCAATAAAACTCTCACAGTTCATATAAAAAAGGAATGTATTGGATATATAGCACACACATACGTTCCTAAAGTAATAAACTCAAAATTAACTACGATACGAGAACTGCAAGTCATCTTGGAGTTTACTTACTTGAGAAATGCACAATTCAGTATTAATATCAATAGGTATAATTATACATAAACAGCAACCAGTTATTATCAGGAAATGTTGCATTTTATATACATTTTAAAAACGGGACTAAATTTTAATTCTTTATATTAAAACCTAATTTATTTATTTATTTATGGCAAAGCTATTGCAACGTAATACGCACACTACTAATATTACTATACACTTGTCTACATAGGTATAAGTATTAGAAATATTTTATTTTATCTTCTGGTCCCCAGCTGACTACACGTGTTTATCGAATCAAAGCTACTCGCGTTCTACGGTAATGTGTAATTTACTATTTAAAATTAAAGGATGTCTTGGTGTATTTTAAGTATAATCTTTATTAATAGTTATAGGATGCTACCTACCTCATGTGGTACTATTAGATAAGGAGCCTCATTAGTGGTAAAAAATAGGGTTGTCCCTCCCTTCTTGGAGCTGACCCAGGCATCCTCGCTAGAAGATAACTCATTTAATGTAAGAGCTGAAATGAAAGGTTCGACTAGTATTACCCGAATACAATGAGCGTATTGCACTGCCTATTTTAAAAACGTTCAAAGTAAGCTGTTCATTTTTACGCAACGCTAAGAATATGCAACTTACTTTATTCGGCTAATACTAGTCGAATGCTTTCATTTAATTTAAGCACCTATACATTAAGGGCCTAAGAAATTGCTTTAAAGTAGCCCTGGGAATTTATGGGCGGCTTTAGATTTTAATCATAGGAGGGGTAATTTTCAGTGACGACGGTGGTAAACGAGCATTTCAAAATTTTAGTTCAACGAATTTACCATTTTATAAATCTAATTGAATTTTAGTGCCGACTTTGAAGATAGGTGAACATTGAATTGCATGTTTAAAAGCATTTTAAGTTTACTTTATATAAAAAACACTAAAAAAAGTCCCGAACCACACATACGTAACGAAAAATACAACATAATAAAAATATTATATATAACATAAT
Source organism: Kuschelorhynchus macadamiae (assembly GCA_030620095.1). Classification (NCBI taxonomy): domain Eukaryota; kingdom Metazoa; phylum Arthropoda; class Insecta; order Coleoptera; family Curculionidae; genus Kuschelorhynchus; species Kuschelorhynchus macadamiae. Next base: position 377,335 of record JAUTXW010004582.1, on the reverse strand, counting down.
TAAACACAGAGGACTTTAAAATAAAAGTTTCAAGCCAACGAGTTTGGATTAAAATATGGAATGGGTGAGGTTTGGTAAAGATTTTTTTTCTTTCTAGAAAAATGTTTCATGTGGGAATAATTATTTCCATTAACCCTTCTAAATCCATGCTTTTGGATTTTGGCAAAAGAAGAGAAAGCAACCCCAATTTTTTGCTGCAATAATAATCTCTTTTCTAATGGTAACGCATTCACTATTAACGTTTTATAAAGTGAGCATCCTCGAAACACCAAAAAAAAACGCATTTTCCAGCAATTCTGGTTAGTTGCTTTTAGTTATCCTTAGAAATTAAGGAAACCAACAACAAAAGATTATATGTAAAAGAAATGTCCGTATTTATTAAAACCAATTATAATGAATTATTGAAAATGATTTATAAAAAAAACACTGAAGGTAAGCTTCCGCGGCATTCTGTTAATTAGATAAGAATTTACCTAGCCTATACCCCTTTTAAATAATGCAGTAACTAGAAAAATCCTATATTAGTTAGATTTACTTTATTAAATCTACATAATCATATACCATTTAATGTAATTTTGATTTTATTTTAATTTATATAATTAAACATTTTTAACAAAATGTACACATACAAACATCTCGTTTAGGCAATTTCTATTATCACTAATATGTTATATGATACCATTAATATTAATAAATTAAATAATAAAAAATAATAAAATTTAGTTAGAAAATAAATTTTTATAGCAAATGGCTTTTCCCAATTTAGAAGAACCATTTCGGGAAAATGGGATAAGTATTATTTCTAAAATGGAATAGGATTTTGACATTAAAGTTTATAGACAAAAATCACATATGTAAAAGTCAGTATCACTGCCGGTCACACTTCATGCACCTAATTGCCACAAACGCAGACTTTTTTAATACGAATTGATACAATAAAAACAACTGTCGTTTTCATCACCTGAATCGAGGTCGGATAAGACCGAATGTCTACAGTTGAAATATATATTTTTTTGTAACGAGTAAGTATTTAAGATATATTAAGATATATTAAGATATATTAAGATATATATATATATATATATATATATATATATATATATATATATATTAATATTATATTATAAATCTTATAATATAGACCGGGATGTAGATGGAGACGGTGTTACACACTGAGTTTGAATTGTTGATTTTGGTGAGGAGTCACCAACGGGCTAAGAGGGAGATGGATCCGAAATATGGTTAAGATCTTGTTATGGAGAGTGTAATATTATCTAACTGAGTATTCTAATTTTCCTGGCCGATGATGTAGGCAAAACTGGTGTATCTTAAACAGGTGCATAAATAACTTCCTGGGTTACTAACGGTGGTTAAACTATGTGGATAGTTTTGGATTGCGGTTGGTCAATTCGGCTGCGGGGAGTAGGTCTTGGGAGTATTAACTTTAAAACTGCTTCTACTTCTTTAGTATTTAATTAATTTCCTTTATCCTGTGCGTCCATCGTCGCGGTCGTCGTCCCTTCGCGCTCTTTATCCTAGAAAGATATTATAAGTTAGTCGCCCATGCCCTCGGGATGGGAAGTGGGGAATATATTTTATTTCCATTATTCTAGTAAATATAAGTTCTGTTTGACGATCGACGCCAGAGACCGGTGCTGTCACGCTGCAGATTTGGGATAATTTTGTTTTTGTTAAATTTTGCTGAAAATTTGTGTCTGAAATATCTAAGACTGCAAATTATGAATTCTCAACATTAAATTCAATATGGTGGCGCTAGCTCGGCGAAAAAATGTTGGGATTTATGCAGATTTTACTGAAAATCGATATTTGCGGTATTTAACAATCCAAATTATGAATTTTTAGTCAGTATTTAAAATTTGCTGATTAATTGTCATTTGCGGTATGATTAGAGTGAAATTATGTATATGTGGAGAGTTTTGATATCGCACAGAGCAATTTTTTGTTTTATCATGCTTTTAGATAAAATAAAAAGAAACTGATCATCACATTTTCAGGACTAAAAAGTATAAAATAATTGATACTAAAGAAACATAGAAACAACGATTTTATAAGATGAAATAAGAATTAAAAAATAAAATTTGAGTATAGATTTATGACATAAATAAAGATGTTATTGTAAGATTTTTTTAGTCTTAAACAACGGCCTGCATGAGCGTGGCGCTGCAAAGATATATTACTGCATGTCTGTGCAGCACAAATAATGAGTCTAAGAGGTAGTTACTTTAATTCCCCGAGAACGGAACGTAATATCTCAAAGGCGACTCAGTAAGAGACTGGTACACAATTTTTGCTTCCTTCGGGCCAATATCAGGCGACATAGTCTTGGCATCCCAATGGTATCTTTCTGCTAAGTTTCAAGATGTGGTCGTCAAACTTGAGACCGTAATCAATTGTCAGTCTCAAACATGCTTTCCACAGGAGTCTAACCAACGGTTACGTTGGACGGACACGACACAATTAAAACCAAGGATTTTGGTATTGTTGAATTAAGATACAAAAAGTTTGCATGACACAACAATATCTTTTGGAAGATTCTGTACTATTTTCTTTTTCACGGTAGTTGCATCTTGTAATAAGTTTACATGTTTGATATTTTTTAGTTTACATTGTAAGTGCCTAATTTTTATTTTTTTCTATACTTATATTACTTTTTAATCGTCAGTTCATATATTCTATGTTGTATCATATAGCTGACAGCTGTGTACCAGAACTCGATTTTGATGTTCATTTTAACTAAATGCTGTTTGCTAGATACTTGATTGCTGTTATCTTGACAGATACAAATTCTGAAGAAAAACATGACTATCACCAAGACCAACCAATTGTTTTTTTTTAAATAGCTTTACTACGGCTACCATGGCCGGATGATATTGATCGAATGTCTTTTTTAAGGTACTGGTATTACAGTTTGCCAAAAAGTTTTTTGTCGTTGTTTTTGCGATGGTGAAAAACTTTAAAAATGGCCCAGCCTAATCCTTTCAATATTTTCAACAACAGAATCATCAAACACTCCTTTTTTGATGTTGTCGATTTACCTTAGATTCTCCAAAACATATAGCCGCCCGTGCCCTGTCAATGCTCTCAGCACGCGTCTCGCTTGGGTCAAAAGGTTGTTTACGCCCAGCTTTGATTCTAAATGTATAGACCGTTGCCAAGTTAAGTACTATCAAAGAGATAATTGTCCAGTCAGTAAACATTCCTGACCCCGGCAATGGTTTTAAGTTGGCCCCGGTTAGTTTAGATAGCTCATTAGTTTCAGAGGAGCTCAGGCAGCCTGCTATAGAGGGTCTAAGGTGTCCGGGTCTTTTCATTCGTGCCATATTGCACGAAATTCTTCGACAGTCCAATTCTCGAAATTACGTTTTTGATTGTAATTGCTGTGATGCTACTTTTATTGACATTACTTACTTTGAGAAATTTAATAATATGTCAGTTTTATATTTTTGTTGCTTCAAGAAGAATTAAAATGAATATATTAATAATATATTATTACTATTACTTATAACTGTAGTTTTATACTATATTCTTGTTGATTTTTTGCCCCACTTGAAATTGGTCCTATTAACAGTGTTTAAGGTGTAGAATTCACATCATTTGTTGAAAAACACACACTTCCACAAAGCCTTTTTTCGATTTCTAAAATCTACGTAACATGAAAGGACGAAATTTGACAAAAAAAAGGTGTACTAAATTTACCGCTATCGAAAAGGTTCTGCTTACCCTATCAATATTAGTCGAACGCAACATACAGGTTTAAAAATAATTGCTTTGTTTGGAAGTAAATATAGGATTCCAGGTATGTGATGTCATAAAGTTAATATTAGGGAAAGTATAGGTAAAACCAGTATTAACTCCCATCTAAGAGATAAAACGGCGATTTTGCGACAAAAAAACTATTTGCTACACAATTTTTAGCTTGAAAGAAATTCCAAGCAAAATGTCTCTATTATTACCCGCACATAAATAAAACCGTGTAGAAGCCGCACAGACCTCTAGATCAAACAATGGCTTACTCCTTTGTTTTCCGTCCTTGGCAGTATGAAATTATTATATGCAGACCATTTTAGTTGTTGGTATTTGCGTGCTGAACCAGTCGGTACCTTTTGGCGCAGCCCGAAATGCCCACGGACCGAAGATTTATGCGCTATCTCAAAATAATAATCCGATATTATTTTATGTTTTAGCGGGACGCCAAAGGCTAAACGGGCTTGTTTACATCTGCCTTCATTACTTTGTCAGTTTGCATTGCCTAACAGACTAAGAGCGTTGGCTTTTTGAATGGTAATAAGGAATACATGGAAAAACTTTTTTTGTAACATTAAACATAATAATAAATTATTGTAAATATAGATATATTGGCGGTTGCAACCATATTAACAGTATTAGGGTGGTTATTAAAACACGATTAACGATACTTTCCGGATATTCCGACGTTTACCGTTTTAGTAGTCTAGTGGCGTAAATAGAAGACTTTGTTTCTGGGAGGTACCCGCCAATTTCGAAAAAAAAAGACCTTTGTACCATTTCTATCGTTTTGGCTTAAATAAAAAAAAACTTTGGGGGTAGAGAAATATTGGAAAAAAATATGCTTTTCGAAACAAACTTCTTTCATCAAAATCAAACAGATTCCGACAATTTGAGGAATTAGTTTTTCTTAATTATCTTAATAGTGTTTGTATTTAAAACCAAAATTTAACAAAATGTTGCAATTCTTGCCCTTAATATGTTTTGAGTAGAAAAAAATACTATTTTTTTAAGTTGTTTAGAACGTATGACAATTTAAATTGGCTTATTAATAAAATAATGTTTTTATTTTCATGACGCATAAGCTCGTGCTACACAATACCGACCATCTCGCTCAGTTAATACAAAATTATGTTGATGAGAAATGAAGTTGGTAATTCAAGTAGCTCTGTAATACATGCATCGGTCTGGAATTTGCATAATTGCATTTTTTGCAGCTTATCACATTTCTTTTACGGCTACCATATTAACCCACATTCGCAATATTAATCAGAACGAGTTCTTGTCATGCAAAACGAGTATTTTCAAATGAATGTTAATAACTTAATGTTTTGAAAAACCAACATTTTTTGTTTTTTTATAACCTTGTTTTTTTTTTCAGGTTATTTATATTTTTAGAGTCGTTTTTAGAAATGATATACGTATTTGCTTTTCAAGGCAGCAGTTTTTTTTGAAGTAGCTTCTATTACCAGAACTGTAAATATTTATTATTCCAATAAGGGAAAAGAAATAGCAAAATTATTTCAGTGTATTTCATTATTTAAATTATTGGTTTTTCTTAAAGGAAACTTGAGAAGCAACCTGTAATATTTGCCATGAATACAAGATAATTATTAAGAAGTTCCTAAATATATAGTATGGAATTTTTTTAATATCTTGACAATATTTGTTTTATTTGGAAAATTTATCGAACTTCCTGGCTATTTCGCAACAAGAAATAAAATATTTGAATATACGCCAAAAAAGTTAAAACTAGTAAAACGCTAAGCTACTCACGGTGACTTATGTGCAAATAACACACGAGCTACCCAAAATTACATCAAATGCATCTATTGAGAAGTAGTTTTAGTAAATCATTACCTATGTACATAATATATTAAATGATACTATTGAGTTATAATTTATAAGTTATAGTAATTTATAGGCCTTCTTATAAATTCAAATTAAAAATTTATTATAAATCAGTGCTCTAGAAGGAATGCAGAGATGAACTAAGTGAGCTAGCAACGACAAAGGTGGTGAGAGTAAACTGGCTCTCTGGGCATAGTGGTCTCGAAGGCAACGAGAAAGCGGATGAGTTCGCTAGAAGCGGATCGACGCTCCAATTCTCGGACCAAGAACCTTGCCTGGTTATAAGTAAACAATATTGCCCTCAGGCCCTGAATTTCTTCAACCTGAATAGATCGGCCTGGGAAAAGACAAAAGAGAATTGGTCAAGGATGAATTACTGTAGACAGGCAAAAGAAATGCTACCCAACTCATACGGATCTAAGGCAACTTGGTTGATGCCAGGAGTCGACAGATTATTGGGGACGCATTTTGACAGAACACTGTAAACTAAACAGGCACATGTACCAGCTGGGGTTAGCGGACAATCCTTGTCCTAACTGAAGGGCTGAGGAGGAAGATCCCTATCTTCTTGTTGGCATGTGAAAGGTAGGCAAGACTACGCTGGAATACTTTCAGCGTTGAGTCCATCTCCAAGGAGGAATTACAATATCTCGACTGAAGCAAGATGCTCTCCTTCATTAGAAGGACGGGCTGCCTTTGTAGAGAAGTGGAGTGAGGTGGTTGGGACAAGAGTTTGCGAAAAGGGCCTTTTAGGCCTAGTTGCTGACCTGTCCCCCCATCTTCTACTACTACTACTAGTGCTCTATATGATGAGTATCTGTTTGGTTCTTTCATACTACCAAAACTATTTATTTAGTAACAATGTATCCTAAAAGTATTTATCAATAGGTTGTCAGTAGTGATTGTTAGAGAGTTAAGCATCACCCTTATCCGGGTGCGGTCACCCATGTTTGCGATGCTTTTTTTTTTTAACCTAAATGAAATCTATCTAACGTAAATTTATCACTCATTCTTGAGTGATATATTTGAGGATTGACCCAACTGCATGATTCAAATAAATCTAGTTTAACCCAACTATGTGACATTTTTAAACGTAAAAAATATTCATGTGACGTTATTTCTACGTACACCTTAATTTTAATTTTAATAATTAATTTAATATTTTTTAAAGTTATAAATCAAAAGAATACTCGTTTTAAAATTTCTAAAAACCTGCGTTTTAGATCATATCATTTCGTAAGTTACAATAGCTGTCACCATCAATCAGTTATTAAGCGCACAAAAAATGACCCTCGCCGCACTGAGGCGCTCCCATACTCCACTCCCATTGCGGCACTGCGACCGTTAAGCAATTAATTTGAATTATTTATTATCTCCTGTTCGTTGTCAAAAGGATGAACTTTAGAAGCTTTGACAGGTTGATTTATTGCAGTGTAGGTATGCGGGATGCACGTGTAAAACAGGTTTGAGCATGTTTGCAGACGTTGCCGCTTCAAAGCATATAAAAGGCCTATTTGTATACACATTCTTTAGTTGTTGAAACACAGTTTTTCTTTTTTATTTGTACCTTTTCATGTTGTTATTTGTGTGTTGTGTTATTTGTGAGTTAACAAATTTCTTCTGAGAGCTGTAAGTAAAATTATTTATCTAATAAATGGAATATTTTCAAAATGAAAAAACATATTTGACTGCGATTTTCAAGACCTGTTAGCAAAGTTTCTCAAGAATTAACGCTTTTTTCAAAAGGTGCATTTAAAAATGTGTTCTAAAGGCACTTATGAGTTTCGATAAATTTAATTATTGTTGTTGAGATTTTTGGATAAAAATGTCGAATTGTTTTCGTTGATATTTGTGGAAGATATGAACATAAAAAAATGGAGAGTCAATAGTACTTACACACAGTAATTCTAGGAAATGGCTTACCATGGAGTATTTCACTATCTAAAATTTAATAAATGTCTCTTGATCGGTGTTAATTGAGGCAATCGCTGTCATGGTAACCAAGTTGGTATTCGCTATTTTAAGAGATCGTAGCAACAAAAAAAAATATATCCAGTGAATACATTTTAGTTTCAACTATTGGCATAAATGATTAAAGCAAACACACAAACATAGATCTTAGTATTTACTAGGTCATTCTCTTTCATTAAATGCTTTCCGACACCTTTGCGACATACTACTAGCAAGGTTATTAATACATTCCTGCGATGTATTATACCATTCATCTGGAATTGCTTCGGAAAGGTCATATAATGTAATAGGGTTCCTCCGTGAACGAACCAGGAATTTTAGTCTAAACTGGAGATTTTGTAGGCCAGTCCATTCTTTTAATGTGGTTGTGTCTCTGTGTGGCCTAGCATTATCATTTATGAGAACAAGGTCTTGCCCAAAATTATGTGCAATGACAAGACAATATTATTTAAAATATCGTCTTTATACGATGGTTCTATGGGTAATAAATAATTCTGACTTACAGTCCCACATAACCTCACCTTATACAATACTTCCTTCCCCACAAAACCATTCCTTTCCGGCACATTTTATTCCTGATACGGTTTTCCTGGTTACTTCCAAACAAGAATGCTTCCATCATGGTGAGTTAAATTGAATCTTGTCTTATCTACGAACATGCTTGTTCTCCATTCTAAATCCCAATTTAGCCTTTCTCTGGCTGAGTTCTGTTTCAAAGACTTGCAAATTTTAATTCTGAAAAAGGTTAAATATAACTCGGCCATTTTAAGTTATTCATGAACAATGTAAAATTTATTTTAAATTGTTTGTGTATAGAGTTCTCTAATCTAAGTAGCTGCCTTTCTTGTTGTGGTATTTTTTAGGCCGATCTTTGCTGAGACGATTTTCAACTTTACCCCTTTCTTGAAACCGTTGGCGTAGTCGGGAAATTGTACCACACGAGACATTGTACAAATTGGGCACATTTTGAATGCCATAGGCGTCTCCAAGCAATCTCACACAATTAGTTTTCTCTCTGTTACTTAAACGGGACATTATTTTTTTGTCAAAGTTAAGTTGGTAGACATAAAAAATTATTATTTTACAAACGTCAAAGTAACAAAATAACAATCATGGTTTTATCAAAACCCGTAAGCAATGTTTCAGATAATTTAACAAAAAGGTGTAAAGTATCAGTTAATTTTTTCTATAAAGTAACAAATATTTAAATAATCCCATTAAAACCTTAATTAATAATTTAAGTTTTTTTTATTTTAAGGAAGTTATTTCATGTTATTTTACTTTATTGATAAAACTAACTGACATTTCAGTGTTACTCTTCTTATTTGAATTTTGTCTGACATCTATGTAGAAACATTGCATAATGTCTGATTCAGCACAGAAAACGGGACTGGCATAAACGTATGGATATGGAAAAATGAGACTGGTTTGAAATTTTTGACTTTTCTCAAAGCGTATGTTTAACTATGTGCTGTAAGGACACTAATTAAATATTACAGTTGTTTTTGGTACATTTAGTAAAAAAATTAAAAAAACGATTTTTTCATTTTAATTTTCGATTAATAATTATGGAAAATATGTAGGGGTGTTGATAAAAAAAAGAAAGTTAATAGGACTTACATAATAATTTTAGAAAATATAGCACCGTATTGTTTTTTACTACCTAAACACCACCCCACCTGAAATTTAATAAAGGTTTACCGGCAAAGGGGAAATTTCTCTTCAATTATGACGGATGCATGGTATACGTACGACTAACCAGATTAGAATATTCTTGTGACATTTTATTAGTATGGCGAATAGGCCATGGTAGTTATTTGACAAGCGTCAGGTACTTTTCATTTTTATGTCTACCAGCTTAACTTTGACTAAAAAATAATGCCTCCTTTAAGTAACAGAAAAATTGTTTCATATTGTTAAGAGACGGCTACGGTAATCAAAATGTGTGTAATATAATTTCTTAACTCCGCCAACGGTTTCAAGAAAGAGGTGATGTTGAAAACCGTCTTAGCAATGGTCTGCCTAAAAAAACACCGCAACTACAAGAAAGGCGACTACTTAGATTAGTGAGCAAAATAGAAAAAGGAATTCGACAAAAATTAATAAGATTTTCTGAAGAGACATGGGAATTCTTGCCTCGAGCCGCACCATAAGAGAAACACACATAATTTAAAGTAAATTTTACGTTGTTTAAGAATAATTTAAAATAATAAAGTTATAACTCACATTTTTCAGAGTTTAAATGTAAAGTTGCGAGTTTCTAAAAGAACGTCGTTCAAAATGTTTTTGTTCTCTTTTAGAGCTAGGCGATGTGCAGTATGCCGCCGACTTTCACTACATCATCGCACCAGTAAATTTTTAGGGCCGAGAAAGGCTTAATTGGGTTTTAGAATGGAGAAAAAGCATGTCTGTAGATGAGACAAAATTCAACTTAATTCACCATGATGGAAGGATTTTTGTTTGAGGACAACCAGGAGAACGGTATCAGGAAAATATGGCGGAACGAGAATGGTTTGGTGGGGGAGGGATTATTGTGTGGGGTGGGGTTGTGTGGACCGGTAAGACAAAATTATTTGTCACACGTAGAACCAATAATAACCAATCGTATAGGCACGATTTCATTTCTTAAATAATATTGTCTTGTCGTATGAACATAATTTTGGACAAGACTTTGTTCTCATAGATGGTAATACTAGGCGATACAGAGCTTACATAGTTTTGGAATTTTTGGAGGCCAATCACATTAATAAAATGAACTGGTCTGCAAAATCTCCAGACCTAAATATTGTTGAACATGTGTGGTGTAGACTAAAATTCCCGGTTCTTTCACGGAGGAACATTCCTCTCACGTTAAATGACCTTTCCGAAGAATTTCAAGATGAATAATAATAATAATAATAAGATCTATTTTTAATATACATAACTGATAAAAAATATATATAATCTTAAAATAAATATTGATGAAAAGAACAACATAAGAAAATACATCATTCACACAAACGTTTTAAAATGTTATATATGTTTATATGCAAAAACATTACATACCACAGCAGATATCAAGAAGAACGCAAAATAAGAAAAAAAGTTCGGCAAAATTATTGTATAGAAGCTTGCAATAACCATTGGGATAATATTTTTTTAAAATTAGCTTGTTTGATTTTTGTTTTTGCGTCAATAGGTAACATGTTATAAATCTTATAAGCAATAAGAGAAAAAGTGCGTTGTTTTCCATAGTATTAATTTTAGGTAAAATAATATTTTTATCCTGACGAAAACGTGTTATTCTCCCTAGATTACCAATATTTATTTGACTTAATACTTGAAGTACAGCCGCTTTATAAAACAAATATCTAATCTTAAATAACTTAGATATGTTAAAAAGTGCATGCGTTGGAAATCGAAGTGGAAGATTATAAATTAATTTTATAATTCTTTTTTGTACAATCCCAAAAAGAATTTAAGACATTTTCAAAAGCACCTCCCCGTGCTACGATACCATAAGTTAAATAAGATTGTATAAGTGCATAATAGATTGATCTTAAATCAGTTTTGCTTAATACAGGAATAGGGTGTTTAAAAAAATATAGTAGAGATCTAAGTTTTTTTGTTAAGTTTTGTATAAGTTTATCCCACTTTTGGTTTGAATCGAGTGCTATTCCCAAACATTTTGCCTCCGTTCCATACTACAGCATTATTTCTGGATGTTAGGGGAATAATCATTGATTTATTGACTGGCTGTTTATCACTGTAAAGTGAAAAAGATAACTACACTTTTTTTTCAAGGTTAACGGTTAATACATTTTATATTGCAACCATTCTGTAATAAGTTTCATATCAGTTATTATGCCCTGTTCTACATTTTCCCAGGTATGACCTTCCACAAAAAGAGCAGTGTCATCAGCCAACGAAATAATTGTTCAGGTCCCCTTAAGAGTAAACAGATCATTAATGTAAGCTAGAAGTAATAGGGGACCTAGAACTGTGCTCTGTGGTGTTCCGTAAACAATATTCATAAGATCACTAGTGACGTGATTAATTTGTACTATTTGCTGTCGGTGAGTGAGATAACTATGCAGTAGGCAGTGTTCTGGTTCACGTATACCCATAAAATATAGCTTTGGGGAAAGTTCCCGATGACTGACAGTATCAAAATTCTTTGCCAAATCCAAAGATACGGCAGCACAAGGTTTTTTTCATCTAGGCTTGTAGTTATTTTATCCACAAGGAGAGCAATTTCATCACTCGCAGATTTATTTTTTTTTAAGTCAAATCCAACTAGTCTTTCTTTTAGAGCCTTTTCGAAAATTTTGCAGATATTTTTATTTAAACTAGCAGGTCGATAGTTAGACGGTTGACTTTTTATCTATTCTTGAGAAATGGTTTTATGAATGGCATTTTAAAATATTTGGGACAAACACCCTTTGAGAATACAAGATTTATAAGATATTTTAGAGGAGAAGCAATTATTTTGGAAGTTTCTTTAAGGACGTATACGCTAATTTTATCAAATCCTGGAGCTGAATCATTTTTCGAAGTACCTATAATTTTAATAACTTCTTCATCCGAAACATATGATAAAAATTAAGAACTTGAATTGGTTTTAATTTTTGTTTTTGTAGGATATTTTTCTGTTATTTAGTGTATCGGATACCTGTCCTAATCGGATAAGTATTAATTTGTAATATTGCTAAAATGTCTTTTTCTAAAATCCGGATTAGTTTGTTATTCTTATTTCTATAAAATTTATATTGATGCAAAAGCTGCTCCTCTTGTATTTTATTATATTTTTGATATTTAAAATTTGATTTAGTTTTATGTAATTTACAATCTTTTTCACTTTAAAAAAAAATCATATAGCTGGATAATGATCAGTAATTTTAGACTGTAATATGAGAGGTAATAAAGATTTTTTTATCTGTACTGTTACTTTTTATAAATATATGGTCAATACACGATTTTGATTTATTTTCTACTCTAGTGTAAGAGTTCGGTTTCGTTGTTTCCTTCATTTGCGAGATAATACATTAGGTCAATATTAAATTGGTCAATAAGTATTGCTGGTGGCTTATATATCACCGTTATTGAAATAACTTCTCCCTGTTTTTTGTATTTAGGGTTATACATTCAGTTCAATTTCAAGGATTTCATAACGATAAATGAATGACTATTGACTATGACTATTTTTTATGTAAATTACTGTACCATCATTTTGGTTAACATTACAAAAGTTGTATATTTTAGAATAACCCTGCATATAGAATAAATCAATGTTAGGCAATTTCCACTAAACTTTTAATATTTATTTTTAAATATTATTAACGTTTGTATTGCGATTGTTAATAAGAAGTCCTTGTCACGTTTCAGGAAACCCAAAAATAATCACTTTATTTTTTCCTGCTTTCCTCTTCAAATAAATGTTTTTCTTCCTAAGGTTTTCTGTAGGTTACAAATAAAAACGAAAATGTTTGATCACTTTAACCCTATGAAAACTATAATTTTAACGGAGCGAACGCTTGTACTTGAATGACATAATGCACGAATTTATTTATAACCTACTTAGTAGTATGCCGCAAAGGTGCAATATAAGAGGAGGACCTACTAAATACTAAGATTTATTTTGTATGTTTGCCTTAACCGTTAATGCGAATAGTTGAAACTAAAATGTATGCATTGTGTACAATTGATTCTCTTCATTTTTATAAAAACTTCATTATTTCCACAAACATTTCATTTTTTTTTAACCAAAGTAATAAGATTTATCAAAATTAATAACTGCCTTCGCAGCACATTTTTTAATGTACCTTTTGAAAAAAAAGCTAAAATTTGCAATTAAGTTTAATTTTTCTTTAACAATATGGTCATGTGTAACCCTGATTAAAAAAAATATCGCATAAAAACCTTAAAAATGAAAAAATGAAAAAAAAAACGCTAAAATTGTTTTTTTGTATGTATCCCTGCATCGCCCTAGTATAAGTTTAAAGAGACCACCTTGTATATTATTTTTTTGTCAGAAATGAAATTTTAACCTCGTTTGGAAGTTTGAAGTAATTTTGATGCAAATATGTAAATATATGGATAGGCAGCAGTGAACTATCGATAGGTAGGAATAACTATCGACAGGTCGATAAGTAAGATATACCGATAGGTGATGTGCCTATCGATAGGAAAAAAGTAATATCGCCCATCTCTAGTTTGAAGTATATGGGGGTTGAGGGATTACTGGTTCCCGTAAAAATAATTAAAAGCTACCTTATAAGTGCAATGCAAATAGCAATAGCAAGGAAAAATATATACGTATACAAATTTCTTGCTTTAGAGTTAGTTTATGGAACAGAAACAAGTAAGTTTAATAGAACCCCTTAAAAAGAAAAAAATGCACGGAATCCTGTATAAAAAAGCACGATATCCTCCCGCACATTACATGTACGTCAATGATTTTCTCAAGTTAAGGTTTATACGCTAAAAATATAATAAATTTGTTGGATTTTGCTGTTTTTTGCGTATTATTTATTTTTTTCAGATCAGATTATTTATAAAATTGATTGATAAGGATCCTTTTAACCCTACCGAGCGTTTTACTGCGACGTCACTGGGCGTTTTTTTCTATAACTTTTTGGTCTTTTACATTGTTTAGATATTCTGCACCATTTGGAAGTTATTTAGCAAAATGTCTGTATATGGATAGCTAATTTGATGTTATAATGCATGCGGCAAATAGGGGAAATGCACAGGAATTTTTAAACAGCGCAAAATCTAAGAAACTAAAAAGTTCTAAAACAGAATGTGGAATTTAACAGTGTTGTTAAAATGGTCAGTGATGTCGCAGTAAAAAGATAACACCCTGTAGATTAAAAAAAATATATTTAATGGCTTTATTGGCATTAGTCATACTATAAAATCAGATTATTTATCAAATTGATTGATAAGGATCCTTTTAACCCTACCGAATGTTTTACTGCGATGTCACTGGCCGTATTTATAACAAAATAATCAAATTCCTCAATTTCTTCTATAACTTTTGGGTCTTTTACATTGTTTTGATGTTCTGCACTATTTGAAAGTTATTTAGCAAAATGTCTGTATATGGATAGCTAATTTGATGCATGCGGCAAATAGGAAAAATGCACAGGAATTTTTAAACAGTGCAGAATCTAAGAGACCAAAAAGTTCCAAAACAGAATATGGAATTTAACAGTGTTGTAAAAATGCCCAGTGGTGTCGCAGTAAAAAGATAACGGCCGGTAGTTTGAAAAAAACTATTTAGTCGATTTATTGGTGTTACGAGTGTACGAGTTATATAAAAAAAAACTAAAAATATATTAACATTTTAACAACCTGTATCTCGAAAACTAAACGTTTGCGTACCCTTGTTTACAGGATTTTTTTCTTATTTTTATTATATAAATCATTCTTGGGACTTTTATATATAAATTAATTTACGACTTATTTATCTGTTTTTATCTCTTAAATCGATCACCCTGTATACAAAAATGACAACTTTTATAAGTACATATGCAACAAAGAACCTTCTGTATTTAAATTTTACAACAATTCTTACAAATTCTGAAATAAGGTAACCTGACGTAATGAACAAGCCAACATGTACATTCCCAATTAAATAAAGATATCTACACTTATCATAAACTTTTTGAAAAAGTTGCTATACCGTATTGCGAACATAATTCATTTATTATCTCTTTGTGGAAAAGAGGTCCTTGTATTAAAACACAGCTCTTATGCTTACAGAGTACAGATGTTGAGAAAGTCCGTATAATTTAGCTTTATACACGCCAGTGTGAAAAACTGGGGCTTGAGTTGAAGGAAATCTAAATAATTTTTATTTAGTTTATGCTTTAACACAAAATTATTGCCTCACGCTAATTAATAATATTTGCCTAAAAGGGATTTTTGAAAAATTGTACATTGTTTGAAGAAGTCGTTATAACTCGAAAAAGAAAAGATACATCCAAAAACTGAGAAACCTGATTTTTCTTATAAAGTTACTCTCCAAAAATATATTACATGAAAAATGTAACATTTTTGTAAAAACCTGGGAATCATAAATATTGAAAAAATCATGCTTTCCTTGCACACCCTGTATAATTAGTACATCTATTTATTTAGAAAAAAAAATATGACACTAATTTATTAACAAAAGATGTGTCTATTAAATGCTAGTAGGAACATGCCGATATCTGTCTTGGTTTTCAAAATATTTAATTTCAAGTTTACCCTAAAAAAGCTGATGATCCACTTATGGAGAAGCAGTTTAATTGCATTTGCACAAAACACTATTCTAGGTACTAAATTACCTTATTTAAAATAATTTTTTTACCTTAAGCTCATCTAATTTCTATTTTAAAATGTAATAATGTATATAATGTTTGGATATGCGCTCTACGATTGTTCGGGATTTTGGAAAAAAGTAGCTATATTTTTTCCTAAAAAGTGGGATAAAATACCTTAAAATTACGAGCATATCGTTACCCTTAAAACTGTAGATAACTTTAACAAAATTAACAACTTCAGCGGGTTATGAATGTGCAAATAGATTATGTTGTTGTAAGCTTGCTTTTCTTCTGTTAAGTACGAAATAAAAAAGATTAAAAAGATTTTGAACTGAGTTGAGATGAAAAATGGTGGTAAGCAGGCACACACTCTTTAAGGCATACTAAGCATTCATTTTTCTTAGGTCAAGTATAAAGAATTACCAAGGTTGTTTTTAGATCATGAGCTGTTTCACAAAGTCGTTCTTGTAGTATACCGCATAGCCTGGTATACACCACTGTTGTTGACTGTACTTTATATGCATACATAAAACAAATAACTTATAAAGCTACACTCACTATTCCTAATGCAAATAAGCCATTATGGACATCACGTCAACTTATTCAATGCTGTTGGGGATTGTAGAAAAAATACTGTTATGTTTATGTTTTTGTTTATATGTAAATTTGTATATTTATTGTGACTATTATAGTATTAGTTTATTAGCGGTTGCACAATACGCATTCTCAGGTTATAACTCAATTCAGTAATAGCATTGTATTGCTAACTTAATGTGTTCAAAGCCCATTACGAGTCACTTTTCTGTGTACAATTTTCTTCATATTGAGCTTCTATTATATCGTGTCTTCACTTCAGACAAAAAGGACGCACGTACAATTTTTTAATACCGAATTAATGAATAAAATTTCAAATAAAGCTACCCAGATCTAGAATAGCTTTGTTTTTAAAATTCGTCCAGAAAAAAAAATTTATTTCGGATTTTCTTTCTTTTTTACTTTTTTGGTAAGAGTAAAGTATTATAATAGTAAAAAATCACCCATCGAGATTTTTACAGATCTTTGTGTTTTAGGATCCCTTAACTACAAAAATATTCTCTCTTTTCAGTCGGTGTGAATGTCGATCTGTTGACCTGTCTGTACGCGGCATAGTTCAAAAACTATCTATCCGGTTGACTCCAAATTTTGATTAAAAATCAAGAGCCATATGGGAATGCAATGGTTACTTTTTAGTAAAAATCCAATATGGCGGAACAAAATGGCGGTCTTTCAAAATCTTTGAAAAATCATTATTAGAAAACTATTTTTGTGCAATGAAATGTATTATAAGGATAAAGTGGTAAAATTTTGGTGTGAATCCATTATGGCAGAATAAAACTGCCACCTATTTAAATTATAAAAATACAGTATCAAAAAAAACTATAACTTATTCATTCGATTGATTTGAAATTTTGCACAAAAATCCAGTGATGTTTCACACTTGAGAGATAAACTCGTAAAATTTTAGTGTTAATCTTATATGGGAAAACAAAATGGCGACCTAATAAAATGTTTAATATACTTTATTTTTAGACTATGTAAATATAGTTATAAAAAATAAATAATAATAGTTATAACATTATTATTTATAATAGCATAAAAATAAATTAAAACCAAATTTCCTTTACCCGGAACTTCTCTCGTTACGAATATTCCTTTTATTAGGAATAGTGAAGTGTGAACCAAATTAGTCATTTAGTAACACACACACACATACACGTATATATATATATATATATATATATATATATATATATATATATATATATATATATATATATATATATATGTTATATTCACTTTTCCAAATTTCACTTTTTTAAAAAATATTTTATTAATACTTAAAAACACTACTTTATAATTTCAAAAATTAAACTAACATTCTAACAGCCTAAAATGTCAACTAACTATTTATTTACAATTCAGAACAATTTATATTAATTTGAATGCTGATGCAGCGTCTTCTATCCGTGCGAACTGCAACGGCTGGTTGCTGGCTCGGCATTCTCGGAGGTGTCGCAATTTCCTGTGCTCGATACCGTGTGACCGAAGGTCATCACCTGCACGTGGCTATCAGCGGATATAACAACTCCCCCTATAAAAGAAAAGTTGTTGCCTTGCAGCGACTTTTACAAGCCTTGGTGGAATTGAAGTTCTACTGCTTCTTCTATGGTCTCATCGGGATGGGCACTTGGTCTTCTTTTGGGCATCAAGTTCCTTATTCTTTGATGGACAGCGTCTCTGGACTTGGGAACTGGAGGTGCTGGTGGATTATCGTCGTTTGTAATTGCTATACCAATCCTGGGGTGTCTTTTACGTCGACATTTGCAGAGGATGTATAGAGTTACAAGTGCAACAATAAGGGTAATAGTGAAAATTGTGAACCAATGAACATGTTTGGTCACAAAGGGTTCATTGATGAGATTGTTTAGTTCGTCAGAATACTGATTGAGTTTGTGTTGGGCAATATTTAGATCCTCAATATCAAGTTTATTGAGTTTGAGAGGTTTTAGATCTAGGATCTGAGACTTTTTGGGAAGATGAATGCAGCATTCGAAGGGTATTTTTACCGGGTGATTTTGGTATGTGACAGTTTTGTATTTGTCAATGGGGTATTTGGCGCGCACCCTTGTGCTTACAATGAAGGCATTGCATTCCGGTTGTAATTTTAGTAATGAGTTCATGTTGATTACGTTGGTGACGATGTTTTTGCTTCCGCATTTCACTGTGACTGGCAAGGGATCAGAAACTGTTATCAGCCAATAGTTTTGGTTGAGTTCCTGCACGTTGTATTCCTTGGCTAGCAACACAGAAGTCTGGCAAGTTGCTGGTAGTCGTGCCTGTTGTTTCAGTAGCTGGGCCTCGCAGATGGAGTCGCTATCGATTGGGTACGGCAGGACACCTGAGCAGATCTTGTATTGCTCTTCAGCTGTTTGCAATTGTCCAAGTTTCGGAATGATACGTACAATAATGAATCATCATCACGCGCAATGTATTTTTTAGTGGTTGGTAATATGTGGTGGAAGCCTGTTCGATTGTCCAAGATCGGGATAGGGTACAAGTGATAAAGGGTATAGGTTTCAGGTTCGGTTAGTGGGATTTTTAGTACAAAAATAATTTTTTGATCAGATTGGTATGCTTCTAATTCAATTATATCGAGATATTCTGCTACATTTGATGAATAAGTAGGTAATGGTAAGTTGTTTTTTATTAAAGATCTAGAGATTTCTTGCAACGAGGTGATCATATCTTGTGGGATTATAATTGAGCTATGGAGTATTTTTAAACGTGCGAACGTTATTGCATCCAAGATGTCATTGAGATAATCTTCTAAAAATGCATAGCTTTCCATTAGCGATTCACATAAACTAATAGTCTTTATCTGCCCTTCATAAAAATCGATCGCGCTTGATATATTGTTGATTGAATTTTGAATATCTTTGATATTATTGTTAAAAGTTTCCTCGTCTATTTGTAGTTTGCGAATGGTAGTATTAAAAGTTTTAATTACAGATGTGGTAACGGAAATTTGGTTCTTTAAGAGGTTTTCGATTTGATGTTCGTCCCGTGTTACTTTTTCTATGCAATCGTTGAAGTATTCTCCGTCCGAAGCGTCTAGATTACCTGTAATCGATTTCCATACAGTACCAATGCCATTGAATATACCGCGTTTTGTCCTAAATTCGTAAGGTTTAGTGTCCGCGATTATTTCTCTGTATTTTTGATTAACGGCGTTGGCGAGTTGTTTTAGAAGACTAATGTGTGTTTGTACGTCTACTTTAGAGGCTAAAATTCTAGGTTCAGGTATTTCATATGTGTCTATTAGTTCGGAGAGAATTTTGTCGTTGTGTGAGATGGCTTCTTTTAAGGGTTTCAATTCTTTATAGACCAGAAGCGTCCATTTTTCGTTTGATATTTTGATGATACTTTCTTCATGGAAAAACAGTCCTACGGTATTGTTTATTGGAGTAATGGTAAACTGGGATGTCACGGCTGACAGTATCCCGAAGAGTCTGAAAAGAATAGACTAGTCATAGAAAGGTTTTAGTCTATCAAAATTTATTTTAGAATATTGGTTCGTAGATAAATTTTTGACTGTGGCGGAAGTTCCAAAGATTTCGGTTATTTCGAAAGGTCCGTTAAATTTGTTGTTAGCTTTAGTGACTATTTGGGATTCTTTCACGTAGACTTTGTCTCCAATTTTATATTCGGTGGTGTTTCGTTTAACTGCGTTGTCAAATCGTATTTTAGATTTTTCTTTTTGTGCGTTTGTTCTTGTCCGTACGACTTTATAGTAATGTTCCATTCTGTTGTTAAGGTCTCTGACATATTTTGTAATCAGTTCTTGATTATAAAGGGTCTCGGGTGGACGACTAGATGTATGGCCGAAGATGAGCTCATACGCTGTAAAACCATGTGTCTTATTTTTGATATTATTGTAGCAAATAATGGCGTAAGGGAGAATATTGAATGGGCGTTCGTTTGGGTTTTCAGCTTTATGTACTCGGATCATTTCGGTCAGGGTCGCATGAAATCGCTCAAGAGATTCATTTGACTGTGGATGACTGACGCTAGAAAATGTCAATTTTACGTCATAGAGTCCGCAAAGATCCTTCATTAAAGCGTTGTCGAATTCACAGCCATGGTCACAATGTATCCTTAAGGGGGTGCTGAAATGTTGGAAGAATAGTAGGAGTGTGCTCACGACTGTCGAGGCTTTTTTATCAGAAATGGGATAAGCTTGTGTGAACTTGGTCAGTTCATTCCTAATAGTGAGAGCGTAATTACTAACAGGATATTCAAAAAGATCGATGTTTATCCTCTCGAATGGTGTTTTCGGGGTTTCGGTAATTACGAGGGGTGTACTGAGTTTTTTTCGACAAAATTTTACTTTTTGGCATATTTCGCACTTTTTGATTAAATTTTCGACATCTTTCGTTAATCCGGGCCAATTATATTTTTCCTTTATCCTTTTAATAGTTTCATTTATTCCGCGGTGAAGGTTGTTTCTTCCGGAATGATTTGATCCTCATCAGGTGTTTTTACAATATTTTGGCATATTTTGAACTTAACGTCTAGGTCGGAAAGGATAAATGAAAGCATTTCCAAAATTGGGAGTTCTAAGTTATTTTCGACACAATACGGATGTTTTGCGTCAAAATTGTCTTTGCCAGTAAATAGGGCATAAAAGAGGTATTGGGCTACGATGTCACTTTCAAATTCACAATGTTTATTTTGTTATTTACAAAGTGAAAGTTTTCCTCAAAAATATCTTCAATGATTTTAAGGTGGATGTCCTCTAATTTTGCTCGACGAAAGAAGGTAATGATATTTTTATGACAGTTGTCTAAAAGTTGGGAGTTTGATGATTCTATTTTGGAATAATCTATAATGGATTTAGTTTTATAGAGGTGTACAAAACGATTATATTCCTCTGTTAGTTGTTCTGTGTCTGGTTTGTCTCCATTTTCGTTGTCTGATTGGAATGTTTTCTTTGCTAGTTGACGGTCTGTTTTGTACGTCGTCTTTGTTAGAGGCAAATATTTGAAGTTTAGACTGGAGTTTTGCGCATTCTTGGAAATGGTTAATTTTAATTCGAGATAGCGCGTCGGCATTTTTATTAATTTTCCCTGGTTTGTACTCGATTTTATAATCATACTCTTCGAGCTTAAGACGCCAACGAGCTAATCTGCTTCCTGGGTCTTTTATCGAGAACAACCACGTCAAGGGTCGATGGTCCGTAATGAGAATGGATTTTTTCCCAAAAAGGTAGGGGCGAAAGTGCTTTACGGCCCAAACGATTGCAAGTAATTCGCGTTCTATTGTCGAATATTTTGTTTCCGCACTACATAAGGTTCTAGACGCATACGCAATAGGGAGGTCTTTGCCTATTGGTCCTTGCGATAGAACAGCGCCAATGGCAAACGCGCTTGCGTCCGTGGTTAGTAAGAATTGTTCTTGAAAATTTGGGTATATCAAAATTGGGTTAGAGATAAGGGCTTTTTTCAGTTCTTCGAAACTTGATTTGCATTCAGGGTCGAATGAGAAAGGAGTGTCCTTTTTAAGAAGTTTGGTTAATGGTTTTGAGATTTTTGCAAAATTGGGAATAAACCTTCGATAATAGCCGGCCAGTCCCAAAAATGACTGAATGCCTTTAGAATTTTTTGGTTCGGGAAAATTGACGACACAATCTACTTTTGATGGGTTTGGTTTAACACCATTTTGGGTTATAAGATGTCCAAGTTAGGCGACTTCTTTTCTGAGAAATTCACATTTATCGGGCTGAATTTTTAGATTGGCTTTTCTTAAACGTTTGAATACTTCTGTTATGCGAGAAATGTGTTCGTGGATTGTGGGAGAGTATATAATTATATCGTCCATGTATACTAGACAACGCTCATTCTGAATGCCAAGGAGAATGTTGTCCATAACCCTTTGAAAGGTGGACGGCGCATTTTTAAGGCCGAAGGGCATACGAATAAATTCGTAGTGACCATTTTCTACTGAAAAAGCAGTCTTTGGGATGTCCTTAGGGTCGATTTCAATTTGGTGGAATCCGGAGGCAAGATCTAGGGTGGTAAAATATTCACACTTCCCTAGCTGGTCGAGGAGGTCAGATATGTTCGGTAAAGGATACTTATCGTCCACAGTAAGCTCATTAAGCTTGCGGTAGTCTATAACTACGCGCCATTTTTGCTTTCCCGAAGCGTCGAGCTTCTTTGGGACAACCCAGACTGGTGAAGACCAGGGTGAGATAGACGGACGTATGATACCTTCGCCTAACATTTTGTTAACTTGATTTTTTACTTCGTCCTTATGTATTTGTGGGTATCTGTACGATTTAGTAAAAACAGGACGAGCGTTGTTTGTTTCTATTGAGTGTTTTATTTCATTCGTGAAAGAAAGGGCGTCTCCTTCAAGGTAAAAAATATCAGAGAAATCTAAACAAACATTTGTCACAAGTTCTTTCTCTTCCTCATTTAAATGCTCGGTTCTTAATAAATTTTGTATTTGTGAGACTCTGTCGTGTTGACATTCTTTTAAATTTGGTTCGGTTATATTATAGACAGGTTCAGAGGTGTCGTTAATCGGGTCTAAGGTTATATCGGAGAAATCGATATTTTTTGGAATAGCGTTTGTATTTACAATCGAAGTGAAAAATTCACCGTGTTCGTTAACTCGCACTAAAGCATGTGGGAGCCTAACTTTGTCTTTTTCTTGCGCAACTAACAAGGCATCAGTGTTAACGAGATCACATTTTAATTTAAAAATTCGTTCCGTTCGGGCTTCTATTGAAATTTTGTTGCAATTATTATTTAACGTAAGATTTTCGATTTTTTGTTCACCATCTACTTTAAATAAAGGAATAGTTTTAAAATTGGTAACTAATTGCTTTGATTTCAAGTCTATCACACATTCGTAATGTTCTAAGAAATCCAAGCCCAAAATACCATCGAAATCGATGTCTAAATTAAAAATATAGACCTTATGAGGGTCATTAGGAGCGAAAGGGACAAGGGTTGATTCGTTGATTGAAAGTTTTTGATTAGTAATGCCTTGGATGGTCACGTTCTCTGGTGATCTATTTCGAAAATTCTGAACAGTACTTTCCTTAAAAATAGAAATTCCAGCTCCGGAATCTATAAGTAACTTATATTTTTCAGTGGCATCTTTGATGTAATATAAGTTTTTAGAATTTACTGTGAGAAAGGGGCTTAAAGAAATGTCTGTGCGGGGAAGTTCAGATCGGGGTTCATGTCGTCCAAGTTCATTGTTTCGATTTGAGTTTGGATTTCTACTAGGGGATCTACTTCTGGGTAGTTTTGGTCCGGGGGCTGAGGGTTCACTGGGAGAGAAAGAAAATCCTGGTAATTTGTATGGCCTATCGGCTCTATTGGACACTGATCATAATCGTAATCTTGGTTGGGGTAGTTTTGTGGGTAGTCAAAATTTTGGTATTCATAATCATTATATGATGTTTCAATAGGATTAGAAGCTTGACCTTGCGAATAGTCGCTAGCGTTTACATGATATGTCCTTTGTTGATTAGGACGGAAATTAGAATTTTTATTAATTATCGGAGGGCGATATTGTGGTGGATTATTAAATTGTTGGGGCCTCTGCTGATTTTGCGGGAAGCCGCTTGCTTGTTGTGGTCTAGATTGATTTTGGGAATAACTACTAGACTGCTGAGGGCTGTTTTGGGTTTGGTGTTGATACGGTCTTTGAAAACCTGAATTAAAATTATTTTGAAAATTTTGCCGTCCCGATTGGGGAGTGCGGCACTGACTAGCAGAATGACCTGTGCGTCCGCAATTAAAGCATCGCATAGGTTGTGGCTGTGACTTTCTAATAGGTACAGTGGGTCTTGAGGGTTGATTCCTATCTTGTTTTTGGGTTTCAAAATATACAACTGAAGTTCCCTTCTAATTCGAGAATGGGCTTCTAAAAGGTTGACTGGATTTCCGGCACGAATAAGTTGGCCTAATCGAGGTTCAAGCCCTGTTAATAATGTATTTAGGGCCATAGTTTCTATAAGAGTACTTTGAGCTGTTTTTTGTTCAGTTGTAAGGTTAATTGCTTTTTGGATATTTGCATGCATTTTAGCATTTAATACCTGGAGGCGGTTAAAGAAAGTGAGTGGGGATTCATTGGATAATTGCTTAAGTCGTTGTAAATCTTGTATCAGGGAAGATAAATCGCGAGAATCTCCAAAATGTAGATTAAGTAATTGTTTTATTTCTAGGTACGAACCTGGATTTCTAGAACTAACGAGCTGTGCAGCTCTACCTCTAAGTTTGTTTTTTATATGAATAGCTAATAGAGTTTTTTGACTTGTAGTAGCCATATTGTATGCACAATCACACGCATTTAAAAACGTTTCTAAAAAGATCTTTTTTTCGGGGGATTAAAGAAAATATTTCTGATAATTTATAAGGCTCTACTTCTACTTGACTAACATTATTTTGAGTTGAATCAGGCATTTTGAAAAATTACAAAGGTTCTGTAACTTATTTAATAGTGAGAAATCGAGTGAAAAATATTTAATTCTTGATATTCAAATTCTTAAAATCAATAAGAAATATCGGGAAAAATATTTGGAAAATCGAACAGTTTCAATAAGTAAATACCACAATAAAATAAACAATAACGAGATGATTCATTAACTTACAGCAGGATTATTTGCATCTTCGTGTTCTTAGCGTAGATTACCAGGGGCTTCACCGGGTGTTCCTTCCGTAGTTTTGCCAAGTGAGAGCGATTCGTCCTTCTTCTGTTTAGGGATTGGAATCCGCCGCTACCAGTTAGAAAACACTCTTGTTCTGACAGCGTTAGACAGATCCTACCACGACTGCGCCAATTGTTATATTCACTTTTCCAAATTTCACTTTTTTAAAAAATATTTTATTAATACTTAAAAACACTACTTTATAATTTCAAAAATTAAACTAACATTCTAACAGCCTAAAATGTCAACTAACTATTTATTTACAATTCAGAACAATTTATATTAATTTGAATGCTGATGCAGCGTCTTCTATCCGTGCGAACTGCAACGGTTGGTTGCTGGCTCGGCATTCTCGGAGGTGTCGCAATTTCCTGTGCTCGATACCGTGTGACCGAAGGTCATCACCTGCACGTGGCTATCAGCGGATATAACATATATATATATATATATATATATATATATATATATATATATATAGTATTTTATTTGCCTTTTCAAACATTTTTATTTTTAAGCTTAACTAACGTCTTTTCATTTTGTTCCATATTAAACAAATGCATTAAAATTAATGATTCCTACCAATATTTTACTACTACCTATTTCTACAAAGACACACACCGCCATTTTCTCACGTCATGTTGAATTTCTACCAGTTCATCCATATATCACAATTAATTTTTTTGCAAAATTTCAAGTCAATTGAAATAATTGTTTTAAGTTGATTTTTTAAGCATTTTATATTTGTTCACAAACGGTGAGAAATTGTATACACATTTTGTTGGCCGCTTAATTTCTTGAAAAAAACGATTCCTTTGCCACAACTTTACCAGTTTATCTCTATATCACACTTAATGCTTGCACAAAATTTGAAAGTAATCTAATAAGTATTTTTTTCAGAATATTTTTTAAATATTTTGTTAGGCCGCCATTTTATTTCAAATTGGAGGTAAATTGGATAATTCGTTTTTTAAGTAACAATTTTTTTGAATAAGTGTCAAATATTACCACGTCATCCCCATATGACCCTTAATTTTTGACTAAAATTTGAAGTCTATCTAAAAAGTAGCTTTTTTAATTAATTATACGAAAAATTCGTACCTACGGAAAAATATATATATATATATATATATATATATATATATATATATATATATATATATATATATATATTGCCTTTTCAAACATTTTTATTCGGGATCTATATTGGACGCAAAAACGTGATATGTAAAACACACACCGATTTTCTCACGAGGATGATTTTTTAATTTTTTTGCAAAATTTCAAGTCAGAAATAAAAACATTTTATTTGACCGCCATTTTGTTCCACCATCTTGAATTAGTATCTCATATCACACTTAATGTTTTAAAATATTCTAGTTTTTTTTCTTTATATACATTTTATTTCAATTAATTATAATTCGTTTTTTAAGTAACAATTTTTTTGAATTTTAAATATTACCACGTCATCATATGACCCTTAATTTTTGACTTTTGAAGTAGTTTTTTTTAAGCTATACGACGTACCTGAATTTTTACGCAATATTAAAACCTTATTTTGTTCCACCATCTTGAATTATAACAGTTTTACTCCTTTATATACAACAATTTTAAATCAGTCCATTAAGTAGTTTTTTCAGGCTGAATTTTTAAATATTTTATTAAGCTCCCATTTTGTACCGCCATCTTGGATTGGAACCAAAATTTTACCAGTTAATTTTTACATAATATTTGATTTTTGTGCAAAATTTGAGATACATTGGATAAGTAGTTTTTTAGTAATATTTTTTTTTAGCATTTCACTAGGTCACTATTTTGTTTTCTATATTGGATTTTTACTAAAATGTTACCTGGTCATCCCCAAAAGACCCTTCATTTTTGACCAAAAATTTGAAGTCAATGGGATAAGTCGTTTTTTAGCTATGTCGTGAACAGGCAGGCCGACAAAAATCTCGGAGGCTGATTTTTTCACGATTACAATACTTCCGTTTCACGAAGGAAGTAAACATGGCTAAATTTCTTTTACGCGGAACTTCCTTCATTTTAAATATTTCCTATTATAAGGATTAGTGAAGTGCGACCCTATTTAGTTCCGTACATAGCCATTTAGTAACACATCTACATATACTGTCTTTTCAAACATTTTTATTCGGCACATTCTGTTCGACTATATCGGATTTGTACCAATATTTTTATCAGGTTCTACCTATGTCATACTTTGCCTAAAGTCTATTAATTATATCTTGAATTTAAATAGACTTTAGTAAATCCATATTATTTTGATTATCCATTATCAGCAAATTAAAAAACATACAAAAGCCCAAAAACAAGCAAGATAAAATTGCATTGCACAAAAAAGCGATAAATATAAACATAAAAGTAAGGTTAGTTCCAATCTATATAACGGACGACGCAAGACCGAAGTTCTCAGTAGGTGCACTCTACAACTACTTGATTTTGTAACAGAACATTATGTATTTTTCGTATTTGTTATTTTGTTTTGGTAATATTAGGATTGTTTTTTGGTACAAAAGAAATTAAAAAAAATAGAACTTTTAAATCAAATAAATTTCAAATTTGTTTTCATTTTTGTCTTTGTTTTTAACTTTTTATAAATAACAAATTCGAAGAATTGGTATTTTGAAAAAATATATTTTTGACCATTGATTTGGGAGAGGAAAATAAAAAAAAAACAGGTTCGTGTTGACCCACTAACCTTTTTGCATGAAAGATAAGAAAAGAACAAGTCATTTTAATAATGTTTTATTAAAGTGAAAAACAAAGACAGGAAAAAAGAAAAACAAAATGGGAGAATCAAGCGTTAACCTTCACTGGAAGTTCTGGCAAAATCTTGATTTTATAAACAACGTTGTATTACAAATATAAATCCGCAAATTTGCAATAATTTAACTGTATCTCCTAAGATACCCATATACAACTACTTAAATTTGTTACACCGTGTATGTGCAGTAAGCATGTACAAAAAAATAAATTAACAGAGCAAAGCGCACAAACACCGTAAAACCCAGATAATTAGGTAATGAAATGTAATTATTATGGAAGCTATTTAAGACAATAATTGCGAATAACGTGAATGATTTTGAATTTTTAGAATAGCTTTAAAGTTTACATTTAACACACCCTGTAGATGACTTTAAAAAAGGCATTACAAATAAATTAGGATACCTTATGAAGTAATTTTATAGAATGGCAAAATGTAAAATATGTTTTCTTACCCACATTAAAAATTGTATAATTTTAACATAACATATTGAGACACTCCGCCATTTTGTTACATCACGTTGAATTGTACCAGTTTATCCCTATAACACATTCAATTGAATAATATTTTTTTGTGTTGATTTAAAAAAAAATATTTGGTCATCATTTCGTTCCGCCATCTTGAATTCGTACCACAACTTTACCAGTTTATCTCTAGATCACACTTAATGCTTGCATACATTTTGAAATTAATCTAATGAGTAGTTTTTTCAGGCGGATTTTTGAAATGTTTTATTAGGCTGCGATTTTGTTTTGCTATCTTATATTCATACCAATATGTTACTAGTTCATTCCTACGTAACACTTGATTTTTGTGCAAAATTTGAGAAAATTGGATAACTATTTTTTTTAGCAATAATTTTTTTACGTTTCTTTAGGCCGCCATCTTGTTCCGATATATTCGATTTTTACCAAAATATTACCAGGTCACCCTCATATGACCCTTAATTTTTGATTAAAATTTGATGTCACTCTAATGAGTAGTTTTTAAGCTATGCCGCGAATTAATAGACAGGCAGACAGATCGACGGAATTGATAAAACCGGAAAATATGTAAAACTTGAGAGGGTGATTTTTTTACGATTATAAATATTTTATTTGGCCGCCGTTTTGTTCCGCTATCTTGAATTAGAACTACAGTTTTACTAGTTCTTTTCTATTCCACAATTATTTATGGCACACAATTAGAAATCAGTTCATTAAGTAGTTTTCCAGGTTGAATTTTTAAATATTTTATTAAGCATCCTGGCCAAATTTTGGAAAAAAATCAGGATAAATCAGATAAGTAGTTTTTTAGTAATAATTTTTTTAACATTTCACTAGGCCGCTTTTTTGTTTTGCCATATTGGATTTTTACCAAAATGTTACCAGGACATGACCCTTAATTTTTGACCAAAATTTAAAGTCGGCTTTAGTCGGCTAAGTAGTTTTTAGCTATGCCACAGATAGACGGACCGACAGACAGACCGACAGAAAAACATGTTTTTCGGCATTTCAGGGACCCTGAAACGTAAAGATTTGAAATATTTCGAAAAGTGGTTTTTTCACGATTACAATATTTCCTTTTACCAGCGAACTAAAAAGGGTTTGACCGCCATTTCATTCCGCCATCTTGAATTCCTACCACAACTTTACTAGTTTATCTCTATATCATGCTTATTGCTTGCACAAACTTCGAAATTAATCTAATACATAGTTTTTTTAAGACCCATTTTATAAATATTTCATTAGACCTCATCTTATATTAATACCAAAATGGTAGCAGTTCATTTATATATAACACTTGATTTTTGTGCTAAATTTGAAGAAGCTAAATAATTAGTTTTCTTAGTAATAATTTTTTAATGTTTCAGTATGCCGCCATCTTGTTTCGGCATATTGGATTTTTACGAAAATATTACCAGGTCATCCCCATATGACCCTTAATTTTTGACTCAAATTTGAAGTCAATATGATAAGTAGCTTTTAAGCTATGCCGCGAACTAACAGACAGACAGACAAACCGACAGACTCACCGACGGAATTGATAAAACATATTTTTTTGGCATCTAAAACAGTAAAACCCGAAAATGTGTAAAACATGACATGGTGATTTTTTTTCACGATTACAAATGTAATATTTGGCCGTCATTTTGTTTCGTCATCTTGAATTAGTAACACAGTTTTATTAGTTCATCTCTATACCGCAATTAGTTATGTCATATAATTTTAAACCAGTCTATTAACCAGTTTTTTCGGGCTGATATTTCAAATATTTTATTATTTTGTCACGCCATCTTGGATTCATACCAAAATTTTACCAGTTAATTCCTACATAATACTTGATTTTTGTGCCAAATTTAAGACAAATTGGATAGGCAGTTGTTTAGTAATATTTTTTTTTTACATTTCACTATGCCGCTATTTTGTTTTGTCATATTGTAATTTTACCAAAATGTTACCATGTCATACTCATATGACCCTTAATTTTTGACCAAAATTTGAAGTTAATCGAGTAAGTATTAGCTATGCCGCGAACAGACAGACAGACGGAATTGAGAAAACATGTTTTTCGACATCTAGGGATCCTGAAAGATAATGATCTGAAAAAATCTCGGAGGATGATTTTTTCACGTTTACAATACTTCCCTTTACGTGGGAAGTAAAAAGCTGACAAACTATCTGACCTTTTCTGCGACCTAAGCCTCTGACTTATTAATACTCCTATTAATGTTTGAATGCATTTTTGATAGCAAAGAAAAAAAACAGTTCTGTATTTCATAATATATTTTATCCCAACTCAAACATTTTTGCTCAGGCCTAACTATTTTTCAAAAATAGGTAGAACTCTGACAAGCGTATTATTGACATACCCATTGATGTCTAAATTTTTTCAAACCCAAGAAAGAGCACTGGCAGATCTGCGCAAAAATCAGGTATTATGGTACAAGATATCGTGTAATTTAACCTGGCCTCTCAAGAATAATAGTAGAACTTATTATAAACACTGTATGGGTTGCCACATGGCTTGCATTTCCATTATAAGGCGAACTATAGTGATTTGTAAAGATAGGGCTTTATGCTGAGACACAATGGCTAAATGGTTTTGGACAAACAACGATCGCAAAACGGGTTGTAACCCGAGCTGTGCTGCGCTATCGGCAAAAACAATCAAATATGAATTAAAGCAGTACCGGATCGACTTATTCCTGATCTGTACGTTTGTTTTTTGCTTTGCAGTATGTAGCAAGTGAGAATTGTTTAAGTAAAAAATGTCGTGTATTTTCTACAATTTGCGTAATAATTACAAGGCAATTTCTAAAGAGTAGATACTAGCCGACTCGGTCATTTTGTATGGCCCCAGTAACTCGAACAAACTTAGCGGCTTCTCAGGCAGCCTTTAGAAACTTTTATTGATGCGACTAAAAAGTGACTTTGTAATAATTAATGTTAGAATTATTATACAATCTACTTGGTTCATCCTAATAGAATTTTAAATTATTATTACCATGATTAATTATATTTTTTATGCTTTCTAATAGAAGCGTTTTGCTCAAAACCAACACTAATCGAATTAGTTTATTCAGAAAAGATACAATTTGATTTACTTACTGAAGGTTGACTAAAATTGAAAGAGAGTTACTCACCATTACTCCGATTTACCCAGAAGTGACCTAGACTTTAATATGATAAATAGAACCCTACATAATTTGTTTCATAATCGTTGTTTCATTGCGTGCAAAATTTCTTTTCCAATGATGTTTAACAAGTAATATTTTTCTGCCAAGATAGCGGCACTAAAAACGGTTTTTATAAAAAACCTTCTCCAAATTACTTATAAAACGAAAGACATTCTAAAACTTCTAAGGAGAGACCTAATCAAATTAAAACTTTTTAAGTCAGGAAAAGCAGGAGAGCTTCTCAATATGTTTCTTTGTTTCAAAATATTGCACCACTGTCTTAGAGCATATTGTCCGTTATGTTGTCTGGGTTCGAGTGAGTAGTTTTCTTTTCTGGTCATTCAATCGGCAGCACACAAAAACCGCATAGTCTGAAAATCTGCGGTATCCAGCCAGGAATCCGGTAAAGAAAAAACTTGTGCATTCATATTTCTTGGACCCATCGCTTGATTCTCTTGATCAGTTTTCTGGTTCAAGCACCTTTAGAAGTAGTTTTCCAACCCTCTTACCACAGTGATTTCTCGCTGCTTTCAGTTTTTTAATTTTTTTTTAACTGTCACATGTTAATGAGTCCTGCTATAACTAAGGGTGCTTCCGCTGATACTGTCCTTTACGCGCTTACAATCCTTGTGGCAATTTTTCTCTACATTCTTATTAACAGTTTCTTGTTGGTATTTAGGCTTAGATTCTACCCATATTGGAACTGCTTACAGAAGGGTGGAATGTACCACCTAGCTTAAGACTTTAATTCGTTGAAGTTAAGGCATTCAATGGTTGGCGTTAGCCTTGTTACCCTCAGCTAGTTTGTCTGCTTTCTTCCTCGCCATTCTTAATTTCGTTCGATAAAGTTTGTTGCCTGATTAGTAAAGATTGCCAGGTGTGCCTGGCAATCTTTTGTTGTTTAAATTTTTGTGCCCACAAGTTTAAATCTTAAAATGTTTTGAATTTTATCTTTTATCAAGTAGGACTGATTTTTTTATGCAAAATTCGAGATCGTCCCATTTTCTTCCCTATCGCCATTGCTGCTAAGTCTGCAAAAGATATTAGTTGGGCATATTTTGGCATATTTTCTCTTAATATATAAATATTTCTTTAATTGTTCTATATATAGAGACATTTTACTCAGCTTTAATTTAAGATTTTTTGTGGCTTTAAAACTGTTGTTACAAAAATTGTATTTTTTGAAATTTTTACTTTTTGAAATAAACTTCTGTATATTTTTTGGACATGTGTCTGACTTAAAGTTTAAAATTAGTTTTTCTTCAAGCACCAGCTTGTATCTAGAATAAAATTTTCTGAAAAATGAATAACAAAAAAGTTTCCCATATGTTGCATAATTTTTTATACACCTTTGACACGTGGTTACGAAGCCGTTCGCACTGGCTGGAGTTTATTTTAAGCATTAATATGACCAATACCAGTGGCGACTCCTCCATTAGGTCATATGGTCAATGACTCCCCCAATAAATATTTCCAAACAGAAAATAATAAATAATTAATATTTTTTAAATTTGAAAATTCTTTCTATTATTCTAATCGAGTAAACTCGTTGAACGTTCACTTGATTCTCCGGTACTCGCACTATCGATGCCACGCGCAGGGATCTCCGGAGTTTTGTTGGATCACGAGGCTGACGGCCCGCCTTGACCTAGTGGTTATAAACGGAGGCGAGTTTTTCCCGAGTGTTCCCATCGAATTTGTACAGGGGCGCATAGATAATATACGGATTACGTCGGCAAATTTTGGGTCAACAGCCGCGCCGAGGAAACTTAAACATTTTTGTCAGTTGATGCGTTTAATATGAATCGTGTGATAGGTTGAAGTTACGATTGTGGATTTTTATAGAAATTATTTTATTTTCAAGACTTGTTTGTTGATTTTGTAGTTTAAATTAATTGAAAAAATTAATGTTTTAAAGAATGGCAGCCACAGTGTATATATAATACATCCAACTTTAAGAAGATTTGTCAATGAAACATGGTCAGCTCCCGAGCTTATACGAGTAAGTAAGCTACTGCCTACATAGCTCCCAGTTTCGTCGGACTACGCAAGCGCCACCGATACCACAAACCGAGAATACCATAGGGGGTTTGTACACCCTAATGACTATATATACTTCTTGTCTAATGCGTTAATTTACAAAAATATCTGATAAAGTTTAACATTGTTCTTCATAGATCGAAAGGTCAATAATTTGAGAATACGGTGCTGCAAAGAAAGTTCGGCCAAAGCAGTGTTTCTGGCTGAAAACCTTTTATTCAGCCGTACTTCCAAAAGAATTTTTGAGATAGGATAAAAATAAAAGAGGAAAAAACGTCCGGTAACGGAGATTTCTCATGAATATCGTATAAATCTTGCCACTTAAAGGTACCTGGAAATAAAAGGACACCTGTATTTTTTAGAAGAATATTCGGTTTCACGGCGCTATAGATGGAGCGACATTCTTTTGTTTTATTTATTACCACGAATTTTATCAACTTTGTTTCATTCGTTTTTGTTGTTTTGTGTTGCTTCCTGTTCTTTTCAGTACCCAAAATTTAATGACAGTTATAGGCACGATTATCTGTATTTTCTCATGAAATATTTCATGTATATACTTATGTATGTATACATTATAAAATATTAAACTGACAAAGGGACTGCTTTTAGTTGATAATTTTCATGCTAAAACCTTTTTTTATCGGATTTCTGAAAACTTTTTTCTTTTTTGGCTTTAAGCGGTCAGGCGCAAGAATAATATATATATATATATATATATATATATATATATATATATATATATATATATATATATATATATATATATATATATATATATATATATATATATATATATATATATATATATATATATATATATATATATATATATATATATATAATATATATATATATATATATATATATATATATATATATATATATATATATATATATATATATATATATATATATATATATATATATATATATATATATATATATATATATATATATATATATATATATATATATATATATATATATATATATATATATATATATATATATATATATATATATATATATATATATATATATATATATATATATATATATATATATATATATATATATATATAGAAGGATATATATATATATATATATATATATATATATATATATATATATATATATATATATATATATATATATATATATATATATCTGTCATCAGAACCGCTACTAAGATTTCGTATTTACATTCACCATGTTCATTAAAACAGTGACATTTAATACACAATAGGTATTGATTATACATGGTCTGCATCATAAAGATAACCGGCGTGTCCAATGGGTAATAGCAAAGTTGACGAAAATCAAACTTTTTCCAAAATCCCAAACGAGAAAATTTGATTGATCTTGGAAATTTTTTCTGCCATCCATTGCAATAGGTTTACTTTAAATACAATTGGGCCGTTGGATGTTTACCCATGCCTCATCAATCGATAAAAATATTAAACACGTGCTTTTTAAACACTGCATTTCTCTTATCGATTAGTATTCCATAAATCAATAATAAAAGAAAACATGAAATATTGTCTTTCGAATTTTGATTCGATTCATATGATTATTAATGATGACGCATGGATATCACCAAACGGATCAACTCCAGGAAACATATGAAAAAAAAATTGCGTAAAGGCGCTATTTTGAAGAATATCTGTGACAGATTTTCTTCGATAACTTTGAAATGATTTAAAGTATTGCTTTTAAATTTGGTGTTTCAAACATAATTCACTAAAACATAATTTGGGCATTCTTTGGGGTACATCCCCACCTAGAAAGGAATCTATTTTTTGTAAGAATATTTTGACTAGACTTTTCTGCAAAAGAATTGAGCTGTCGAGCAAATCAAAGTTTTACCTAAAAAGGTATACGGTTTAAATCTTTCGTCTTAAAATATTCTCAGCAATACAGTGTTGTCGATTCTATTTACAACCGATGGGAACATGGGTAATTTAATAGAGCGTCCTGTATATTTTTCAGTTTTTAGAATATACATTCTTTTTTGACTAACTGTCATCAGACCAGCTGTTAATTTGCCGCTACAAAAACTTATTCAACCGGCGGTCGAAAAAGCTGATTCATTTGTCAAAAACTCAGAACATTCCACTCGAATTATATGAGATACCTTTGTAACCTATTATTCCCATCAACGAAACACTAAACAGGATTGCTATGAACAAGGATTTCCAGGCACATATAATCCAACTCTCGGAGCATTGCCTTAAAAACACTTATTTTTAATTTAACGGCAAATGATGAAACAAACAGATGGTGCTCCAATGGGGTCCTCACTGTCACCAGTAGTAGCAAATTTATTTATGATATACTTCGAGGAAGAAACTCTTGATAAAGCAAGTTTGAAGCCCAAGTTATGGATTCCTTATGTGGATGACATTTCTATTATATGGCAACATAGTCATACAGAGCTCGAAAACTTTTTGACTTACGTAAATTCAATACATCCCAGAACACAATTTACTGTAGAGTTATACCTACAGATATTTAAATGCAAAATCACATCATCACCCACCACAAATTCAAGCTTTGGCCAATACTCTAATATCTAGAAACGTAGGATTAACTGAAACATAGCCGAAAAAAAACGCACTTTATATAATATTTGGTGCTTTAAAGAAAAATGGTTACACAAATCTCATTATAGAGAAAGCAATTAATGCACAGGGTTCCCGAACAATGAACACCAAAAATTATGCACTGGGAATTTTTAGAAAACACAATATACAAACACTACGCAAGCCACAAACAGCCATAGGTAAACTACTTGGAAACCCAAAAAACAAAAACAAATTGGAAAACCACGGAGTATACAGCATTCTGTGCCAGGACTGTGAAAAGCTGTACGCGGGGCAAACTAACAGGCAAATATCAGCAAGAGTAAAAGAGCATAAACTCGTCATAATAAAGCGTCAGAAACAAACAAACAAACTCGGCCCTATTCCTACATCATCGTACATTCGTTGGGTGTAGGGAGATTGCCAATATAGAGCACTATAAAACCAGAATAATTTGAGAAACCATAGAAATAGAAAAACAAGGTGATTTAAACAAAAAAAGGGACGAATCATTAAAACTATCAACAGTACGACAATAATCGACAAATCTAAAATAGCAAAAATCAAGTGAAACTGACACAACAACAACAGCAATATCCGGAAAATATAGATGACGGCCAATGGCCGCTCAGATATAATCTTTTGCTGGGGATATAATAAGAAGCTTCGCAGTCACTAACACTTCAGTCTCTATTCGGACGCGAGAAAGAAACCTTCGAAAATTCCAAATGTGATTTCGGCATTACCTTAGCAAAACTGTTTTTTTTTATATATATATATATATATATATATATATATATATATATATATATATATATATATATATATATATATATATATATATATATATATATATATATATATATATATATATATATATATATATATATATATATATATATATATATATATATATATATATATATATATATATATATATATATATATATATATATATATATATATATATATATATATATATATATATATATATATATATATATATATATATATATATATATATATATATATATATATATATATATATATATATATATATATATATATATATATATATATATATATATATATATATATATATATACGTATATATATATATATATATATATATATATATATATATATATATATATATATATATACATATATATATATATATATATATATATATATATATATATATATATATATATATATATATATATATATATATATATATATATATATATATATATATATATATATATATATATATATATATATATATATATATATATATATATATATATATATATATATATATATATATATATATATATATATATATATATATATATATATATATATATATATATATATATATATATATATATATATATATATATATATATATATATATATATATATATATATATATATATATATATATATATATATATATATATATATATATATATATATATATATATATATATATATGAAAAGAACAGTTTTGCTAAGGTTGTTTTCGCAAGAAGTTATCGCAATTTAGTGGCATAGTAGTAAGTACAACTAATAATGTACATAAAAACTAAAAAACATTTCTTCTTTTCATATTGTAGCCATGAAGAAGGTAGCAAAAATTACTACCGAAAGCTTGGCATAACTTCAGTTACGTGTAACTTTATATATATATATATATATATGTATATATATATATATATATATATATATATATATATATATATATACGGGGTGTCCCAATAGTGCGTTCTCGGTTGATATCTTGATAACGGATAGCGATATAAAAAAAGTTCAAATGCAAAAGTTGTAGAACAATACGGGCTACATAACCCAAAATTATTTTCATTTATACAGGGTGTCTCAAAAATCTGTAGCGAAGCAAAGTTGTGTTTTTTCTTATGGAACACCCTGTATATTTTTGCATATTTAGATTCTGCTCGTGATTCTACACATTTTTTGTATAATATATCCTATGTCTAAATCTGATAGTTTTTCTAATATTCGCCATTTTGTAAAAAATTATGAATTGCAGTGCCTTTTTTCAAACGACGTGGGCCGTTGGCTTTTTGATATAGGATTATGATTTTTGGCAGGAACATTAACAAAAGTATGGGTTGACTTTCAACGTGAACAAAATTTGTCGGCGTTGTACAGGGGGTCCTAGATAAGTAGGAGAAATTAAAAAAATTAAAAACATCATATCTTCATTTTTTTAAATGCAATCGCCTTAGAATTTGCTTTATTATCGAATTTATAGAATTTTCCGAGGAATCCAAAAATGTAATAATATACAGGGTGTTCCATTTAAAATAACAAAGTTGATATCCGAGGGACACTTTTGTATTTTAACTTTTTCTCTGTTATTTAAAATAAAGGAATTAAGGGGGGTGGCAAATCTCGGCGAATCACCCTGTACATTAATACACAGTAAAAAATGCAAAATTAAAAATTCAGTCTACTATTTTTCTTTATGTAAAAAGGCAAATAAATATTTTAATTAAAGAGACACAACAGAAAAAGAAGTCCTACAATCACTTGATTAAATGTTCAATTACACACTTGTAACCGATTCACAAAGGAATTGTTAACTCTATTCAGCATCGCGGCATTGATATTTGTACATGCATTTCTAATTCTCATTTTCATATTCTCTATGGTAGTGGGTGGCATTTGGTAAACTTGCTCTTTAACAAAACCCCACAAGAAAAAATCTAGTTTTGTGAGGTCCGGAGACCTTGCCGGCCATGATACTGGACCTCCCCTACCAATCCATTTATTTTCATAATTTGCGTCTAAAAAATGCCTGACCTGCCTGCTAAAATGTGCCGGAACGCCATCTAGTTGGAACCACATCTGCCTCACTAGATTCAAAGGTAATTCGTCAATCCACTCCTGCAAACTGTTTTGCAATACATTTAAGAAAGTGTCTCCATTAACTCTATTTTCGAAAAAATAAGGTCCAATGATACGGTTACCGATTATACCAGCCTATTAAGAGACCATCTATGCTGGTGATCCAAGGTGATAATGAATCTGGGGTTTTCATAACTATAATAGTGGAAATTATGTCGGTTGACGTATCCATTTTTATGAAATGTCGCTTCGTCAGTAAATAAAATGTTATTGAAAAAATCATGTTCTCTATTTTTTGCTAATGCCCAAGTACAAAATTCAAGTCTTCGATTGAAATCGTCTTGATCCAGCTCTTGTACCAGTTGAATATGGTATGGGTGAAATTTATGTTTTCTAATTATTCTATTTGCCGTAGATTTAGCAACACCTCTCTCCTTTTCTAACTGCCTACATGAAATATGAGGATTTTCAATTAAAGTTTGCATAACAAGATATTCAGTTTCTTCATTTGCGGCTCTTTTCTGCCTTTCCAATTTTTGTTCGTAATCGACACATCCAGTTCTTTCAAATCGTTCTTTGAGTCTGACAAATGATACCTCATGAGGATGACGTTCGGCATTGCTAAACCGTTGCGCGTAAACTCTACTTGCTAAAAAACAATTTTGATCACTTGCGTCCAAAACATAAATCATGTTAATCAAATCTTCTCTAGAAAAATTCATTTTGAATCAATTTTAACACCGTTACTACACAAATACAAGAATTTGACATTTCGCCATGACAATATTTTCCCCTTTTTCATTTGTTCTTACTTTAGGATTGTCTAAGGCATCTTCGTACATTAAGTTCTAACTAAATGTTGACACTACCTACGCTTTTATAATAGCCAAAATTGTAAATATTTAAGAATAGTTGGTAAAATATCTGTTCTAAGTCTTTAGGTCGCGATTCTTAGCACAATATTATGAGCTGAATTTTTAATTTTGCGTCACTTGTAGTGTATTATAATTAGAAAATTCGATAATAAAGCAAATTCTAAGGCGATTGCCATTGAAAACCAAATAATAAATACAAAAATGTCAAAATCTCGGAAACTATGACAAATCGGTATTGGACATATTTATAACGAAAGATAGTGTTTTGGGTCACGAATAGTCTAAAATATTAAAATACTATACATTCCATTTAAAAAAATGAAGATAAGATGTTTTTAATTTCTCCTACTTATCTAGGACCCCCTGTACAACGCCGACAAATTTTGTTCACGTTGAAAGCCAACCCATACTTTTGTTAATGTTCCTGCCAAAAATCATAATCCTATATCAAAAAGCCAACGACCCACGTCGTTTGAAAAAAGGCACTGCA
The DNA here is from genome assembly GCA_030620095.1 of Kuschelorhynchus macadamiae. Taxonomy (NCBI): domain Eukaryota; kingdom Metazoa; phylum Arthropoda; class Insecta; order Coleoptera; family Curculionidae; genus Kuschelorhynchus; species Kuschelorhynchus macadamiae. Next base: position 336,894 of record JAUTXW010004582.1, on the reverse strand, counting down.
ATTCATAATTTTTTACAAAATGACGGATATTAGAAAAACTATCACATTTAGACATACGACATGTTATACAAAAAATGTGTAGAATCACGAGCAGAATCTAAATATGCAAAAATATACAGAGTGTCCCATAAGAAAAAACACAACTTTGCTTCGCTACAGATTTTTGAGACACCCTGTATGAATGAAAATAATTTTGGGTTATGTAGCCTGTATTGTTCTTGCGTAGTGTTTTTTATATCGCTATCCGTTATCAAGATATCAACCGAGAACGCACTATTGAGACACCCTGTATATATACATATATATCTATATATATATATATATATATATATATATATATATATATATATATGTATGTAACGCACTATTGGGACACCCTGTATATATATATATATATATATATATATATATATATATATACATATATGTATAATACATATATATATATATATATATATATATATATATATATATATATATACATATATATACATGCTTCGCTACAGATTTTTGAGACACCCTGTATGAATGAAAATAATTTTGGGTTATGTAGCCCGTATTGTTCTTGTGTAGTGTTTTTTATATCGCTATCCGTTATCAAGATATCAACCGAGAACGCACTATTGGGACACCCTGTATATATATATATATATATATATATATATATATATAATATATATATATATATATATATATATATATATATATATATATATATATATATATATATATATATATATATATATATATATATATATATATATATATATATATATATATATATATATATATATATATATATATATATATATATATATATATATATATATATATATATATATATATATATATATATATATATATATATATATATATATATATATATATATATATATATATATATATATATATATATATATATATATATATATATATATATATATATATATATATATATATATATATATATATATATATATATATATATATATATATATATATATATATATATATATATATATATATATATATATATATATATATATATATATATATATAATATATATATATATATATATATATATATATATATATATATATATATATATATAAAACAGTGCACTGCTGCACTATACTCCAGGAAAGTCAGTTTTGAAACACGCAGAAAAGGCGTAGACATTTTCAATTTGCGAAATATGGAATCACATAAATGCTGCGCCCTAATTCAAATAGGTATAGCATTTATATATGAAACATAATATATAGGTATATATATGAAAGCAGCTTCTATAAATTCTCGTTTTTATCATTTCTGCTTCCTGCGCAAAACTTTTGCCTTCGGCCATTGGATTATGTATTTGTTAAACCAAAATCTGCCAATTAGTAGTTATAATACACCAAATTATACAGTAAACGCCTAAAAAGTCCAATAGACCAAATATGAAAATTTGCAACAATTAAAATGTATTCTCGTAAAAACTATTAATATTTTCATGATCATTTGTCACATTATAACTAAAACTATATTTTGTGTACTTAATTAATTATATTTTATTTCTTGTAAGATTTAAAAAAAATTCTTATTTCGTAACTTCATTTACGTGTATCTTTTGGCAGAAAAACCTAGTAACTCAACTAAAATTTTCTGAAATGCCTAAATAACTCATATTCTTTTTCAATCTAGTTCTACAAGTTACAAAAAAGCAAAAAAAAAACAAAATAAAAAGATACAAAGATACAAAAATGCCTAATTAACTAATTATCTTAATCTGTAGGCAGCTCTATATATTAAACTAATTACAAAAAAAGGAGCACTATTATATCATATAAAACATCAATAAAAACACTAAGTAAAAATAATTCTGTCTAAATATATTGACATCAAACAAAAAGTTTTCCTAAGTGTGTATAGGTGTAAACGTGGTAGTTTTACTGAATTACTTGCTGCGCCAGCAAAGTTCTTTTATACTTTTTCTTGAAGCTGCATAATAGTGGCATATTATAAGAAAAAGACATTTTAAACATTTCTCTCCTATGCAAATGACTAGTTAATTTGCTATGTAATCGTAAGTTAAGATTGATTCCTAAACGTTTTCCATTTTTGGAGATACGAGGTTTGCGGATAAGGTTAACGAAATGTAAAACACGTAGTTGGATGTGGTGTGTATAGTATTTGCCTAGATTATTGATGTATGAAACCAAACGAAACAGTTTGTGAAGATTGATACTTATATTTTTTATGGAATCAGGTGGCAGGAGATATAATCTTGACAGCAAAATCACGTACGATGATTCACCTACTAGAGGGCATCGATGAGGTGGGGAAGGGTTGCATTTCTCAATATATGACATTTTTAAAATATGTATATCCCAAAATATTAATTGTATGTCGTTTTTTTTTGCCAAGATATTTATTACGAATAATTCAGCTTTTAATTGACAAAAATCGGTTTCCCGTACTGCAGAAGTGAAAAAAAAATTAGTAAGGTTATCAAAGGAAGTGAAGCCTGATTTTTACAGAAACTTTAGAAATTAGTAATAACTTCTATTCATTTTTTTACTATATCATCTTTTAAAACTATTTTTTATTTTTTTTATTTTTTTCAATTTTCTAAGGCGGAAAAACCCAAAAAATAGTTTTAAACCATGAATCCGCCACTACAATTTCGTAATTATATCATCTTTAGCGTACCACGTACTTAAAAATTATAATAGGTTTTTTACTCTTACACATTTTGACCTATTTCTTAAAATAAAGAACTGAATGCAATGTTGCCACATTTATTAACCTAGGAAAATATTCTTTTTCCTATTTTTTATCTTTCCACCACGGTCAACTTCTTGAGACGAGCTTTTGTTCGAATTGTTATGGTCATTTATACAAATCTAAAATATTTGTATATAAGTCAAATTTTTATATATATAAAAAATATTAAACCGTTTACAGGAAAAAATAAAAACTGGCATTTTTTGTTTTTTGTATAAAATGGTATTTCACCAAACCTAGGTTAAAATGCTAAAAGTCATGTACTGGGATTCATTTAAAATTTTGCTGCATCACAGTACTCATATTATATGAAAAGCGCCATCTGTACATAGCTATATGTATTTATGGGGAATCAACAGTGCATATTGTTAGAAGTGAAAATAACTAATAGAACACCGCGTCCAAACCATGCCCTATCGAGAGGTTGCAGAAAGCTCAATTAAACTTTGGAATGTTTAACGGAATGTCAAATTTGATAGCGAGTTCCTAAATTTCTAGAAGCAGCTTGTCAAATCAGAAAGCTCAGTTAAATATTCTAAACAACAATTAAGTTTTGTGTAACCGGCTGTTAGTTACTGAAACAACTAATGATTTGCGTCCAGAATAAGGGAATTTAATATTAACATTTAATAAGATTTATAATTATCTACTGAACTAGCTTGACGAGAAGAAGTTTTGTCTCCTGTCCTGGACTTGGTTACTTACAGTTTAGGGCAATATATTATTACATTTTTATTATTTCTTTAATATGCTCGCTATAAGATGGGCCCTACCCCATATAGAAGTAGAATAGAATTTCCCGAAGTAATCGAGGTAGTGTAGGATAAATTATAGTTGCTAATGTTTATGTTACTTTTTAATACAGATAACTAATAGCTCCGCTTTTAGATAGGTAACGGATATTTAGCAGAACACTGTTTTTTGCGATAGGCTATACGCCGGTTGGTCCATTAAACTACCAGCATTTAAGCGGTTATTAAACTCAAATGGTTTTTTGAAACTTCTTTAAACAATGCTCAAATATTAATTTCTATTCTACCGGTAATCTAGCGGACGTTTTAAATTTTATTATTATTATTTTATTTCACACTGTCGAGTAAATCTATTTACACTGTACTGATTTGCGGCTGGTCGTTCATTACAATATCGTAATGTGTTGCCTAGGAACACCAGTGGCGGCTCGTGGATTTAAGATCGGGTGAAGCGCAGTGCAGCTAGGTGCATAGCGCAGCAGACAAAAACAGCGTCACAGACGAAAATTTTTCGAGGTGCCCAAAATTCTACTTTTTTATGATGTTAATTATCTAAAGCTTTGGAGCGTTTTGAATTGTGAGAAAAAATAGGATATATTTTTGTAGTGTTCTTGAATGTCTATATTGCTTATCGCTATATAGGAGGAGTCCAAAAGTTCTTTGAAATTCCCACAATTTTCTGAAGAATAAGATTCAATGTGTCCCCGAAATGCCATTTCTTGTTTACCCAAAAAAACAGTCGCACGAATAGGTAACTGCATAAACCTTCTATTTAGAAGAACATTGTCATTAAACATTTTTATATACAATCTTGAATTTTCCCTCAAAGCGTCTTCAATTGTACTGAGGCCTTTCTTTAAATTTGCAAACGAAATAGCGCACTGAATATGTTTTAAAGAAGTTTCATGCCTACTACAACCTCTGGTCACATTCTCAAAATTATTGAATCCTTCTTTATTCCATATGCTTGATTTTACACCTACAGTTAAACAGGGCATATGAAACAGTTTGTTTAAATAAATACTTCCACTCATCCACGTATAATCCGAATACCACTGATTTAGAAACCTACGAAAGAAAACTCTGTCTTTTGACTTCCCTTGTTTTTCTATTTCAGGAACAGGTTAGATCCTTCGGCCCCCGTATTTAAAAAGTCTCTTTTGTCCTCGGTTTTCCACCGGGAAAATGGCGTTTCTAATAAAATGCAGACCGGATCATATAACGGAAACATTTCGTCTAACTTTTACGGTACCACAAATACGACGATACACGACACGATGCAAAACTGCTTCCGCCTCCGATGATCCGAACGCACTAATTCACATTAATTCCATAACAAGCGAATAAGCGCCTGTAGCCTGCAGCACTTTATGCCACTCCCGATCCTGTATTTGGCTTACGGATATTCACCATTGCGTTGCCATAGCAACCGCCGTAAATAAATCGAAGCGCGAAAGCCGGCATGCGGGGGGAATCTGAAGCGGAATTTTTTACTGCTGTTTGTAATTTCTCAACGGGTCTCTCTTATGAAAAGGTGTTCAGCCAATACCTACTAAACAACGAGGCCTACCAGCTGAAATTAAAATAGGCCTGACGTCACGACATCTAGGCCTGCAGTCGCCTCCGTAAGAAATGCATTAAAGCATAGACCAGTGCAGTTTTGCTTATGTCGTATCGTGATAACTGGCCATTAGACGTACTGGCTGACAACCGCACTTGCTAACAGAAAATAAAACAGTGTGAAACATGATGTCGTTAGAGTAGTTTTGTCTCCACCAAAAGTTCAGGTGTTCAGTTTCCCGAAAGATAGTGATTTGCAAAAAAAATGGCTACAAGCAATTCCTCGGTATGATTTAGTGCCCAATAAAAACACTAAAGTGTGTGAGCTACGTTTTTCTAAAGGTAGTACAATTTGGGATATTTCAGAACAGGATCCGAGAACCGGTAAAATTATTTTTTGAGTTCATTTAAAAAAAAGACCCGATTAAAAGAAAATTCTCTACCAACGGTTTTCCCAAATTGCCCCAATTATTTGTCAAAAAACATTCTTGACCGCAAAAGTAAAGATGAACTAAATTTTTTGCAAGCCATGGAGCAACGTAAAGAAGAGTTTGTTTACATAGAGAGGCTACATGTTTTCAAAATTTTGAAGAGTTTTTAAAAGTATTTCTAAATTATGATTTAAGGAAAGGTTGGGTTTCGTTAAAGGATACAGATAAAGTAACTTTATTTAAACTTGAATATACTCCTGGTCCCTAACTTGGGCAATTGTTATAAATAGCGATTTAAAATTAGAAAAATTTTTATATGGTCAATCTGTTTGTGTTTCAATAACAAATTTAAAATCACCATTTTTATCTAGCAGTTTGGATGAAATAGAAAGTTTAATTGACATAATGATGATGTTAATACCTATAAATCTTGATAGTGACATTGCTGATCCTAGTAAAACTCGTGATTTACACCATACCGAGTCAAATCAACTCCCCAATGCTGCTGAAACTCCCAATTCAGATAAAGTTGAGTCTGACAATGACAATACATTTCTTAAATTTGTGACTGATATTCTTTCAAACCTAAAAGATTCTGACGAACTCACTCAAAATCTAAAATGTCTCTCAGAATAGTTAACTTTGTTAAGTACTTCAAAAGAAAGGTATTCATCAAGCACCATTGTGTTATGTTCAATTTTGTTTACAATAAGCCGTCATTGCTATAAATATTTGCGAAGTCATGCTCCAGAGGTAAGATAATATACCTCATCCGAACACAGTAAAATCTATTTGTAATAGATTTTTAACAGATTTTCATATCGATGAAAGACATTTTTTTTTAACCTATGCTCGTAATATTTTTAAATATTTAACAGATAAAGAAAAATATATTACATTATTTTTTGATGAAATTCACATCGAACCCTATTTGATTACAAGGCAGGCAATACCGTAGGAACATCAGTAAATAATAAAGATACCTTAGCATCATCTGCAGTAGCATTTATGATCACTAGTCCTTGCTCAAGCCTTACAGAAGTCATTCATATATCTCCTGTAGCTAAACTTATTTCAAAAATATTATATACTTTTATCAAGACCATTATAGAAAATTTAGAAGAAATTGGGTACATAGAATTTTGAACAGTTAGTGACAATAATGCAGTAAACAGTAAAGCAATGAGTAATTTTTCACCCCTTAATCAACTCAGTATAGTATTCCCACATCCTATTGACCCAGTAAAACCCTTATTTTACCTTTTTGACACTGTTCATTTACTGAAATGTGTGTTTAACAACTGGCTTAATTCAAAACTTGACCAAACATTTTCTGATCCAGAATTTGAGACAGGCCAAAAAATGTGCTTTCTTTTCTGTGATCAAAAACCTATACGAACTAGAAGAAGACAAACTATAAGCCTGGTTATTCACTTAGTTTAAAGGCTCTATTTCCATCATCTCTTGAAAGACAAAATGTAAAATTATCTCTTAAAATCTTTAATCCCTTTATTATAGAGGCTCTAAAAGGTTTTGTTAAAAATTTGTCACATTCACGAGATACCGCAGACTTTATTAGTATTGTATTAACATGGTGGAAAATTGTGAACGTAAAAACTCTCCTTAAGAGAAAACATTTGTTAGATAAATATCAGAAACCTTTTACAAAACAAATACTAACAGCCCCCAATGATGATCCTAAATCTTGTTTTTTTGCTAAAAATGCAAAATTGGCTAGATACTTGGAGTCGAACTAATTTTACAAATACACTGATTCGACAAACCCTCACTGCATTAAACCATACCATTCATGGGCTTCTTGAAGTTACTGAATACTGTTTAACTGAGCTTAATATGAATTATGTATTACTGAGCAAATTTCAAACAGACCCATTGAAAGGTCGTTTTGGAAGATATAGGCAATTAGCTGGTGGTCATTATCATATCTCAGTTCGACAGCTATATGAATCAGAAAAAAGACTTCAGTCTATGTTATCTCTAGAATCTAGAAATTATGGGGACATTAATATAAATCAGTTTCTCGAACCTCCTGAATGTGAAACACAGTCATTAGACATGAATTTAAATTCTGAACATGTTAATAATTTATTATCTAAAATCATAGTTACACAGTCTGATACCGAAGCTATACAATCAGAACTCTCAGTAATAACCTATTTAAGCGGAAATTGCTGCTATATTGTTTTTAAAAAAATTAGTTGTACTTTTTGCAAAGAAAACTTAACTCTCAATGAACCTTGTGTTATAGAGGATTCTTTTAATTTAATTAATTCCTTAAGTAGAGGTGCTCTTTTATATCCTCGAGAACAGGTAGTAGATGTAGTTTTAACCGCATATATTATATTTAAAAAGCTAATTGATGAATTTGAAGATACATTTTTGGATATTTACAACAAAAAATCTTTTCTTTATGAGTTGTTTTTAAGTTATTTTAATAAAAATTCACTTTTAACTCCTTTTGAAAGTTGTAAAAGCCACCTAAAAATTAATGTTTCAAAAATCTTTTTTAGTAGCATTGCAAATACATTTCTTAATAATTATTGCTCTAAACATAATCATAATTTATTATATAAAAACAAAAAAAAAGGAAACTACAGACTTTTAATAAATAGGTAGTTATGAAATTAAAAATTGGCACAAGTTTCGCATTTTTGTATTGCTAGGAAGTACTACTTACCTGGGCTTGAAACCTTACCCAATTTTGACAAATAACTCGGCTTTGACAATTTGCTAATTGGCTAAAATAGGACAATTAGTAAGCAAAAAATCATACCGTCATCTGTTTGAAATTTTTGCGGTAGATCCTGGCAAACGTGGTCGGGTAAGAACACGGAGGGGTTTAGTGGGTAGGGGTTTTACCGAGTCCCACACTGTTCTGGAGTGCCTTGTGCATAATAGTTCATGCGTAAATGCATTTCTCGTCGTGTAACAAAAAAACGTGTAATCGCTTAAGAGTCGCCTTTGGTATTTTAATTCTATAACGAAACCGAATAAATTTGACAAAAACTCATAAAATAAACCCTATAAATTGATGTTTATTTGCTGAAATTAAAAAAAAACTCATTTAGATATGTCCTTGTAAATAACTCGTACCTTCTAATGGAAGTATTGAAATAACATAGGCCTAAATTTGATGACGTCACGCATAAGCGCGTAGGCCTCGTTGTTTAGTAGGTATTGGTTCAGCGCGCTACGTTTTTAAGTCATTATTTTTTAAGTATATAAGGCACTAGTTTTGATAGAAAATAATGGTATAACTAAGTAAATAATGTGAATTTATATAAAACATTCTATATTTTTATAATAGAAATGTAGATTATAAAATGCTTAATATTTTAAGTAAACTGATTGGAAAATGTAGGTGAAGCCGCTTCACCCGCGTCACCTGGCGAGCCGCCACTAAGAACACTACGGTGTTATTGTTATTTGGGAGCAATAATTATGTCAGGTCTGACTTGGACATTTTCTCACTTATTAAAATATAAGAAATAAAATATTTGGTTTTATTTATTTGACTGTGACAAGCAAAATACTATCAATTCGCTAATTAGCTATAAAAACACATGGCTATAATGTCGTTAAAGTGATAAAATTATTAAATTGCCAACTAATATTTCCTAAATTTTAATAAATATAACTGTTTATTCATTAAAAAATAGATTTTAAAAACAGTATGAAGTAAAATATAACATATGCACTGCTAACTTATATGACGCACCCCGTATACTGGTTCTACGCAGACTACGTTCATTGGAGGGCAGCACGTTGACTGTATTGTCAGGGAAACGAGGAATACGAACAATAACACGCTTGCCACAGTAATGTTATAATAATAATGTCAGTGGTTTGCCATTATTCATACATTAATGAATTTGAGTTATTCAAATTCTAGGAAATTGATTTAAGTATATGTTTTATATTTGTTTTTTCTTTTTAGATTATAGGTGATCGATCAATATTACAACAGTGTATTCTAGATTGATGCTGCCAGCGTATTTGCATGTAGTATGTTTACTATTGCAAAACTATATATACTAAGTTTATGCCAAAATAAAGACTAAAATCTGCTTGTAAGATTCGAGAATTTAGCTTTTTTACAATTAAAAATCCATATTTCAATTATATTTTTATTTTAGTTTTAGATAAATTGAAGCAAATACCACTTTCCTAATAGCAGATTTTAGTTTTTATTCTAGCATAAACTTTCTTAAATAAAACATCGATAATCAAAAAAGAAACAACCAAAAACAAAACATATACTTAAATTAATTCCTAAAATTTGGATAACTCAAAAAGCGCGATATTGTTTGTATTTCTCGTTTCCATGACAACATGGTCAATGTGCTGCCCTCCAACGAATATAGTGTGCGTAGAACGAATATACTGCTTAGTACAGCATGGCCTACTCCGTAAAACAACTCCTGCTGTAATAAGTCACCTCCAGGACTTGAATTACTATTACAGTGTGTCACAGGTCACCAATAGAACTGTTTTTTTGCGCAGTGCAGTGTCAGTAAGATAAGAGAACAGTATGGGGATATTGAAAACGGTAACCGTAAGAGATAGTTAACAGTGCTATCCTTCGGTTGTCCTTATAAAACAAGAGAATAGTAATACATCAATTTTTTACTTTAATACGATGTTTCAATAATAAGGAAAATTAATGTTGTTTAAGTTAATGTTTATGTTTACTGCTTCTTAAAGCATTTGAGGAAATATTTTTTTCTTAACTTTCTGGACCCATGTCGGGTTGAAAAGTCTGAAATTTTTTTTTCTAAACTCGATTTACGCAATTTTTGGATCTCGGCTAAAAATGTAAATCTATCTCAAGTAGCAAACAGATAGAACTTTTTATCTACCATATCGTTTTTGCCTCAGGTGGTACCGATCCGCTGCGGCGCCGGCGCTACGAAGGCTCAAATTCAGGCAAACATTTTGTTGCATGGTCCTTTTCAAAAGTTTCATAAAAGTTAGTCTTAGATCGGGCTGAATTTTATACCACTCTTTAAAGGAAATGTGGACGTTTCACCACAAGTTAATTTTCGATGGATAGGAGTGCTTAAAATTAAGCGCGAACCACGCTGTCATCTATTTCTTCCATCACGCAGCCTACTTTGCGGAACCTCGCGCTTCCAAACATACTTTCTCTTTAACCGTTCTTATTAACTTTATTCCACTACTTATAAATTCAGTAACTTTGTGTACATAAAATATTATAATTATTTAGTGGTATGTTTGCGCAGTTTCATCTCTTACTGGTAATAATTAAAGCTACACTGAATTAAAAACAAAGAAAATCTATTTAATATTTAATAGTTGTTAAAAGGTTAAATTATAAACAAAGTAATATATTTTTTACGCCATTTTTGATGTTTTATTTTGCACACTGGAAATAATTGTGTTTGTAGTGTCGGCCATGATGAACACAAACAATTCTCGAAGAAGTTTCAGTCTGCTCTCATTTGCAGCTGAATTATTGTTTAAACTGCCTCCCGGGATAAACACATGGCCAAAATTTGTTAATACATTGAAGTCACAAGCTCAATATTTTGCATACATATTTAGCATCACGTAGACTATTTAGACTAGTTTGAGATCTACATGTTACAAATTGCATAAGTTATTGACATTTTCACGAAAGCTATTTTTAAGGGTTTTCCGCGATTTTCTCGAAGACTAATCAACACTTTTTTGTCAGACACATCTCAAGAGATACAGTTTTAGAATATATACAACTTTTAGAAAAGGTATATTTCATAGGGCCTACCTATTTTAATTTAGAAATTTATGAAATTGTTTATATATTTTCCCCAATTAATTTTTTAATGGATTTTTCTAAAATAATATTATTTAAATGTACAATGTGCGAAGTTTCCTTATAGACGTTTATGGAAAAAATATTAGATATTTTGCTAATTTCTAGTATAAATTATTTAATTTAGGAGATGTCCCAAAAGCCCAAAATTTGTCAAGAAGAATGGTAATGTTAAAATATTTAAAATCTTGTATAATAACGGTATCTAATTCATGTAAAAAAGCCTTAGAAAAATACAACCTAAGTTTGCAAAACCCATAGCTGATTGCGTTTTTTACAAGAGCTATAGTGATTTTTTTAGAAATATTTAATCAACAGTAATGTACGAGGGATCGAACCCGCACCTCTGGATAACTAACCTATTGCTCGTACCATAAATTTTACTATTGGCTTGTGCGGGCATAGAACCATGGTAACCATTATTTTATATAAGCGTTATCTATACATGTGGATAAAATATCAGCAATACAAATTGTCGACAATTATAAGTACTGATTTAATTTTAAAATTAAACATCGTGCCTCTAAAAATCCCATAAACCATGTGAAACTCGATATTTTTAGACTACCCACCTACTTCTCCTTTTTACCTCCTCTCCCATTTTATCCCCTCTCCGTTACACCGTCGTACACAACTTACCTACACAATAATTGTTTGTGTTGAATTTTAAAAACGTTTTAGAAATGTTCGTTTCTCGTTTTTACTATCTACTAGTTTAATAATGAATCAAGAATTGCTGCATTTTCGGTGAAAGCTGGTACTTCTCCTTTCTAATATTCGTAATTAGTCCCTAATTTCTTAAAAAATGGCAAATCATTACGGTGTCTCCAAACAAAAATAGAATATGGCGGTTGACCCTGAAAACAGTTTTCGTTTAATAATAATGTATTTAGTGAAAAAAGAGGTATTGATATTTTATAACAGAATATAGAAAAATCCTTAGTTTTTTTAATTAATAAAAATAAAATTTATTGAAAGTAAAAAAGATTAACACAAAATAATACTGACTTGTTTGTCATAATATACACGCAAAGACACCATACTTTTATTAAAGAGGATTTTTTTCTAGTTTATAGACCTTAAAAAAGACGTGTTTGGAGATACTCTGATATGCTCAAAGGTACAATTTGGTATCCAAACTCTAGCGGCATCATTTCTACACTTTGCATTTAATTGATATTTTTTGGAACATATAACTAACTTATCCTGTATAAAATGTTTATTAAATACTTTTTGTAGTGGAATTAATAGCAAAATGAAGGTACGTGTTTTCAGTCTAAAGGTTAATTACTGCAAATGCTAACGTCAATTTTAATACAAAGTAACAAAAAATTGATCGAAGTAGAAACAATAATTCATAATTTCTCTGTGCCCATCCTTGTAATGTGAATTATTGACTCTTGATTCCGATTATATTATAAAAAAACGTATTATAATAGAATGTTTTGTATTTTACAATATACCAATATTTTATTTAAGTACTTTTTAGTTTGCAGTTTATACCTAGTGATACTAACATACGAATTTTAAATTGCATATAAACTGCCCAACAGACGAATGTAGCCACCCTAAAATTTGGTACATTTTTAAAACCTCATAACTTTTACAAAAATTAGCTGGCACTAAACTATTTTAAATAGATTCATAGATAATTTCGCCATCGTCAAAGATAGAGAAATTTACAATTTTACAAAATTCAAGTTTTTAATGTAAATAGTGCTAAAATAGTATCTTTAAAATGAATACAATATACAGTACTTCCGTTTTTTAACTTTATTATATATTTTTAATATTTAGTTAAAACAACATATTTAATGTGTACCTTACATGATTATCTCAGAACGTTTGTAAACATTTTCAATTTATCGGATTCCGTTAAGAAGTTTTACAACAAATAACAAAAATGAGTATTGTTTAGTAATTTTGTTTGTTGCTTTTTAGATATAGAAACATAGGTATTAAAGTTTTTGGGCCAAAATATAAGTAATAATAATTAAGATAACGATCTGACAGATTAAAGTATATATCAAAAATATATATGACCGCGAAACATTGGCCAGAGTACGGAGTTATGGTTTTTTAAATACAAAAACAGAACAACAAGAAAATGACACTCCACAGAGTTCAGTGCTTAGTATGACCCTTTTCTTAACAGCAATAAACAATATCACTAAATATGTCTCGCCGTTGGTGAAGTGTAGATTGTTTGCAGATGATCTTTTACTTATTATAAAAGGAAAGAATATTAAGACAATGACCAATATCTTACAGAATAACCTTCAATCGCTAGAAAGGGGTTAGTTTCAACAGGATTCCAATTATCTATAGAAAAATCAAGGCTTTTTTCTAATAAAGTTGAAAATAGTAAACCCCTTTTAGGAATGTTTAAACACTCCCTTAGATTTTACAATACCGTCAAATTCCTCGGAGTTATATTTGACGAAAAATTATGTTGGAAACCGCACATCTAAAGTGTTAAAATGCTATAGAGGATTAAATATTCTTAAGGTACTAGCAAATCGAACATGGGGCGCTGATAACAAATGTGCATAACGTTCATTCAACGCCGAACACTCCTCTTTATAATGCAAAATTACGATATAAACCTGCATTCAATGAACGCATAAATATATATAGACATAAATCTCAGATTGAAATTCCTTAGCTATTCGGACGAGGTAAGTTGATGACGCCACCGTGGACTATACGTAAACCTCATTGTATTACATATCTTACCAAGATGAAAAGACACCTCACCAAGTTTAATTAGGAAAGAGCTTTACAAGCTGCTAAATGATTTCCCAGAAGGGGTTAGGATCTACACGGATGCCTTAAAGACAGATGAAGGACTGGGAGCTGCGGTGATGCACTTACCAAATTTACCAGTTGGATACCTTTTATATTAGATTATATAGTTAGATACTGAATACAGTGTGTGCAGAAATTATTATATAATCAAATCAAATTTAAAAAAGGTTTTGAGATACATGTACCTCTCACTAAACTGAATACTCTCTGCCACAGGGTTTTTTAAACGATAAAATTATGTTAAATTAGATATTGCAAATGTGATACTTTAAAAGCCTCTGGGGGATTTGCTTTCAGTGCATGTAGGGTTCTGACGTTCAATCGGTCTATCCTTCATTTCTAATCCGTGAAATAGACGAACATGTAACTGAACAGTTTTTTCAAATTTTATTTAATTTTATAACATTATCTGAAAATATTTAAGGTAGGAAATATACTTCCGCACTCATGTTTGGTTACACAGCCATTTTAACTTTTGCTGAGTGCACACGGTTGCGTAGTTTTATTTTTTTTCTTTCTAAGCTGACGTACGATTAAATAAAACGTTTGGGTTGTTAATACAGAGCAATTAATTAATATCTGAAAACCTGTTTATGCAATATTTGACTGTTCTAAGTACATCGGTTCTCATCCACAGTATTATCTTACCGCCACTTCAACTTAAAAAAAACTGCATTTATTTATATGTTGTAGTTGCAAGTGCAATTTTACCTCATGATAATTTCTGCGCACCCCGTATTGCATACCCGTGTGTGCAAATGAATCCAAAACACCGAAAAAAGAAAAACCCCGTACTCTGATTTATGTTTTACGGTCATTTAAATTTTTGATGAATGTACACATTTAGATATTTTTCCTCGAACAATAAAACAAGGCGCTTCCTAGACCGTATGCCAGGCTCTTGAAGCCTTCTTCGGAGCGTTTGTGCTGTCTCCAACCCCTGTTTTATTATGTAATATTACCCGCAATTGACTTCCGTTCAGTGTTGGATTTCTTCTGGCTACCAGTTCAATAAACCACTTCTGTTGGTAAGTTAGTACTCTTTGTGGACTTCTGATATGATTGGCCTAAAGAAATTTATTGTTTGAGGTGTAACATCGAGTAACTGAGCAATCCTTTTTTCGGAATTTCCTTTTCTAGAAAGCCTTAAAACAGTCTTCTTCATATCGATTTAAAATTCTATTGGACATTTTTAACTTAAAAAACTGCTATGCGAAAAAATAAATAAATAAATAAATAAGCACATAAAGTTAGTAAATAGAGTTAAAAATTGATACAGACATACGAAAATTAAAATAATATCAACTGGAACGCTTAAATAACTTCAAATATGTCAAGATCGTAACCTTGGCAACTTGAAATATAGGCCATTTTTTCTTTGTGAAACGTGATTTCACAAAATTATAATACATATATTAATTCATTCTACAATATTTATTTTTCAAATGAAAGGTTATAAGCATGATGTTCGCAGCTCCAATATGTGCTTTGCCTCTTTGTTATTATTAATTTCTCATAAAAACAAAAATCGGACCTAGCCAGGTAAAAAGTATGGTTAGATGCTGAAATAACGAAAAGTTTATTTGTAAAAAGTGCTTAAATTTTAATTTAAATATCGTTTGCAAAAATAACAAA
Source organism: Kuschelorhynchus macadamiae (assembly GCA_030620095.1). Classification (NCBI taxonomy): domain Eukaryota; kingdom Metazoa; phylum Arthropoda; class Insecta; order Coleoptera; family Curculionidae; genus Kuschelorhynchus; species Kuschelorhynchus macadamiae. The sequence goes on along the minus strand of JAUTXW010004582.1, from coordinate 321,105 downwards.
ACCTGCATGATATTGCTTCATAAGTGCGCTATAGCAAAAAATATGGTAATTCCTATTTGTTGAAAGTTTTGTTTCAGATTTAGCAAAAATTAAATTCTAAGTAGTTTTTCGAAATAATTTTTTTTGATAAATTGTTATCTATCCCCACTTTTTACCTGGTCACGTCTAATTTTTGTTTTTTTTGCAACATCTGTTAATATGACCAAAGGTGTACAACTGTCGAAACAATTGTTTCTTCATGGGCCAACTTTTATCAAAAATTAAGTTATCTGAGAAATCAAGAATAAAAAAGTTCCCCTTATGTTGCGAACATTATGGCCCACACTGTATATTACTAACCTAAAAATAAAATGAACTGACTCCATTTTGATCTAATTTTAATTTTGTTCTAAAATGCAAACTTTTGCATTAAATTAAAATGTATGGCGTGTGAAAAGAGCGTCCCTCTCAATTTAAATTCAAGATGGTGTTTAGCGGGTTAGAGACATAAATCAATCCTGTTTTTAAAATTGGCAGACGTTTCGACGATTTATTTGTCGTCTTCTTCAAGGCTGAAAGAGATCATTTTTTTATTACAGTATGGCCGCTCATAGGATACAAACAAAAATTAATAAAATATAACAAGGCTAACAATAACTGAATATTTTTCAATTAAGCTAAAAACAATGTTTGTTTTAGTCTTAGGAAATACAATTATTCGATATTGAAGAATTATTATTTTTTATTTTTAAATACATTTTTTCTTAAATAGAAAACATATACATATGGAAAACAAATAAATACGAACAAAAAGGTAACCACAACAACATAAAAAGACAAATTAAATGACAATAATTAAAGGAAACCTATAGTCATAAGTATTGTTATTTGTGACATTTCACTTACCTAATTCCTTAAAATTATAGGCTCTCGTAAACAATACAACTTCTTTATATATGTATTAGGAATAAACTAAAAATCTTCTCGAACGTCCTTAGAATTGGACTAAAATATAAAGCTGATTTCATCTGTTAAATGCAGTTCCACATTCTGAAGTCCGGTTTTAGGCAGCCTTTTCTTCGTTTAATTTATGCAGTGTTGAAATTTTAGAGAAATTCCCTACAAACTATCAATAATATGAGTATAATCCTAAGAAACTTCGAAGTTCATGTTTTCTATAAGTATTGGCCAATCTTTTATAAATTCGATCTTTCTTTCGTGTGCAAGAATTCCCTCCTCAGAAACAATTTGTGCCAAAAAATTTCCTTTCTTTTAAAACAGGCAACATTTCTTTGAGTTTGTTTTCAAAATTCCATTTGCATGGTTGGAACCACCTTCGATTATTTTTAGATGATCTTCGAATGATAACCCATTAGCATCACACACGTCTAGTTACACCAGGCAGGTTTTCTAACTAACAGATATATTCCTCTCTCTTTCAAAAGTTTGGAGGGCATTGCACAGACCGAAGGGCATTACCTTGAATTGGTACAAAACGCTTATTGGTAAAAACACTTTTCTCCATATCTTCCTCATGAATAACAACTTGCCGATATTTATTTGTAAAATCCAAAGCGGAAAACCATTTGGATCCTGACAAAGTGGTTAGTGTATCAACAATTCCCGGTAATGGATAGCTGTTCTTTTTGATGATGTAATTAGGTCTACGGAAGTCCACACAAAATCTAATAGCTCTATCTTTCTTCGTTACAAGAAGTACCGGTGTTGACCATGGCTTATTTCACTTCGATAACCCCATGTTCAAATATGCTCCTTCACTTAACATGATATCCTTGAACTTGTGAAATTCTTCTTCTGACAAATGACCTCATGATTTTTTCATAGCTTGTTAAATAGCCTTGGTTAGCTTGATCTTTTTGCTTTGCGAATCACATTTAGGTATGTTACAGTTAACTATTTGTTTGCCTGGTTTGAAGTTGATTATTTTATTCACTTATTAGTTTTGCTGGAACTGGAAAAGATGTTAGCAACCCGGGCGAAAATTTAGTATTTAAAGTATTTCCCCGGCTTGCTGTCACCTAACGGTTGTTCTAGTCCAACAAAATACCCAAGATGTGTCTCCAGTTTTCCCTGGACAATTACTTCTGTGCTGCTCGGTACTCGTACATTTTCAGAAGCTACCGATATTTGTTGTTCGGGAATCGTTTTCGTTAAACAAAATCAATTCTTCGTTTCTAATTGTTACGATGTTAAGTTCAGGGTCAAATGAAAAGTCATGTTCTTTGTTCTAGTCCATTCTGAGAATAAATTCATCTTCGACACTATTGTATTATGGTGTATTAAAGTTGCACAGTAACAGCTTTTCTGCGAATGGTTTTACTTTTTTAGCTTTGACGAGATTTTTTCTGACCGGGTGTCTACTGTAATCTTCATTGTTTTTCTGTTGATAACCCCCTTTATTGTCAAAGTTCTGTATGAATTTCCTAAACGTTTAATGGATACAGTCCTGGGGGCTTCGCCCTGTTCAGTCAGCATGCGCCAATTTTTATGCCTGGTGATCGGACTATATGTCTTTGTTCTCCATGGCAACATGGAAACTGGATCTTTAGAAGGAGATTTTGAGATTCTTTCATGACATTGTCTTTGCGTATGTCCAGTTTTGTGGCAATGAAAACCTTCTATTTGTCTATTTTGGTGTTTATGGGGTTTAACGTCTTGGCTTTTTCGTATCTCACCTAGAATTACCTAAAATCCTTTTCTTATCCACTCCTGTGTTTGCCTCATGGTTATTTACAATCTTGTCAAGCCGATCCTGTTCTCGTTTTTCTTTTAGTATAGTATATTCATCCTGTTTTTCTTTTTGTCTTTTAGCTTCTTCATGCTGTTTTTATTTTTCTCTTTTAGCGTCTCTATCCTGTTTTTCTTTTTGTCTCTTGGCTTCCAAATGTTGTAGATATTTTAGTGTTCCCTGTTCTTGTTCTCTGTTCGTTGCTTCTGCTTCTCTTTCATGTTTTCTCTTAGATTGACCTCTTCATAAGGATATCCTGTTCTACTTGTAGTTGGTTAAGTTGTTCTTCAATCTGCTTTACTGGTTTGTCAAATTTAGCTGTTTGTTGTCTGGTGTTAAGCATGTAATTATATTCTTTAGGCTTTTTTTTTTCTTTAAAATACGCTGGGAAAGTCAAATTGGGTGAATCTTGCTTAGTTTTAATGTCGTCTTGAGTTAGTTTGGAAACAAATCTTTTGGACATTTCTTGAGATTGTTCCTATAAGGTCTTTAGATCGAAAACGCAATAGTGAATTTGGAATTTACGGATCTTGTTTACAAAAAATGATGTTCCGGAATTTTCTTGCAATGGCTCTGATAAGACCTTCTTGTGGTCGGAAACACGATGGTAAAATCAAACGAATCTTGTTTAGTTCCAGAATATAATGTTCCAGAATTTTCTTGAAATGGCTCTAATAACGTCTTATTGAGGTCCAAAACACGATAGCAACGTCAAAACTTGCGGATCTTGTTTAATTTTAAAATAGAATTCTGTTGAAGTTTTTCGAAAAATCACAATGTAGTCATAATCAGGTAAAGGGTCACGTCCGGGAATAATTCTCAACAGTCTCTTTCTGCTTTAAATACAAATGGTTTAAACATTTGTCATAGTCGGGCATTGATTACAGTTCGAATTTTCCAATGTTCATTTATATAACGTTGTCACTAATTTTTAGTCAATAGCCCACTTTTGACACCAATTGCTTCGGGTTCACTTCATAACAAACACTTATTTAAAAAATAGTATTAACTTGAATTAAACACTTTGTACAATACAACAAATAGACTTTACGCTGACACGTGTAATAGAAGACTAATTCTAAATCGCTGTCGTCACTTTCGTGAGATATGCACTAAAAGTAAACTAAAATCTTCTAGACGGCCTTCGATAAAGGCTGACGTGTTTGTTTACTTCTAGCCGACGAACATGAACGTTTGTTGACTCATATAATTTGTTTTCATTCCGGGTGTACTTCTGTTCACTGTCATTCTATGGTGGGAATTTATTTATGAAATACTTCGAGAAAGGAGCTCTTGAGAAAGCAAGTTTAAAGCCCAAATTATGCATTCGTTATGTGGATGACATATTTATTATATGGCAACATGTTCATACAGAGCTCGAAAAATGTCCGACTCACGTGCATTCAATACATCCTAGAATACAATTTACTCTAGAGTTAGAGGAAAACAACAAACTTTCATTTTTAGATGTTCACAAACTTCCATAACGGGCACTTCGAATGCAGCGTGTAGAAACTCAACACATACCGACATATATTTAAATGCAACATCACATCATGACCCAACACAAATTCAACCTGTGGTCAATACTCTAATATCTAGATTCGTGCGATTGTGTTTCAACACAGACGAGACAAAACGAATTTAATATAATATCGAGTGCTTTAAAGAACAATGGCTACAAATATCGCAGCATAGACAAAGCTATTGATGCTCAGGATTCCCAAAGAACTAACATAAATTATGAACCGGGTAGGCAATAAGTAGTTTTACCATACGTAAAAGGCATAACAGACAGAATCGGAAGAATTTTTAGAAAACACAACATATAATAATAACACAAGCCACAAAGGACTACTTGGAAACCAAAAAGACAAAATCAAATTGGAAAACTATGGAGCATAGAGCATTCCGTGCCAGGACTGTAAAGAGATGTACGTGGGGCAAATTAACAGGCGAATATTAGCAAGAATAGAAGAATGTAAGCTCTGCATCGGAAACAAATAAACAACCTCAGCTCTATTCCTACTTCATCAGAAAACCAGCCACAAAATAAATTTCGATGGGTGTAAGGAGATTGCCAATATAGAGCATTATAAGACCAGAATAACCCGAGAAGCCATGGAAAGTAAAAACAAGGTGATTTAAATAAAAGGAACGAATTATTAAAACTACCAACAGTATGGAAGACAATATTCGACAAATCTAAAATCACAAAAAAAGCAAGTGCAATTAGCGCAACAACAGCAACATCCGGAAAACATAAATATCGACCAACGGCCGCTCAGATATAACCTTCGGCCCCGGGTGCTGATATAAAAGGAAGCTTCTTCGTCTCTTACGCTTCAATCTCTATTCGGAGGCGGGAAAGAAAGCCTCGAAAATGCCAAATGTGATTTTGGCGAAACGACAGCAAAACTGTTCTTTTCAGAACGACAGTAGTGAATGGATGTACACCCGGAATGAAACTCCTTGTATTTTACGGTCAGACAAATTATCATGTTAGTAAACCTATATTTTTTTAAGTAAACATATTTAGTATTTAATAATTTAAATATTTTATTGCTTACAGACCTATATTGCGCGTATTAAATTTTTCTAGATTCAGTTAAGCTTGCGGTTGGACGTAAATAGGCTAATTATAATTATTGTGTATATTTAAGTTGTTATATCACTATATTTCAGTATTTATTTGACGCTAAGGATGCATGAATTCTTACATTTCAGTGATATTTATTTAGTTTTTTTTTGGATACCTACGAATCTCCCTCGTATTTGTATAAATTTGGCAGCCAATAGGCGACACGTTGTTCACCGCGTGGTGTAGACTAGTTTTTGGCTTTCCTTGTTCGTCTTAAGGCAGATTTAAAAATGCGTTCTTGTCGTACACTCAATATTGCTTACTTCGTTGGCGAATAATTGCATGTATGTCGGTGATCATAATAATTATAAGGGGATTTGATATTTAATATTATTGTCGTTCAATTGGGAAGATAACATAAAGATTAAAACTTATTTTCTCTAGTTATTTTTCTGTTAATTTTGGTTTGTTGAATTATATTATTTATATAGCTTATAATTAATTGAGTTAATTAAATTGCTCTAGTATATATTTAAGCAATAGTTTTTCTTTTCAATTAAAATCATTCAAGACATACGTTTACTCTGGGGTTTTTATTTGCGCCGCCAGCCCAGCAAACCTGTGTTGAGATTTGGTTATCCTATGTTAAAAAAAAGGGAACCTTTTTTTGAATTCTTGTTTCTCTGCTAAACGTATTGGTTTCACGTTTAGCAATTCTTCAGAACTTTGTGCAAGTCGGAAGCCATTTTGACGGGTCAAACTCTTGAAACGTAATTTGTTAGTTTTTAGAGTTACATCAGTCAGGTATTGCATTAAAATTTGTAATTACATTATTGATTATTTAGATTAATTTGTTCAAAATTTAAGTGTGAATTTTTGTATTAAATTTTTATATTATATTACTGGATTTTAACATCACGCCATGCCATGCTGACGCCTATTTTTTTTTCTTTTCCTTTCAGCTCTACACCGACTTGTCCTTTTGCCTTGCCTTTTATTTTTCTACAAACTAGTTTTTTTTTTAAACTGTTAAAATTGAAATCTAAAATTTCATATCTTAATTTTGTCTTATCCATTTTGAAATCAGAACCTGGATTTCTGGATAAGTTTTGTAGCTAGACGCCTAACTAGCCGCCTTTAGAACTAGCCACTAGTTGCTAGATAATTTTTTGTTGTCTACCACAACTATATATTTAGGCTTGCCTAAATTAAATATTGGATAGAATTCCGATCCCAATTGCATCTTAAATTCAATTTTGGTTCAAGAAAAAAAGGTCATCCCGGATATAATTCGTCATAAATCCTGTTCGAGAACCATTGAGGGAGAAGAGTAGGTAGGCGTTAAAAGAACTGATGCAGCCTTGGGCCGTCCACAAAGGTCGTGGGTTCTCCACCACGTGGCGCAGCTATTAAGAGTTTTGGTGAGAAATTTCCATTGTTTTTATTGTCTAAAAATTTTTATTAGTTTATTTCATCCGAAAATTTGAGTAATTCATTATCTTAACAGTGTTTAAATTATTGGCCAATTAGGGTACATATAATTTAATATTAGTGACCGTAATTTTACAAATTATTTCACAAGAATTTTCCCTTTAATTATGGCTAATTATTTTTAAATTATTAAATAATTCACCTGCTACGTTGATTTTGAACATTTGTCTTAGTGTAATTTAATTATTTTGTAATAAATTTGGTAACTTGTTGTTTAAATAGGTTTTTTATTTTGGTAAAGTACAGTTAATAATTTCGGAAGAAGGATTTTCCGCAAAGTCCGACTTATAACACGGCAGCACATTTATTTCTTTTTTTTATTGCGGATGGCGCCCTTTTAAAAATCTTACTTAAGCTCCGTCTTATAAGACGTGTCTTCTGAAAAGTATACTGTATGCATTAAATTATCGAAAAGGACAGAATGAATAATTAAATTAGTTAAAATAACCCCGCCTGTCAACTCATGCCAGAGCCGGCAAAAGGAGCTGTCGTGCCTAGGCCCTTTTAAGAGGTTTACCTAGTAAAATTATGTTCGTTAAAACACCCATACGTTACAAGCTATGCTGTGAATTGAAAGACAGACAAACAAACAGACAGACGAAATGACGGAATTAATAAAACATATTTTTTCGCTTCGACAGGCTCTAAAACGTAATGATATGCAAAACCTGAGAAGGCGTTTTTTTTCACGAATACAAATATTATATTTAGCCACCATTTTGTTCCGCCATCCTGAATTAGTACCACAGTTTTACTAGTTCGTCTGTGAGCCACAATTATTTATGGCACACAATTTGAAAAGGCCCTTAAGTAGTTTTTAAGGCTGAATATTTAAATATTTTACTAAGCCGCCATTTTGTTCCGCCATCTTGAATTCGTACCAAAATTTTGTCAGTTGATTCCTACATAATTCGTAATATTTGCACAAAATTTGATATAAATCGGATAAGTAGTTTTTTTAGTAATAATTTTTTTTAACATTTCACTAGGCTGCCATTTTGTTTTTCCATATTGGATTTTTACCAAAATGATACCAGGTCATCCCCATATGATTCCAGTAGTTTTTAGCTATGCCGCGAACAGACAGATAGACTGACGGAATTATGAAAAACATTTTTTCCGCAAAACCGTATTTTGCGCGCTGATATAGCGGTAAAATAAGACTCCTCACTAAAAATAATTGTAGGGGTACGAGTGATATGAGAAATATATCAGAGTCTGAAGCATTTTCTGTAATAGTCTGTTTATATTCGCTGTGACCGGTACTTTCGTCGCAACCCCACTTGTGTATCAAAGTCATTGTAAGGTCGGTATCGACATTTTCAAATACATCTTTTTTGAGATAAAATAATTCGCGAAACAGTATGGTCCAAAAGCGCCTGTACCATTTTACGATCTCTTTTGGAATCGCAAAACCGTATTTTGCGTGCGATTGCGGAAAAACTGTTATTAAAATTTATACAAACAACCAATTACATTTGAATTCTGCAGATGAAGCTTGTACTTTTCTTTATTATCGAATTCCGGTACGGTTTCATATTTTTTGTAAATTGCGTACTAATTATCTTCCCGGTTAATATGTAATTTACCAATGCATGCATCGACAATAATTGTGCCCACCCTATATAGGGGATGACTGACTATCAGTCTGACATACCTTCTTTACTAAAATGTCTGAACTGAAACGAATGAAAAAAATGCGTTGCTCAGTCTGGAGAAGGTCGGAGAGGGGACCCGCAATATTTTATTCTGTTGGCAATATTTTATTTTATTGGTAATATATACTTTTTAAAATGTATTTGTGTTCTGGATATTTATTTATTAGTATTTTTAAAGAGAAATGTAAATCTTCATCCATTAGTCAAACTGTTTTCATTGCCTTGAGCTAAGAGCGAGGATCTTTTTTTTAACCTTCAGGTTTAATATGTTAAATATTTTACAATTTCTATGTTATTGAATAAATACTTGTTAGCAAACTTGAAAACCTTTTAGCAAAATTGAGAATTTGTTAATAAAATTGTAATAGTCGCTTCTCAATATTTCCGTCTAGTTGATTAATAAACTATTTCTATATATGTAGTACACTCAGTACAGCTCCCTCAATTAATAGGGTCAATTTTGCTATATTTTCTGAACAAAATATATCTTTCCAGGTTTTTACAGATCTTGGCGTTTTAGTGTCCCTAAATGCGTGTTTTCTCAATCTGCAGCTAAAACTACTTACAGCAAATTTTGCACAAACATCGAGTATTGCGTAGGAATCAACTGGTAAAATTATGTTACAATTCCAGGTTGGCGAAAGAAAATGGCGGATTAATAAAATATTTAAAATGTGAGTCTGTAAAAAAACTAATTATTTAATTGACTTCAAACTTTATCCAAGAATTAAGTGCGATATAAAGATAAACTAGTAAAATTGTGATATAAATTCAAGATGGTGGAGAAAAAAAGGCGATCAAATAAAATGTTGGCAATCGTTAAAAAATTACCTTTCCAGATTTTACATATCTTCACGTTTTAACATTCCTAGATGCCAAAAAACTTGTTTTCGCAATTCGGTCGATTTGTATGTCAGTTCTGCGCTACTTACCCGATTGACTTTTTGGACAAAAATTAAGGGTCATGTAGGGATGGCCTGGCAACATTTTGGTAAAAATTTCATGTGGTTATGATGACTACAAAATTAGTTATATCAAATTTACCTCAAATGTTGCACAAAAATCAAGTGTTACACATACACAAGAATATAAGTTTAATATAATATGTAAAAAATCAGTCTCAAAACTACCTATAAAATTAATTTCAAGTTTTGTGCATGCATTAATTGTTATATAGAGATAAACTGGGTACAAATACAAGATGGCGGAACAAAATGGCCGCCAAAAATGTTTAAAAAAATCAACGTAAACGTATGTTATTCAGTTGACTTCAAATTTTGCATAAAAATTAAATGTGAATGGAATAAACTGGTACGAATGTAACATGACGGAACAAAACGGTGGTCGTAAAAAACTAATATAAAAACTACTTATTCAATTTATTTTAAATTTTGCCCAAAAATCGAGTGTGGCATAGGTAGAAATTAGTAAAATATTGGTACGAATCCAATATGGTAGAACAATTGTATTACTAAATGACTATAGGCGGACCTAAATTAGACCGCACTCACTGTTTTTAACGAGGGAAGTTCCGGGTATAGGAAATTTACCGATTTTTTAGTTAACTGCCTGATCATAGAAGATACAATATCTGCTCTGCAGGCAGTAACCAATGAAGATAATTTCCCAAGCAGCACTTTGGCGACGTGCGACAATTTTTGCACCTACCCCAACGTCCTTTTTGTTAGACAAGTAGGGATATTTTCAATCCTTCAGGGGCAACGTTGGGCCAATGTCGTCATAACGTCAAAACACTACTAGTTAGAATAAGTCATACATTCAAGGTCGGACGGACGTTGTCACATGCTTTCTCTAGAAAAGTTGCATATTTAGGTTGAAAGGGAGATTGATGACTCCATGAGTAATCCATAAATTGGTAATAACTAATTCACCAAAAGAGAGGAAACGGACCTGTCATTTATTTGTGACCAAAACCTTGAATTTGGTCGAAACACAGGAAACCACACGCAAACCGTTTGTGACGTGTTGAACCGATTTGTTATAAAAAAATATAAGATATTCACGTCCTTACATTTTCATATTAAAAAAAAAATTATGCAAGAGAAAACAATCAAAATACACATGGCCAAGAACAAATCGAAGGAGCCTCTGGTAAATTATTAGAAACATCACAATTATCACTTTTAAATCAAGAACATTAATTACTTTCAACAAATCTACAACCACACACACCATTCATATTAACACATTTGTTTTTAAATAAGGGATTCATCCATATTCAGTTTATAATTTATCGGAATTAGTTTGTTTTCACAACTTCTAGACCACCACAGTCTTTCTTACTATACTAAATATGTACTCAAGTTAATATAGGGAAATAGTTGTCTTTCAAGTTTAACTAAAAATTCTGGTAGGAAAAATCGCAGTATTACAGATGTCAAATAAAAAAAGTACTATTCCATATAAAAAAATGTAGTTTCTGGAAACATGAAAAAACACTTTTTATTCAGGCTATATTTAAAAAATTATAAAAATTAAAATACCTCTAGAAAGTATGTGAGCTAAGCTTTTAAATAAACAAATGTTACCCCAGATGAGGGGGTGGACTTCTACGTGGGATACCCTGTATAATAGTTATACAGTTATCTACGCCAATAACATTCATAACATTTTAATGTTGAAACATTTAACTCTAATATTTCTCGTTTGAATTTGACTAAAACGGATTTGCCGTTCTCATGATATATATATTTTTTTAATCTATAACCCTTAAAAATATTGAACATTTATTTCGAGATGGCCTAGCCTATTTTTCCTGAACATTTAAAATAAATCATACAGGCAAGTCCATAAACACATCATATTTGAATGTGGTGAATGACGGTTTGAACAAATTTTAAAAAAGTAAGTGCTGAGGAGAGCAGACACCCTAGCCGCACGGCCATTCATGCAGAGAACCTTTAGTTTAGTTAGGAGTACGTCCTCTAAAAGTTTGTGCTTCAAATTAAATAAATGTTTGATCTTTTTTTTTGTTTTCTCACACATATGTTTTCCTTCCCCCTTTATTGACGCGTTTGTCTTAAGTTAATATGGGCTTTCAGGCACATAGCTGGGAGGGGGGGTTTATGCGATCTGGACCCCCCTCCCCAAAACTCTAAAAATATATTGTTATTGAACAAAATCTAATGTACGAAAATATAACTCCAGTAACTGCTGATTAGCAGTTCCGTATTGGTTCTGCTTACAACAGGCATTTTTTAACTCGAGTGTCAGGAAAACTAGGACGCAAGCCAATTTTTTTTTATTTATAGCTTTTTAACAGCTCATTTTGGTTTTCTACCAATATCTACCAAAATATTGAAGAGGGAGCAGATGTAAATGTAAAAATTCTGCTAGAACATGTGATAATGAACTTTTAGCTGCAAACTGGGCATATACGGCAATTTGCAAGTAAAAACAACTTTCTTCTCTTCACGTATACAAAAATCGATGATCGATATGTCGAATAGGAAGTTTGTGAATTAACCTTTGATTTCATCTATCACCCCGAAAAAAATTATTTCAGAAAAAAGTGATTAAAATTCTCAAAAAATGGAAAATTTAAGAAAAAACAAAACTGTATCTCTATTAATATCAACTTTGATACTAAGATAAATTGGGTTAGATCGTCATATTTTACCTCAGCAATTTGTGGTAGTATTTTGTAGAGATTTTTTTAAAAAGACCCTGTAGAATTATATTCTGAGACAGTGTTTCAGAATGTTATCCATTCCGACATCATTTTTAATTGCAAAAAAAGTATAATACATATCGTGTAACAGTAAATTTTTTAACCTATAACAGACTGAGCTTTTTACTAAAGTATCATAAACAGATTAATGTTATTTAGCAACCAATACATAATTTTATAAAAATGGACCCTTCCTTGCCTCTTTTTCTGAGAATGTTTTTATAATGGTTTGAACGTCAACACTTTCCTAAATGTCATGCTGTATGGAAATAGTTGCCAATTTACTAGCTTCCCATGACCCTTAGTGGACCTTAAGTAGTTTTTATCAAGTTTAACTTAATTTTCCTTCAGTAATGCTAACTGGTAATATTAAAACAATTCGGACGGCGATGGCTAAATTTGGAAAAATTTCGCTTAAATTTTTTTAACCATATGCTCTCGTGCATTCATTTTCTGTTTTATACAATCTTTAAATATTTGAATTTCTTGAATTAACTGGGCAGCATAAACATCCTATGATTTTAAGACTAATCTGTAAGAGCTATATGTAAGTTTTAACAGCACCTTAATATATCAGTTTCTAGTTCAGAGTAAAGCTCATTAAGAAAAGAAAATATGGCATTTACATCTTTTAATAATTTAAATTTTTCCGATGCGGAATTGACTAAAACATCTATAATAAAAAATAAAAGTCGATTTTAACTCGGACGGGTTAATTTTCACCCTCATAATCAATTGTTTACTTACTTTCCTATGTCCCATAAGGAGAAAATCTATTTCACCGTCAAACGTAATGTTTTGTATTTGAAGCAAGTGTTAGATTAAGTCTTTAAAGGCTACATTTTGCACTATTTACTATTTTATTTTCGCTTTTAAGAAAAGGGAAAAGTGCTACAGCATTATCAAAAATTTGCAGTGTTCCTTGAACGACAATCAGCCGCACCGGGGCAATGCTTGGTCGGATCTACACAAAATTAAAAATATGACGGCAGTAATTTTGTAAAACAATAATTTTAGTTTATAAGTGCGTTATTCAATGTGCAGTATTTTCAAGAATTTTGAGCTTTTTAAATTTCAATGACAATAAAATTAATCTGTAGTATTATTTTGAGGTGGAACTTCAAAAATTAAAATTTCGTCTACTACAGGTATTTATCCAACAATAAAAGCATACATGAAAACACAACAGGGAACCACTTAGCAGTAATGTAATGTTATGTCTGCCAGTTGGTCCCGAGGGATGCGTCCCGAAGGCAGAGTTCCGGTCGGTGAGCACTTACAGCGACATCCACCATAAATCTACATCTAACACCCTCTCTGGAATTAACCCTAAATGCAACGAAATTCTACAGGTAGAGCGTACTTTTTTTGGTGTTTAAATCTATTAGCATAGAAGGCAGAGAAAAAAGATGTAATTTTCCCAATGGAAAGTCTTGCCCTCATATCGCAAATTAGTAATACATTTATATATATATATATATATATATATATATATATATATATATATATATATATATATATATATATATATATATATATATATATATATATATATATATATATATATATATATATATATATATATATATATATATATATATATATATATATATATATATATATATATATATATATATATATATATATATATATATATATATATATATATATATATATATATATATATATATATATATATATATATATATATAATTTTTCTTATATTTTAGTAACAGAGCTACAGATCATTCAAATATTATTGAGTTGGAAATCAGATATGAAGATAGTACGTACGTATTTTGTATATGGAGTATAACAGATTTTTTCCACAAGTCCCTTAATTATGAAGTGATTGTCCGAATTGTTATACTAACTGTTTGCTGGTCTGTTAGTGAAATCACACGAAGGTTATGTAGAGAAAAAATCGTTTATACTCATAAGGAAATCCAAATAGTTACAAAAGCTTATTATTAAACAATAATCAAATAATTGTAATATTTTTATTATTTGATTTTTAAATAAAATAATTTTTACTTTGTTTTAAATACAAATTGTTATTAGCAGGTGTTTAAATGTGAAATAAAACTCATTTTAATTAAAAATTTAGTTTTATTATATAATTAATTTTTTTGTTTAAAAATAAGCTTTTGGAATGTTTTAGTTTTTTTAATGTAATAACCTTTTTCTTTACATTTAATTATAAAAATAAATATCTACTAATTTAGACAAAATTTTTAGTCCGGATCTTCATTATATTCTTTCCTTTTATTAGGAATAGTGAAGTGACCAATTTAGTTCCGCACATAGTCATTTATTAAGATATATATATATATATATATATATATATATATATATATATATATATATATATATATATATATATATATAATATATATATATATATATATATATATATATATATATATATATATATATATATATATATATATATATATATTGTGTTGATTTTTAGTGCTTTAAAGAAAAATGGCTACACAAATCGCACCATAGAGAAAGCTATTAATGCACAGGTTTCCCGAACAACGAACAACAAAAATTATGAACCGGGAAAGCAACGAGTAGTCTTACCATATGTAAAAGGCATAACAGACAGAATCGGAAGAATTCTTAGGAAACACAACATACAAACAATACACAAGCCACAAACAACTATAGGTAAACTACTTGGAAACCCAAAAGATAAAATCAAACTAGAAAACCACGGAGTATACAGTATTTCGTGCCAGGACTGTAAAAAGTTGTACGTGGGGCAAACTAACAGGCGAATATCAGCAAGAGTCGAAGAGCATAAACTCAGCATCAGAAATAAACAAACAACCTCAGCTTTATTCCTACATCATCAGGAAACCGGCCATAAAATAAATTTCGATGGGTGTAGGGAGATTGCCAATATAGAACATTATAAAACCAGAATAATCCGAGAAGCCATAGAAATTGAAAAACAGGGTGATTTGAACAAAAGGGACGAATCATTAAAACTACCAACAGTATGGAAGACAATAATCGACAAATCTAAAATCACAAAAACTCAAACGCAATTAGCGCAACAACAACAGCACCATCCGGAAAACATAAATAACGACCAACGCCTGCGCAGATATAACATTCGGCCCCGAGTCGGGGTATAAAAGGAAGCGTCGCAGTCACCAACACCTCAGTCTCTATTCGGACGCGAGAAAGAAAGCTTCGAAAATGCCAAATGTGATTTTGGCGAAACGTCAGCAAAACTGTTCTTTTCAGAACGACAGTAGTGAATGGATTTACACCCTGCATGAAAACACACATATATATATATATATATATATATATATATATATATATATATATATATATATATATATATATATATATATATATATATATATATATATATATATATATATATATATATATATATATATATATATATATATATATATATATATATGTACAAACATAGAAAAAGACTCCAAGTCTCGGTCTCATTAAATTATAATTTTACATTTCACAACAAACATGACACGTGTTTCGCCCTTTCGAGCATCATCAGACCTACAAACAACAGAGAGAACCTTAGTAAATAATCACACTCACAAATCCTAAAACAATAACTTACAAATAGAATAAAACACACTAAAGCACAACAAAACAAACAACTACTTATACATATTTGATGGACATTAAAATGAGGTTAAGTCTCACGTGAATAAACAAAATAAAATATTAAAAAAGATTCATGTCTCTAGACGGGATTGAACCCAGACCACCCGAGTGAGACACCGAAGCAACCACCCACAGACCACTGGACTAGTCGAAGAAAAGAACCAAAAACTCTCACTCTATGAATTAGTGAATGAAATGAAGGTTGCCTATAATTATTATTACATTAAATTGTTAAATATTAGGGTTGGTTCAAAATTAAAACATCGTTAACGCAAGTGAGAATGGGACTTTTTATAGCTTTGGTTATTTCCATTTTTCCTAGAAGGTCAAGTTTTTTCCCCTTCGGACATTCATGTAAAACATCAACGTCAGAAATGGAAAATTCATGACCTGACTCCAACAAATGATTGGCAAAAACCGAAACAGTCTCAGTTACATCCGTATTTCTGAATTTGTTGACAAGGCTTAAATGTTCCCTCACCCTTGTGGAAATTTTTCGACCTGTTTGTCCCACATAGGTCGTGGAACATTCGCTACAATTTAGTGCATAAACCCCAGATCTGGACAATTTATCGGTTGTGTCCTTTGTCCTGACTAAATGTCTCTTGAGAGTATTTACTGTTTTGAATGAGATATTGACATTTTTAATATTTTTAAAAAATTTTGCCAATTAGAGAGAAATACTTCCGAAAAAAGTAATGCACTTGAAAAAATTTGTCTATCCACGTATCTTTTATATGCTGTTAGAAAGGAGGCAAAATAACTATTCATTATCCTGTTTTCCAAATTGTTCATGAAAACCTCACTCAGAAATGGCGACAAACAAGAACCCATAGCCAGCCCAGACCTTTGCCTATATAACTGTCCATTAAATTTGAAAAAATTTTGGTCTAAAACTAAGGTAAGAAGAGAAGTGAGGCCATCAACGAGTAACTGTGGCAAAGAAGATCTCGCCAATAAATCCCTTACCAACTGAATAGAGTCTGCGGGAGGCACACTAGGAAACAAATTCTTAACATCCAATGAAACTAATAATGCATTGTGCGGAATATCAACGTTTTTCAGGTGATTGGCAAAGTCGATGGAATTCCTGGTAGAATACGTGCTATGAAAACCCGTTACGTCCCTAAGAACTCTATTTTGCCAAGCTGAAAGTTTTTAGCATGGGGAATCAATAAATGAAACCACTGGCCTCATGGGCATGCCATCTTTATGAATCTTTGGCAAGCCATAAAGTAAGGGTGTTTTAGGGTTCATAGGATATAATTTTTTATCTTTTGTCATGTTAAAATATTCTAAGGTTGTTAGAAATGTGTCCACTACTTTTTAACCTCGTAAAAAATGAGTTTGTTGGGTCTCTGTTTATTCTTTCAAAATCACCAGAGTTCAAGAAACCACAAGGTTATTGTTTTCTTGAACTCATGATTTTGAAAGAATAAACACAGACCCAACAAACTCATTTTTTACGAGGTTAATAGGATATATTAGATATTTTAACATGACAAAAGATAAATATATCCTATGAACCCTAAAACACCCTTACTTTATGGCTTGCCAAAGATTCATAAAGATGGCACGCCCATGAGGCCAGTGGTTTCATTTATTGATTCCCCATGCTATAAACTTTCAGCTTGGCTAAATAGAGTTCTTAGGGACGTAACGGGTTTTCATAGCACGTATTCTACCAGGAATTCCATCGACTTTGCCAATCACCTGAAAAACGTTGATATTCCACACAATGCATTATTAGTTTCATTGGATGTTAAGAATTTGTTTCCTAGTGTGCCTCCCGCAGACTGTATTCAGTTGGTAAGGGATTTATTGGCGAGATCTTCTTTGCCACAGTTACTAGTTTTTTCAAATTGAATGGACAGTTATATAGGCAAAGGTCTGGGCTGGCTATGGGTTCTTGTTTGTCGCCATTTCTGAATGAGGTTTTCATGAACAATTTGGAAAACAGGATAATGAATAGTTATTTTGCCTCCTTTCTAACAGCATATAAAAGATACGTGGATGATATTTGCATTGTGTGGAATGGCAACAGAAATCAGTTGGAAGAGTTTTTACAATTCGTTAACTCCTTGCATCCTAAAATTGAGTTTACATTGGAAATGGAAGATGAAGGAAAGCTACCGTTTCTTGACCTTTTACTATCTCGGAAACACAGTAGGATAGAGTTTGAGGTTTACCGGAAAACATCGTCCACGGATAATGTTATTCAGTATGCTTCAAACTCTCCTTACACACATAAATTTGCCGCGTTCAACTCCTTTTTCTATCGGTTGTATAATTTACCATTGTCAAGGGAAGCGTTTACTAAGGAGCGTGATATTATAATGCAGATTGCTATGAATAACGGTTTTCCTTTGGAGTCCATCACCAAATTATATTACAAATTTATAAACAAGTACAAAATGTCCTATACTGTCATAAATTCAAAACTTAGCGATGAGACAAATTTTTTCAAGTGCATTACTTTTTTCGGAAGTATTTCTCTCCAATTGGCAAAATTTTTTAAAAATATTAAAAATGTCAATATTTCATTCAAAACAGTAAATACTCTCAAGAGACATTTAGTAAGGACAAAGGACACAACCGATAAATTGTCCAGATCTGGGGTTTATGCACTAAATTGTAGCGAATGTTCCACGACCTATGTGGGACAAACAGGTCGAAAAATTTCCACAAGGGTGAGAGAACATTTAAGCCTTGTCAACAAATTGAGAAATGTTTCGGCTTTTGCCAATCATTTGTTGGAGTCAGGTCATGAATTTTCCATTTCTGACGTTGATGTTTTACATGAATGTCCGAAGGGGAAAAAGCTTGACCTTCTAGAAAAAATGGAAATAACCAAAGCTATAAAAAGCCCCATTCTCACTTGCGTTAACGATGTTTTTAATTTTGAACCAACCCTAATATTTAACAATTTAATGTAATAATAATTATAGGCAACCTTCATTTCATTCACTAATTCATAGAGTGAGAGTTTTTGGTTCTTTTCTTCGACTAGTCCAGTGGTCTGTGGGTGGTTGCTTCGGTGTCTCACTCGGGTGGTCTGGGTTCAATCCCGTCTAGAGACATGAATCTTTTTTAATACTTTTTTAATATTTTATTTTGTTTATTCACGTGAGACTTAACCTCATTTTAATGTCCATCAAATATGTATAAGTAGTTGTTTGTTTTGTTGTGCTTTAGTGTGTTTTATGCTATTTGTAAGTTATTGTTTTAGGATTTGTGAGTGTGATTATTTACTAAGGTTCTCTCTGTTGTTTATAGGTCTGATGATGCTCGAAAGGGCGAAACACGTGTCATGTTTGTTGTGAATTGTAAAATTATAATTTAATGAGACCGAGACTTGGAGTCTTTTTCTATGTTTGTTATTAAAACTAGGTCTTTTTGAGCAATATGGACAATTTCTTCGATTTTTATATATATGTATATGTATATATATATATATATATATATATATATATATATATATATATATATATATATATATATATATATATATATATATATATATATATATATATATATATATATATATATATATATATATATATATATATATATATATATATATATATATATATATATATATATATATATATATATATATATATATATGACATTAATCAAATAGACAGCCCGAAGCTAGAGGGTGATTTTTTCGCAATTGTAAACATTCTTCTTGGTCGCCATCTTGGATTTTGTTTAGTAGTTTTTTAGTAATAATTATTTTAACATTTCACGAGACGATCATTCTGCTTCGCCATATTGGATTTTTACCAAAATATTACTTTGTCATCCCCATGCCACCCTTGATTTTTGACCAAAATTTAAGTCATTCGGGTAATAGACATACATGTTTTTTAGCTTCTAAGAACCCTAAAATGTAATTTTCACGGTTAAAGTGCTCCCTTTTATAAAAAAAACACCTTTAGAAAATATAAAACAATCAATTTGGCCGGTTGCTTGGCACAAAAACTACAGTCGATTCAGTTTTCAAATTGAATTGCATATTTTAAATACTCTATTAGATACATAGATCTTTTTGGCATGCTTATTAATAACCATTAATGTATATTTTCACAATTTTATTAGAATTCATAAAACGCAAGTAAAATTATTAATGTTATATAATTGTTATGTGTTACATATAGACATCTAAAACTAGCGCCCTTTTGTGGGGATATTGATAGAAGAAATTGTTTCACTTCTCTCGAAAAATAGAAGTATCGTAATCGTGAAAAAAATCACTTTCTGAGATGTTCTCAGATTTTCATATTTCTCAATTCTGTTGTACTATCGGTCTATCGGCCTCTCTGTCGGTCAGTCTGTCGATCCGCCTGTCTGTCTTTTCGTGGCATAGCTAAAAAAACACTATCCGATTCACTTCAAATTTTGGTCAAAAATTAGGGGTCCTATGGGGATGACCTGATTAACATTTTACTAAAAATTCAATGTGGCGGTACAAAATGACGACCTAGTGAAATGTTAAAAAAGTATTATCTAAAAGCTAATTATCCAATTTAGTTCAAATTGTTGCAACAATATCAAGTATTACGTAGAAATCAAACGATAAAATCAGCTTGACAAAACTACTTGTTATATTGATTTCAATTTGTGTGCAAGAATTTACTAAGATTTGGAGATAAGGGTAAAATTGTGATACAAATTAAAGATGGCGAGACAAAATGGCGCCCAAATAAAATGTTTGACGTCATGAAGAAAAAATCACTCTTCCAGGTTTTACATATCTTCACGTTATATCCCTAGGTGCCAAAAAATATGTTTTCGCAATTCTGTCAGTATGCCTATCTACTTACCCGATTGACTTTGAATTTGCACAAAATTAAGTTTTACATAAACCTGAACTGTTAACATTTTGGTAGGAATCCAAGATAACAAAACTAAATTGCGACCTAATAAAATATTTAAAAAATCAAATTTTCTGCAAACATGAAGTGCGATATACTGATAAACGGGTAAAATTGTGATACGAATTCAAATGGTGGAACAAATCTTAAGTAATTTTCTACAATATCTTTCTAGCGGAGCGTTTTTGAATTAATTTCCTCTACACTAGAAACTCGATGTCAAAACCCTCCACCACCCGATGTATCTAAATTCACCAATAATCAAATTCGGACTAATCCATAATGCTTCGAATAAAGTAGGGATATTTTTGCCCCTAACCAATAAGTACATTTGAAGAAAACGTGCATAATAACAACATCACAAGCCCTGACGTTATCGATATATATATATATATATATATATATATATATATATATATATATATATATATATATATATATATATATATATATATATATATATATATATATATATATATATATATATATATATATATATATATATATATATATATATATATATATATATATATATATATATATATATATATATATATATATATATATATATATATATATATATATATATATATATATATATATATATATATATATATATATATATATATATATATATATATATATATATATATATATATATATATATATATATATATATATATATATATATATATATATATATATATATATATATTATATATATATATATATATATATATATATATATATATATATATATATATATATATATATATATATATATATATATATATATATATATATATATATATATATATATATATATATATATATATATATATATATATATATTATATTCCTTAACTTGTATATAAAAAGAAATTCTTTTTTGAATAAATTTTAAATAAATTCATTAAGCATTAAGATGTGGTCTGCGGTTTCCGGCATTATCTAGCAATAGGTATTGACAGAGTTTATGGCATTAAAGTCGTAAACATAGTATTCCTTAGCAAATTTTGCATACACAATGTTAAAGATTTTGTAATTCTTTCAAAATTTTCTTACACGTGATAAACTGAGATATTTCATTATTCTTTTCTAGCCAAGATAATTTATGCCTAAATGCCAATAACAATTTTCTGCAATTTTTTAAATTTTTTTCGCTTCATGATTACAGCATTATAGAGTGGTTTCCAACAAAAGTTTTTCTCAGCATGTTGCTTTTCTCCCCTTACATATGCATTAATCAATCTTTTCTTAGCTCAGGAACGATCAAGAATAATGCCTCTAAATATTTTAACATAAATATTGTACCTGACGGCCAACTAAGAATGGACAGTGGCCATAACTCGGTAACCGTTAATCATACAACTTGGGACAAAAAATACTAATAGGTAAATCGGCTACGGGAAATCGTTGGAAAGTATTTTCAAGTTCGAAAGAAGGCCTCTGTTATGGCAACTGTTGTGGCCAATCAAAAAACGAGATTTTTCTCGAAAATATATTGGTAAAGAGATATTTTAAATATTGCCATCGCAATCAATGGGAAATTTGATTTTTTTGTAAAATATATTTTGCTCTGCCTCATAAAATATAGTCGTGGGGGAACGACAAAAATGTTTTTATTCAAATAGCAATAACTCCTGTTTGGGTTAATGTAATTAAACACACTAGTTCTAGAGCTCTTCTTACTGAACAATCTGCAATATGAACTTTCTGCAAATCGATTTTGCCGAGGTAACTAGAGGGCGCTGTTTGGCATTGGAACTAGCTGCCTTATATTATAATGCTTTTCAAAAATAATAAATAAATAAATCTAATAATATATTGTCTTCTGCGATAATCTGTATCAACGAATAAAAGATCGAAGTCCTAACATATCAGTGAAAGTCGCAACTTTCCAATGTATTGTTATTTTTAACCGGCACTTATCTACGTCACCAGATAAACAAGATACATAGAAATCCCGCCCATTTTAGACAGGATGAAATCAATAGCCGCTAGAGTCTGAATTAATAATAACTTGACTTGGAAATAAGGCTTTAGACCCATATTATGTTGCTACTTTTGACAGTTTGACAGCTGTCAATTCTAAATGCAAAAACATGTATATCTAAAATATTATGTAGGACGCAAACACCTACAAAAATATATCGAAAATCTACACCGAAGGCTCACAAAATCTAATTCTTGCGGGACTTTGACCCGTACTGTTTCTGGTGCAAACTTGAAAAGGATTGGTTTGTCTATGCTCAAGTTATTGGAAAAATAATGTATTTTTATCGAAACTAAATTCTACTCAAATTTTCGACTTCGGAAAAAGAAATGTAAATCTATGTCTTGCAGAACAAAGATCTTGATATATTTAATGGTTTTTATTCCAGGGGGGTACCAATACGATTTTACGAAGGGTCCGAAAATGGCAAACAAAATTCGCGCACGCTACAATTCAAAAATTTCTCAAAATTCCCTTTCACGAGCTGATTTTTACACCAGTCTCTAGAGGAAATAAATACGTTTCTTTGCATATTTACCTGATTCGCATAAAGTCAACGGTTCATATGCTACAGGGCCAAATTTGAAACAATAAGGAAATATATAGATAAGTTGCAAATTTATTTCTAAATGGATCGCCCTACATAAACCGGAGAGTAGTTTTGCCGATGTGGTTTTTCAATTCCTAGGGGGAGATTGGGGGTCCCATAAACAATTTCCGCCTCTCGGAAAAAATAGTGAAATATGGGAAAATTGAAAAGACGGAAACAATTTTTTTTTTGTTTTTCTGCATTTTTTCCGTTTTTTCGTTATTTGAGGCATCCTATATTTATTTTAAATCTTCTTTATATTCCCCATCGAACCCTTTTTTTAAACTTGACTTTACCTGATGCTATATCTCCGGAACCAGTAATGATAGAGCGGTCGGCCTTTCGGGTCATAATATTTTAGTAAAAATGGCCAAGAGGATAGGTCATTTTGTTTCGAGATCCTGGGATGGCCACTAGGCGGCGCAGTTGTTATCATTAAGTAGCAAATAGTAATTTTTTCGGTAATTTTCCTTCTTAAATCCTATTAGAAATAGTTAATTTTAATTTCGAACAGATAAGATAAACTATATTGTCTTCTATAATTCGAACATATTGATGAAAACCACAACAGACTATCTTTCTCCTAATCATCATTATATGGTTTCTTGTCACATATTTGTATACGAGGTGTTAGAGCAATCCGGTCCAGAGTAGTGGCATTTTCCAGTAATCGGGGGGTTTAACAGCAGCATTAATTTATTTTTTGACATTATGTAAAAATTTCAGTTTCTTCAACTACATGGCTAATTTAAGTCAGAGGGTTTGCTTCAAAATATGACAGAATATTAATATAGCTAACTTGTGTTAGTACTTGAACATTAATATCTTCTTTTTTAATATTTTGTAAACTTCCTTTTGCTTTTGCGAAAGGGTTGAAATATCAAAAAAAAAGAAGGGTAGAAAAAGCCCACCCCCACCTAAGTTTAAGGTATTGGTATACCACTTTTTCAGGTTGGCATGGTTTGCCAGCTGTATCTTTGAGTGGCATGTCGAAATAAGTTTGACAGGAACGCGATATTTTTAATCCAAAATGCCTACAAAATTTGCCAATATTTAATGATCTATCTTGAATACTTTGAGGAGCGGTGAAAATGGATATACATCTTGAAAAGTATAGATATATCAGGAATCTTGATCAGCTCCCTAAAAACAAAATTAAAACTTTATGTTTCTTTTAAGTGTGTAAAACGCTCAACTTTATTAAATTAATAATATTTTTAAATCGCGGCGTGATTATCGTTTTTGCATATAAACTTCAGAACCATTGACGTACATACAATAACTCCCGACTGACCTGGAGGGATCACAAAAAGGACCACAGCATGTATGTATGCGTGCAGACGGTCCTTCGGATCAACTTAGGGTCTAAAGCCTCGTATTGGTGCATTGGCTTTACACGTCAGTGATGAGGCCAATGATCACTTATGGCGGTCTTGTGTGGGGGCCTGCTACTCGCTGGACGACATACAGGATGAAGGTTGACAAGCTCCAGAGACTTGCCTGTCTGGGCATAACTGGAGCCATAGGAACCTCACCGACCCGAGCTATGGAGGCCATTCTGGGACTAAGTCCTCTGCACTTGCTTGTAGAGGAAGAGGCTCGGAAGGCTTCTGTTCGTTTAAACCACTGGGGTCGTTAAATACACAGAGACTGGAAATTTGGGCATACGCGAGCCTGGAGTGAACTGATCGGATCAGACATTATTCCGGTCTCAATTGCCTCTAAAAGGTTTTGTGTAATTGTTCCTGAGAGAGAACAATGGAGGGATCCATCCTCATCCTTCCTGAAACCGGAGGGCCTTGTCTGGTTTACAGACGGCTCTCTAATGAAGGAGGGATCTGGGGCGGGAATCTATAGGGAGAGACCCAGGGCAAGAATTAGTCTTGCTCTTGATATGCGACTGTATGATTTGATTTTATTGAGATTTTTTATTTATTGAGATTACAGCAATCTTGGACTACGTACAGGAAAATCTTTCCAGATAATATCACGACAAGCATATCTATATATGCTGTGATAGTCAAGCCGCGATTAAGGCTCGGTCCTCGAACAGGGTCAATTCGCTGCTAACGCTTGAATGCAGGAGAGCCCTAGAAAGGCTGTGTGAGTCCACTAGGGTTAGCCTCATTTGGGTGCCTGGCCAATTAGGGCTTTCACTGGGCCGGAACCTGCTCTTATAATTGCTTTTTCAGCTGTAAAGGCTAGGTTTAAGAATTGCACTGTCGCTGTGCGAGCTAGCAGGACTCAGACAGTCTAGGGTCTTCATATCAGTCGCTTATAGCCGTTCTAAGTCTAATAGACTTGTACATCTAAACAGACGCTAACTTAGAGCCATTACCAGGGTCCTAACTGGACACTGGCTAGTGAAATATTACATGCATAAGATTGGACTCGTCAACGATTCATATTGCAGGTTTTGTGCTCGACCCAGAAAGGTCTCTTGGCCTGATACGCCTACTTGGGGGGATAGCACAATAGGCTCCAGTGAGCCTAAGTGCTGGCCTTGTCGGGCTCCCCATCTATGTCTAATGTCTGACATGTGTATTAAGTGGTTATAAAACGGATTAATTTTAAAAAATAAGACTCAATCCCAAAAACAAACAATCAATAATGTAATTAGCAATCAATTGCAAGATTTATACCGAGCTTACAGACTGAAACAAAAATAACAGTTATGTCTTTCTAACTATTTTGTACTATTTTCTTTTAACGAATTCATTTCGTATTCTGGTCGAAAATTCGCATCATATATGTTCACAACCAAAAACTTCTAAACGTTTTCTATCGGATTTAAATCGGGACTTCGTTTCGTAAACTTTGTTGTAGATACTACTATTTTTAGCTAACCAATTATTGAATAATTTGGCTATATGAATGAACAAGTCAGTTGTCTTGTAAATATAATACAATTATTTCTTTGAAAAAAACACACTTACCGATGGAAGGACATTTTCCAAATACAATTGTCTATTTAAAGTTATATCCATGTTCTCGAATACATTTGGACCGTGAGCACTTATCTGAGCCTAAACGTTTGCTGAAAAGGAACCACTATCTTACTTGTATTGTCAGTTATTTGGTACCGAGACTTTGTTTGATTTATATACTTATTTTGCGTTAAGGACACCATTAAGGTCTTCATGTGTTATAATTTTGGTTAATTATGCAGCATTGACACCTGGCCGATTTGAACGATTTTTGATATACTAGTAGATTTTGGAATGCTGATCACGAATTCGAAGTCATGTTTTTTCGGCTACGTTTCGTTTCCTAGATATACCCCATCAAAATTTGCAACCTTCTAATACAGTTTTTGACCTAAGTATTAGGTGGATCAGTCCTGTTATGTTAGCACCAGATTTGTCAATAAAACTATCAATAAAGCCACAGTTGTCAATAAAACCATCATTAAAGGCATAATAAATAATAAAAAGTGATTGGCACACAATGATCAGCGTGCCTCTAGAATCGAGTGCTCGGTGCCAGGTTTGCATATCCATATTTCAGATCATTGTCACTCTTTATTATTTATTATGGCTTTAATGACGGTTTTATTGACAAACTAATTTCTAACCTAACGGGGCAGAGTCACCTAATAGGTCAAAAACTGTAATATAATATTGTAAACTTTGACGCCGAATATCTCGAAAATGAGATATTCCGGGTCTCCGATATAATGTGGCTTTCGATTTGTGATCAGCGCCCCGAATCTACAAGGTGTACCAAAAGTCATTCAAGTTGGTAAGGTGAGACTATATGGCATAATTATCTAATTTGGTTAGCCAAGCTAAAACTATTCTATTCTTTCCATTTATTTACGATTTTCTGAACAGTGCTCTTGACTATATCCAAAAGATCGCAAGTTTCTCGACAGACTACTCTTGATCTAGTAATTATTGAAGTTTTTACGAAAATGCTTAAAAGTAGCGTATTTTCTGCTAATATTTTGCACTTGGTAAAGTTAGAGTGACATCAAAAGTGTATAAACATCAAAAAAGAAGTATTATGATCTTAGATTAGTCTAAGGTAACAATTGTCAATTGTGAAAGGTGAAGTACAATTTCCAATGAAGCATTTATTCTGTACTGATTTATCTGACACCAACTGTAATTTGACGTCCTAGACTTTAATCTGACTGCAAAAATAAGATGGTGTTATAATAATTATTATAACAAAGATTTGTAAAAACAAATAAAGGCAGAAAAGTGTACCTCATTATAAATCTTGTCGTATTTGGACGCGACCGATTTTTCATAACATAACCAGCCGTAACCGCTGTGTATTAATTTATCCGGGTATTTTATCTTTCACCTCGTGTTTTATGTAGTCATACGAGTACACGCCTATCCATCGTTAATTATTTATAAAGCTATTTTAAACGGGACATTAATTTATTTCACCGGCATATCGGTCGCTTTTCGCGAACTTTTTGCCAGGGAGGATTGAGACACACAAGAAGACAAATAAGTGGATATAAATTTTATTAGGCTCGGGGACGTTTTTGCTCTACCCAGCCCGCATTAATTAATTCAATATCCTTCGGCTAAAAAGTGTTTCTAAAAGTAACGATGAGCTCGTTGTCGATTCTCATCTAATCAGCCAAAAAGAAAACAGATATAAATAGATTTTGATGTCTTATCATGTTTTTCTTCTGTATTTCTATACTACTTTTCTAGATTTTAGTGTTTTTCTTTATTAAAGCTAGAAAAAGCAACCAATTTAAATTGATTTGATCAATTTGTATTATTTGTGGCTATTTTCTTTACCGATTTACTCTATTAGACGAAAACATATTTAGACTGGCCTGCTTTTTTCCACGCTACTTTTTGTTGCCTCTGCATCTGCTTCCTGTAACATGAACCAACAATTGCTGAATAAACATTTAGTTTATTTATTTTGCATTTTTTTGTATAATATACTTTGTGCCTTTAGTTCTCAAGCCTCAATCAGTTAATCGCATTATTATTGTAACAAGTAATTTCTGCATTTTTGAGAAGTACAATTTAAAAGTTCCATTTTAAAGGAAAGTTTTTTATATCACCAGCGAAAGTTGTTTACCTAAATAGAGCAGTTGTGCAGACTTTTTTCGAGCTTGATTACCGGCTGCTCGAACGACTCTATCGGCGTGATCAGTATCAAACTAATTTAAAAAGGATGTAAATAAGGATTTCTAAAAATCAGTAACCCGTTTTTCGTGAACCTTCTATCTTTCTGCAAGAAAAGACCATTTTGGGAAGATAAAACTAAAAGTTTGACTTGATATAATATTATTAATATCATGGTTTTTGTGTGCAGATC
The DNA here is from genome assembly GCA_030620095.1 of Kuschelorhynchus macadamiae. Lineage (NCBI taxonomy): Eukaryota > Metazoa > Arthropoda > Insecta > Coleoptera > Curculionidae > Kuschelorhynchus > Kuschelorhynchus macadamiae. The sequence goes on along the minus strand of JAUTXW010004582.1, from coordinate 292,530 downwards.
AACGCGACGGATTTCGTCATTTCGAGACAAAATAGCGATATACCCAGTTAATTTTATAACAAAATTTTACATATTTTAAATGTATGTGTTCTTAAGAGAAATCCTTATAGTAAATTAGTTTTAAAAACATTGTAAGGAGGCTCCTAAGGCCTTACCATTTGTTGGATATATTAACCAATTATTTCATCAAGTTATCAAATGCACTCTATACAAGATCACCTACGACACATTTAAAGTCTACAAATACTATTCCATTTTTTGTCCAACCAGCTATAAACCACTGAATTAAAAGTCCAACATTTAAATCCCAGTTCAATTTTAACATAAGGCCATCATGATTTCTCACTAACTATCTGATATTTAGGCCTCCACTTGCCTAAACAGACGTTTTCTACATAATTCAGAACAAACCTGTACAAACTGGTACTAAGCCTACCACAATCTTCAACTAGACAATATACATCGTGTCAAAAATATTTTATTAGAATCCCAATAAGTAAGTTTCATCAGATCAGAAAAATTATAATATCAAAGACCGATTATACTTCGAATAGACACTCCAACAGATACAAATAAATTTACCCCATTTCCTGCCCCTGTCGCCGTGTAATTAGAACGCACGCAACAATACGTGATTTGGTGTTGCCAGAAGAATCTACTTGTTTATAGCCACAATACAAAAATTACGCTTATGTATAAACTAATTTAACTAGCCGATCGGATTTATCTCAAATTAGGAAAACAATACAGAGTTGAGATCCCTTTAATATGACCATTTTAACGACTTGCAACAAGGTCAGCCTACTGTTTTATAAACGTTTCTGGAAGCTCTGTAAATATTCAAGAAGATATTTCCTGTAAACCATAAAAATATTATTTAATGACGTCATACATTGTATTTTCGGAACACAATTTTAATTTACTGTTACACCAAATTAGATATTGATCTTAATTTGGCAAAACAAGTTTAAATATAACATATGGCGTTATACATAATTTAAAGCTAAAATCTCGGCAGCTTCCATTTTTGATTTACTAAAAAATAAATATCTTAATTTTTATTTTATTATAGGCTTTAATAATTTAAAAAAAAATGAAAAAGCTGGGATAAAATTGTCACACTGGATTCATTTTGATCCATCAAGAGCATGTTAAAAGAGAAAAGAAACTCTGATCTTAAAATTATGCGGGAATTTTTATATCAGTTATTGTTCTACGTCCTTGCAGGAAAATGTCGAGCGTCTTAGGTCATTTTCCTAAAGATTACTTGAATTAATGTACAACTAGGTTAAAACGAATTTCTGCGTCGAGAAATACCTCACTTACAACATGATGTATTAAGACCTAACCTGGACAAAACGAAAGCTATAGAAACAGTGTCTTTTGCCAAAAAGCACAAAACCAGAAAAAATAAAACGTTGTCAGTTTTTTGTCCTTTTGTATTCGAATTAATATTTTAACATTTTATTACTATATAACATTTTATTTTTGTATGAAATGTTAAGTCAAAAAAACTAACTATTTTAGTAAGTTAACTTAAAATTAATTTCTGCCACACTGGATTTTTGTAAAGAATTTAAAGTTTAAACATGTAAGTACTTTTTTTTTTAATTGATTTTTGACATATTTTATTAGACCGCCATTTTGAATTCGTCTTAAAATCGTATCAGTTCTTTTCTAAGTCACATCTCATTTTTTAACAAAATTTAAAATCAATTAAAGTAGTTTATTTACTGACTCTTAAAAATCTATCTATTTTGTTTCGAACCATAAGATTCGTAATTTGCGTTTAACCCTATATAACACTTGATTGTTTGGCAAAATTTTAAGTCAATTAAATTAATTGTTTTATAGGGATTTTGATATTGTTGTACCAAAATCTTACTTAAGTAACTTTTTATCACATTTGATTTTTGGACAAAATTTGATTCATTTTAATTTTGGTAAATAGTTTTTTTACACTGATTTTATACTCAAACTGAGTGTCCATTAAGACAGGTAATTTTGAATATTTTTTCCAACGGAAATATTTGTTCACGATACCTCATCGGTTCACATTGCATGACAAGACTAATTTCAAAATTTTATGTAATTGGAAGGAAGGCAACAAACCCCAGTAATTTAAGTAGTTATAATAGTTAAGGGGTGGTTCAAAGACCCGCAAGCATACCCAGAAGATTTTTTCTCACCTCAAATTTCACTCCAGTGGTCCTAGCCACCCGCTCCCCACAAAAATCTCTCTGGCAACAAGCTAAAGCATGCCAAAAGAAAAAAAGAGCTTTAATATTGTCAATTTAGACTACCTATTTTTCTAATATATCTTCCATGCATTCCGGTCACTTGGAGTATAACATTACGTCGATAAGCGCAATGAAATATTCAGTACCCGCCTACTTCTCCTTAGTAGCGATTTAAGGATGGCTCACTTTTTTATTGCTTACTCGATTTCTTGTCTGAATTTCTAATGCAAGTCTAGTTACGCCGAAAGATAGAATATTCTTGAGCCTAGCAAGTTTCTTGCACACCATTTCATGACCAGGAATACAAAGCAGATTCAGCTGCTTCTACTGCTTTAGGACATGCCCAATGTCTCAAGAGATGAGATTGCCTGTAAACCTCGCTTTCCCAACCCTCAGTGGCGCAAATAGACACCGATTTTTGGGGGGGCTCAAGCCCTGACACTTAACACAAGTTAACAATGCTATGAAAATTTTCATGTTAATTTTATCTTAACACTACAATGTATACACAAAAAATGAAACAGATTTGCCATATTTCACCGTTTTTTAAAATATTACCTCTTTTCTATTTTAAATATGTATAATCGAAAAAAAAGTAAGAGTCTACGCCAGTGACTTCAGCAATATTTTAATGTTACATTTACCCCAACTATATTTATTTTCAATTTGACTATAAGCGATTAGCGTTCTCAAAATATAAAATATTTACGCTTTTGTACCCTTAAAAAACCAAATATCTACGCTCATGGCATCCTAAATCTAAATTGTTGAGACACAGTTCGAGTCTATTTATGGCACAAATTTGAAACGAATCAAAATTTTACCAGTTCATCCAGTTTTTAATAATATTTTTTTTACATTTTATTAAGTATCGCAATGAATTCTAATATTTTTTAATGTTAGAACATTTACCCCACCTATTTCAGTTTTTAATTTGACTATTATCGGTTTTGCATCCTCAAAATATGATCACCAATTATCTGGTGGGGGGGCTAAGCTCCCCCTAGCGCCCCCTAGTTGCGCCACTGCCAACCCTCCTTGGTATCATAATTTCCTACTGCCATGAAGAGGTAGCAAATGCATCGGAATGATAAATATACTATATAATCTATTAACATCCATGTAGGTTTTAAAAACTTGTGTTGATATAGTTAATATATATATATATATATATATATATATATATATATATATATATATATATATATATATATATATATATATGCATACTGTAATAACAATTTCGGAGGTACGTACTAATTTTCCTGTTTGTCTTTTGTTTTTTTGTGTTTACTTTTACTTGTATATAGCTACATTTTAAATCTCTGACTAAGAATACATTAATGTACATGTTCCACCAAATATTTTGAAAATCTGTATTTTAAATATTACATTTTTTAAATACTTGTAGATTGCCACGAAAAATAATCAAAAAACAACTTTTGAAAAAGCCTGCTAGGTCGGACGAAACGTCAAGAAGATAACATAGTTTCATGTCACCGAGAAAAAACCTATACCCAAGAACCTTAAGCATTATTGAATAATATTTATGGTTTAAGAAAACAAAAACAAATCACATTTGGCATTTTCGAAGCTTTCTTTCTCGCGTCCGAATAGAGTCTCTATTGAACGGATGTACACCCGGAATGAAAACACATTGTATTTTTTCATCCCTGAAGGAGTAAAAATTAACACATATATATATATATATATATATATATATATATATATATATATATATTTTTTTGTTTTCTTAAACCATAAATATTATTCAATAATGCTTATGGTTCTTGGGTATAGGTTTTTTTTTCGGTGACATGAAACTGTGTCCACGAGCAACGCCTACAAAATGAAAGGAGTGATTCTATATAAAAAAAAACATGATCAAATTTTCATTTTTTTTAACCTAGCTCCGGAAATGCTTTGTTACGAAGATACAGGGTGTTGAAATATAAATTTTATTTTATTTTTTATTAAATATCTGTTGCAAATAATAAAATTTTCTCACGAATTGGGTATTCGGGGTATTTTTTCGATGAGGAATCATAATTTGGTATTAGATTTCATGTGACTCTTAGAGGGCGCTACGTACACTACTATTATTTATATAAATTTCCCTAAATTTTTTGGCGATGCACTTCTGGATTTTTTTATGAATAAATATTATTCATGTACCTTTTCTAAGCAAAAAAGCTATTCTTACTCAACCACGCTAGAGGTAACCGTTCTCGGGCAATTTGCAAGTTTATGCGTCGATGCAAAGAAAACAAATTTTTTAATAATAATAACCTAAGGTGTATTTCAAGGCAATACAAAATTAAAGGTAAGTATGAATTATTCTAAACTATAATAAATGCTCCACGTGATTACCGTTAGTTTGAAGGCCTAATGTAATTCTTCTTTTTAGAGAACATAGTATACTTATTTTGCTTAGGAAAGTGTAAGTATTTATTCATAAAAACAGGTATACTTACACAACAGTGCTAGTTAACCGCTCTTATCAATAATAAACGCATTGTGTCATTTTTGACAAAATTGTTATTGTCATATTAATAATTTGATTTAATTGAAAGTAAGATTTTAATTTACATTTTTTTAAAATATGGTTTCGTTTAGTAATGAAGAATATGTAGATATACATTTAATCTACGGGGAAGGTCAGTGTAACGCTTTAGCGGCACGACGTAGATATGTTGAAAAGTAAGTTTCCGAACAGAATCCATCCCACTCAAACAACCTTTAAAAAAAAAATAAAACGGGTAGGCATCTCGTTGTAGTTGAGGAATTCGAAGAAGCTATTCTGATGGATCTAGAAGATAACCCATAATTAAGTTGTCGAAGATTGTCAGCTATGCATCCAGGAATTTGCAAATCATCTATAAATAATATTATACACAAGGTGCATGCTATGATGGAGGGTGACTTCCCTGCACTTGTAGTATTTTCCGATTGGATGGCAAATAAGAAAATTGAAGATCCAACTTTTTATTCTCCGATAAATCTAGTTTTACGAGAGACGAAAGTAATAATTTACACAGTTCACATCATTATGCATATGTTGGTGATAATCCCTATGTTGTGAAAGAAACCCAACATTAACCATAACATTATTAAATAACATGTAAATTGAAAGAAAAGAAAATTTTATAAAACTGAGTTGAACCTCTTAATAACTTAGTTTTCAACTGTTCCTTTATTTCCACAGATAAATTCATTTTTAGTATTAGTTTCTTGTTTGTCTGCGTATAAGTCTTTTATTGTGAATGTGACACTATTTTATTTAATTTTCTAAAAGTATTATTAAAAATGTGTTACATGTTCCATCTACTCTTCAAATATTTGTTGTAAATGGTAAGACATTTTATTGAACTTTAAATTGTAAATGTTTATAGAATTTATGTATTCTAATGAAGATCACGAGATGATTGAAACGTCTATTGGTAACATGACTTAGCAAGAACTGTATTGTTCGTTTTTATAAGGATCCTAACCGAAGAAAATAAAAATCAATCAAATATATAAACTAGAAGGTCCAAGAAAATACAAGATATATATATATATATATATATATATATATATATATATATATATATATATTATATATATATATATATATATATATATATATATATATATATATATATACATTTATAAATATATATATATATATATATATATATATATATATATATATATATATATATATATATATATATATATATATATATATATATATATATATATATATATATATATATATATATATATATATATATAGTGTGTCCACGGATTGACTCCTATTTTATTTGTGGATTTAGGGTAAAAAGTCATTCTTTATAAAAACTTTAAGAGTGCTAAAAAGAGTTCGTAATTAAAAAAAGTCACTGACTGATCCAACTTTCAGGAAAATTTCTGTCTCATCATTCCCGAACATGTGCGCTGGGTGGCCCTCTTATTGAAAAAAGCATTTTGCCGGTTATCTAAGTAGTCTAGCATCACAGAGTTTAACATTTCCAAATATTTGTTGTGATCCATATTTCCATTAAAAAAAAATAGGGACCGATAATCCCGTTACAAGAAATTCCAAACCAAACATTGAGTTTATTAGAGTATCTGGATTTTCGGTACTCCAGAAACGTACATTTTGGGAGCTAACTATTCCATTTATGGTAAAGGTAGCTTCACTTGCAAATGTTATTTACCAACGAAGCCAATGTCACATGCCCTCTGCCGAAGAGATTTTTTGGGATGATGTCAAGCTGAATTCATTGCAATGACGGCTACTGCTTTTTCTTCTTCGATTAAGCTGGATTTTTTCTTTTTAATATTAAGTACGTTGCCTGTCCGCATACATTTTAAAATAACAGATTCCACAGTTTTGCCTGTCAAAGACATGTTAGGCCACTTTTCGCGAGACCTTCTTATTACTCCTACGTATGAAGTATCTTACCCCAAACCATAACACTGTACTATAAAAACGTTTTGCTCTACTATTAACATTTCAAGATATATATTTGGATGAATTTGTATGGAAAACGTTTTTATTATTCTCAAATTAGCAGAATGACAGAAGATGTTTCATTACCGAATTGGCGATAAAGGTAACGAATTGTTATGTACCTAAAAAGTTAATTACAACGGTATCAAATTTAAACTAAAAGATTTATATTCTAAATCTAAAAGTATTTTATTGAATAATAATGATAATAATAATAGCAATAATGCTTATTATATTAAATAAATAATACTATACAAAAATCGACCGGTACCATTTAGTAGTATTGAGATCCAAATTATTGTATTGTCAGCCGAATTATATACACTTGTGAAATTTGACATCGATACGACAATTAGAAGAAATATGTTAAAATCGACGGGTACTATTTGGTACCATCGAGTTAATCAGATCAGCTCGATGCAAATTATTATATTGTCATCCGTATTGTAAAATTTCAACTTAGTACAATAATTAGAAGTGGGTTAAAATCGACCGGTACCATTTGATACCATCGAATACCAAATTATTGTATTGTCAGCCGAATTACATATAATTGCAAAATTTCAAATCGATACTATAATAAGAAGTAGGTTAAAACTCTTTGGTACCATTTGGTACTGATCTCAATTTCAAATCAATACGACAATTAGAAGTAGGTGAAAATTGACTTTCTAGCTTTGTTTACATACATAGTTAGTTACATGTAAGTGAAGCTAATAAAAGCGTGTTAAATAGACACAGAAACTAAATAAATACAAGAATATATAATATGTGTATAAGCACTATAGTAAAATAATGTTTGCGTTATTATTCATATTACCAAATGGACTGTTAATAGGTACCTATGTATAAAATTAAGTATGAAATGATTAGCAAATAGTTAAAAAAAATATTTGATTTCTCGTTCAGTACCAGTAAAAGATACTGTTGTTACTGTAGTTCATAGTTCAAATGCACTTACTATAACGTGCTTATAAATGCGGTGCTTAACGATTTGTTTGTTCATAACCGTGCATAGAGACACCTACCTATTTTTTTAGAATGTACCAAGTAACCCAAGATTCAAAGAACATACATAATGTTTTTACTTGAAACTTACGTCATCATAAAACTTTTGTTTTATTAAGAAAAATTAATTATACTTCAATTAATATAATGTGTACGTACCTATAAAGTTATTGCTAAATTACTATACCATTATGATATTTATCTAATTGTTAAACATTTTAGGAGGCCGCCATTTTGTTCCGCTATGCATGTGCAAAATTTCAAGTCAACGCGATAAGCACTATAAAATGTTTTTTTGCACATTCTATTAGATCGACATTTTGTTCGATTATATTGTCATTATTCTATCCCCATTCGACCCTTAATTTTTGACAAAAATTTCAAATTAATCGTATAAGTAGTTTTGAGTTATGTCGCGTACAGACCGACGGAAATAAGAGGACTGTTTTTTCGGGTTCTAGGGACCCTAAAACAATATACATTACAGTACTTCTCTCCTTCGAGGAACTAAAAATGCGAGTAGATTTTGAATTTTGAAATTATGTTATGCAGATCTCTGGGTTTTAGGATCTTTAGACAAACATTATCCCATTTCTGTCAGTCTCTCGGTATGTCGTTGTGTCTGTACGTGGAATAGTTCAAAAACTATTTAACCGATTGATCAAGGATCAAGTGAATGAAATAGTAACATTTTAAAATGTTAAAAAATCGTTATTAAGAAGCTACTTTACAAATAAACTTCAAGATTTGCTCAAAAATAAAGTAACATACTGTGGTAAAATTTTAGTGCGGATCCTGTATGGCAAAGCAAAATGGTGGCCTAATTAAATGTTAAATAAGATTCCATTTCCAAGAGTAAAATTTTCTTTTTATGGAGTAAAATAATAATGATGACACAATTTATTTGTTATAGACTATGCAAAAATTTGAAATCAATTGCAGTGTATAGGATTTTTATAAAGCTATTACCAAAAAAGTTGCACACCAGAGTGTTTTGGATAGCTATTTTTAGAGTAAGTAACACTTGACATAAACATTGTTTTAAGGGGGACTTTTTTTAGGGACAAGAGCTTTAGAGTAAGTAACACTTGACACGCAGTATTATGGATCATTTGCACTTTTATTATGTTAAAACTATAAGAGATATGTATTAGCTTCTATGTGATTTCAATGCCGTTTTTTATGAAAAAATCAAATCTAGAATATAATTTTTTTTTCCACAAAATGTCTGTTTACCGCCTTGCATTGATCCTTTGTCTACGTAACTGCAAAATTTGAAATGGTAAATCGTACTCATGTCTTTGTATTTCTGCAGCGCGTGAACCCTTTTGAACCCATTTTTAAACGAAATCTAATTTAAATTGCCTATACATAACACTTTTTTTTGAGGTCGGACGTGCAGGAAGTTTTTTCTAATACGTAGGTACCTTTTCATCTTACTTTGAACTTGACTAGACCTTGTCGCTAGTTTTTCACTTTTTGCGTGCAGTTCTCCCTTAAGGGTGTTAAGTTTTTTTTGAATTAATATACACGGATTTATTAAAGCGAAGTTAGGATACGTCCGCCCTAAGAATCAGATAAGCACGTATTGCGTTGCTTAAGAAATTACTCAAATTTACAAATGTGGACCCGCAAAAACGACCATTGTTCCTTCACTAAATTGATTTGTTGACTTGGCAGCGCCCGAGCAGAAAGTCGCACCGCCGGCAGTGCCCCTTGCGCATTCCACGAGCGTTGCGGCGCATTCCGACGCAGCTTGCTCACCATCCTCGAAATAATTTAATTCCGTATTAATTATTTTTGCATATTCAGCTAATTGCACGCATACGTGTCATTTTTTTCCACTATCTTCATATATATTGGCTTTTATTTGAGCGATATTTAAGGCATTTGGATTATAAAGTTTTTTTATTAATATTCTTAATCATAAAGACACATAAATATGACATATATGAACAAATAAGTGTCTTTTAGCGCCCCTAGATACCGAAACACGTGCTTTCCATTTCCTTACGAATTGACCTCAAAATATACTAAAAAATTCGAAAAAATTAGAAAACTCACTTTTTTTTAATTTACCCCTCCTTTATCTTGGAATGTTTAAAAATACTCCAATATTTTTTCGCGGATTTCCAAAATTAAATTCAAATTTTGAACGAATATTAGTCCGGTATTGTTCCGCATATTACAACTTACTAAATTACTAAACAAAAGTTTCATAGCGGCAGCATTTCTAGGAAAAGTTAATTTACTGATTTTTACAGTTCCTGCTGTTGATAAAGTTGATACAGGGTCCGACAAATTTATGGAATAGTGCCTGTATCATTTTCAGTTTTGACTGGATAAGAAAAAAATTGAGATGACAGCCCATATTTTTAATACACGAATATACAAACATTTCATTATGTAATGAAAACAAATTAACGCACAGATAATTTACAATTAATATTTAAGTCAGCTTATCAATTGTGCTTCGAGTGATATTTATCTGACTGAGAAAGAACGAGTTGATATCCTAATTATGATGGGATGTGGGGATCGCAAAAGAACAAAGCAAGAAGTGTGTTGAATATTCCATGAAGTGTATCCAAACTGTCTTCCAATCACTCAGTCATATGTCTCTAAAACAAAAAAAATATATGCAGAAATGCTGCACTAAACGTTCTATTGGAGGTACAAAAACGTCCCAACATACCGAGCAGTGACTTGGCGCATGATCATCCAATTTCTGAAAGACTTTTCTCAAGAGAGAAAAATTACATATCTATAAGGTACATTTAGTACAAGAGCCGTCGGAAGGCGACTTTAAGAGGAGACTGCAATTTTGTGAGATAATGAGGCACATTTCTATCGAAATTCCAATTTTGTGAGTAGAATGACGTTAGTTCTGACGACGCCACTTTCATGTTTTGTCAAAAGGAATAACTGCCGATATTGGTCTAAGGAAAATCCTCAATGGATAATTAAAGATTGTACCCAATAACCTCAAAAACTTAATATCTGGGTGGGTATTTTCGGTGATAACATTATAGCTGGGACCATTTATTATAGATGGTAATCTAACAATGGACAAATGTCTGGTTTATTGATACAAAATGTTGTTCCTGCCATATACAAACTCTTTATCCCAATATCGGTAATATTTGCTTCCAACAGGATGGGACATCTCCCCACTTTGAATTACAAGTCAGTTGTTTTGTTTGCAGAGCACTGGTTTTGCGAACAGATGGATAGGAAAAAGAGCAATAGATTGGTCGGCCAGGTCCCCTGATTTAATACCATGTAACTTCTATTTGTTGGAACATATTGAAAATAAAGTTTACAATTAGAAACGAAATAACTTAAATGACTTAAGAACTCAAATTCTTGCCGAAGCGATGACAATAGAAGCTGATGTTTATTATATTTATTACAACAACGGACGTCAATGAACATTTTACCTTTGCAATTATCTTTTTTTGTCGGACATATAATTTTTACTCCGTTCAAAATTAGTTTTGAAAAAATTAAATTTGGTTGTATTAGAAAGTTTTATTATGCAACTCAATGAAAATCGTTGGACGCCATGCCGCAGAATGGGAGTCGACTGACCTCGGTGGCCGGCTTTACGGTTGTCACCCAGAGGCGTGGAGTGTTCGGGAGGAATGGGGATGATACCAGTTCTACTAGTGGAAGTCTGGACTCCCGGGAATAGCGTCCTCTGTTTGGAAGTCCGGGAGGTTTTGCGACGCACTTCGGTCAGTACAGATCGGATTCGGATTTGCCCCATCAAGTCTTTCGGAACAAGAGAGCCTCGAATAGATCTCGAACTGTATTAACGAAAGGAGGAGAGCAGTATTCCTCCACCACAATGCACCATAGCCAGCTCCTGGTCCACGCTTCTGGAAGCAGGGAAGACACAGTTAAGCATTTGAAAGCGGCAGTAATATGCATGGTTTTTATGTAGCTACCACAAATACTGACCGTGTGCATAATTATATGCGCCGATATCGCTACGCTATTCAAGGATTTTCTACTACCAGAATATCGCATGCATAAGCGGGTATTTTTACTTCCCTCGTAAAAGGGAAAGTATTGTAAAAGGGAAGTATTGTAATCGTGAAAAAATCACTCTCCGACATTTTTTCAGATCTTCACGTTTCAGGATCCCTAGATAACGTCTACTTACATGATTAACTTGAACTTTTCGTCAAAAATTAAGGGTCATATGGGGATGACCTGGTAACATTTTGGTAAAAATTCAATATGGCGAAAGAAACTGGCGGCTTAGTGAAATGTTAAAAAAAAATTTTACTAAAAAACTACTCATCCAATTTATTTAAAATTTTGCAAAAAGATCAATTATTATGTTGGAATCATCTGGTAACATTTCGGTACGAATCCAAGATGGCGGAACAAAATGGCGGCTTAATAAAATATTTATAAATTCAGCTTTTCAGATTTCAAATTGTGTGCTATAACTAATTGTGGTATAGGTATCAACTAGTAAAATAGTAGTACTAATTCAAAATGCGAAACAGATTGGCGGCCAATTAAAATGTTTGTAATTGTGAAAAAAATCACCTTCTTAGGTTTTACATATCTTCACGTTTTAGCGTTCCTAGATGCCAAAAAATAAGTTTCATCAATTCCGTTGGCCCGTCTGTCGGTCTGTTTTTGACTGAATTTTGATAAAAATTAAGAGTCATATGGTGATGATCTGGTAATATTTTAGTAAAAATCGAAGATGGCAAAAACAAAATGGCGCTCTAGTGAATTATTAAAAAAATATTATGAAAAAGCTACTTGATAAATTTATTTCAAATTTTGCATCAACATCGAGTATTATGTTGGAATCAACTGGTTATATTTTGGTACGAATCCAAGATGGCGGAACAAAATAAAAAACAAAAAACTACTTAATAATTTCAAATTTTGTGCCATAACTAATTATGGTATAGGGCTCAACTAGTAAAACTGTATTACGAATTCAAGATGGCGGAACAAAATTGCGGCCAAATAAAATTTTTGTAATCGCGAAAAAATCAGCCTCTCAGGTTTTACATATGTTCACGTTTTAGCGTCCCTAGATGCCAAAAAATATGTTTTATAAATTCCGTCGTTCCGTCTGTCGGTCTGGTCTGTCAGTTCGCGACATAGCTTAAATACTACTTACCCGATTGACGTCAAATTTTGACCAAAAATTTAAGGTTCATATGGGGATGACCTAGTAATATTTTGGGAAAAATCCAATATGGCTGAACAATGTTAAAAAAAATTGTTAGAGTGGTGTATTATTTGGCATTGAAATCCAGTAAAAAAAGGTTTTATTTTAAATTATCGACGTTTCGAAACTTAATTTGTACATCCTCAGGACACATATATAGGTTTTCTATCCTGCATGAAATCCATATTATCAGTCTTTACCTACTCCGTTGGACTGCAAATATTTCCTGGATATTAGGTTTCTAAATGGTTTTCGTTAACAAACCTCTTGTTGTTATGTTACAGTGGTGTATTATTTGGGGTTAGGGTCCAGTAAAAAAATAGTCTATTTTTAAATAGACGACGACACATATATAGTTTCTATATCTTGCATGAACTTCATATTATTAGTCTTTCCATACTCCGTTTGTCTGCAGATATTTCCCAGATATTATGTTTCTATGGTTTTCGTTAATGATGTTCTTGTTGTTATGTTAGAGTGGTGTATTATTTAGGGTCAGGATTCGGTAAATAAACAAAAGACTTTTTTAAATTGTCGACGTTTCGCAACTTTATTGTTGCATCATCAGAGGACATATATAAATTCTATATCCTGCATGAAACCCATATTATCAGTCTTTACCTGTTACTTGGTCCGCAGATATTTTCCAGATATTAATGGTTTTCGTTAACGGTCATCTTGTTAGAGGGGTGTATTATGTGTGGTTAGGAAATATGTGCAGACCAACGGAGTAGGTAAAGACTGATAATTTGCGTTTTATGTAGGATATAAAATCTATGTGTCCTGAGGATGTAACAATAAAGTTGCGAAACGTCGACATTTTAATAAAGTTTTTTTACTGGAATCTAACTCCAAATGATACACAACTTTAATATCTGGGAGGTATCTACGGACCAACGAAGTAGGCAAAGACTGATAATGTGAGTTTCAATTCAAGATTGCGAAACGAAATGGCGGCCTAATAAAATTTTTAAAAAAATCGTCGTAAAAAAGTCTTGTTCAATTGATTTTGCAGAAACATTAGATGTGTAAATGGGATAAACTGGTACGAATTCAACAGGACGTAGCAAAATGGCCGTATGTGTCAATGTAAAAACTACTTATTGAATTTATTTTATTATGCACAAAAATCAAGTGTGACATAGGTAGAAAGAAAATGCTAAAATATTGGGAGAAATCCAATATGATGGAACAAATAAAAATGAAAAACAGTATATGTAACACAAATATTGTGACTATGTACTGAACTAAATCGGGTCACACTTCACTATTCCTAACAAATGGAAAAAAATCATAACGAGGGAACTTCGGGGTAAAGAAATTTACCGATTTTTTAATGTCATATTTGGATATCTTCAGTTTTTGTAAATATAGATAGGTTAAGGTAAATAGTTTTAAACTTTAGCTGTGTTGTGTGCTTGGAATAAAAAATACGAGACCTTACAAAAGTCTTTAAATATAAGATGATACTAAAATAAAATTGTGAAAAATGATCTGTCAGCTTCTAGCTCGAAAAAGCGGTAAAACACCTTTCTGTTGCCAAGAAAAAATAATTTAGAAGCACTTTAGAAGAAGGAAGCGATTAGGTAAAAGATAAATGAGAGAAATTGTTTTAAAATTGGACTATTAGTTTTCATTATATATTGCTTTATTTAAATTGATGTAAGCATATTGCATTGTTTGTACAATATTAACGAATGAAGGTGCTCGTTTGAATTTGGTATTATATGTAAGATTTGTTGATCTGAGTCTGATTAGCAATGACAGAAATTATCCATTATTCGTCACAAAATTTACAATATTAAGGAGTTTAGAAGTCCAATAATTATTTTAAGTATTAAATGTATACTTTTTACTTTTTTACTTTAAAAGTTCTGAAATGAAATATTGTTTGCAAATTTTTCTAAAACTTTATTGTTTTGTTAAACATACTAAATATTATTGCAAATATATGGCAATAATACTTAAGAAGTCTTGGACATTTGAACAATTTTTAATTTGTAATTTAAGTTACGAGTTTTACGAGGAAAGTAACAAAATTAACGTAGGTGTTGCATTTATTCAATCAAGTTTCAATAACAGAAACTAGAAACTAGGTAGTTTTGATACTAGTGTGGAAAAAGCCTGTTTAAGGCACGCATACGAAAGTTTTCGCTTCGCTCGTTCGGCAGTTAATATGTATGACTTAAACGCAATTTTTACACGAATAGCATATAAGATTTTTTCTACGAGCTTGAGAAAATGAAATCATTGATATTAATATCCATTATTTTATGAAATTGTGAAACATGTCAGTAATTTTTGCACTAGTGCGAAAAGTTACATATTTCACACTTCCATCATTAACTAAAAAACATTAATTAGGTATTTCATTATCGATGAAACAAGTTAAACTACTGGCTACAAAGAATGCAAAAAAAAATTAACACAAAATTGGTGTGGAAAATGTCACTTTTCGCACACTCGTAGAAAAAGGTATGCTTTTAGGTAAATTTAGCAAAAGCCGTTAAATTGAGAAACAAGTTAAATTGACCGAATAAATAAGCTCATTACGATCCAGGATTATTTTAAAGCAAACCTAGCGAAGATAATCAATCGTTTCGTGACAAAAATAGTTATTTTCCTAAGTGCGCAATATGCTTTAAGTGCGGAAAAGACCCTTTGCGCACGTATTAAGAACAATATTTCTACGAGCGTCTAGATTACGAGAGAATAACAGCAATTAGTATACACATTATTATTGAAGACTATTTAATGCAACTTGAAACATGTAACAACAATAACAATACAAAACTTGTTATTAATATTTATAATAAAAGAACAATTACTGACATTTTGAAATTGATTATAGATCAGGTAATTTCTATCCAATGGGTGGCTTCCTTAAGCGCTTATGGTTCGGCTTGATGAAGATTGAGTTAACTTAAGAGGGCAGTTATTCAGCTATGTAGCTGTCTGCGATAGCCGTCGATTTCTTGCCCGCAAGTCACTTTACTGCTCTGGACTTTTGAGTTGTAGATACGCAGCTATTTCTGAAGGCATTTTTCTAAATGAATTTATTCCAACACATTGTGTACTGCACATTCCTTTTCTATACTGGACAGAGAACCGCCAAAAGATGATAAATTAGATACCTAATAGAGGTCACTCTCACAGAGTATCCACTGCACAAGAATCAACATGCATACATCAAGTGTAAGTCAACAGAGACTGCTCTCCATGCTGCGGTGCAGAAAGCGGAAAAGGCCATAACAGACAAAAAAGAAGCACTGTCACTCTTCTTCGACCTGGAACGTGTCTTCGATAAAGCAAGAACATCAACCATATGCAGAGCCTTGCAGGACAGAGGAACAACAGATCATCTGGTAAGCTTTGTGAAATCTGCGATTTAAAGCAGTACGATTTGTGATTCCATGAGAATCAGCCCAGTTGAGGCCACGGTGAGAGGCGGCTGCCGCAGGGGAGTTCCGTCTCTCTGCTCTGGTGCTTGGTCTCCTAAGGAAGCTGCAACCTAATGGCTTTTATGCGCAGACGTACGCAGACTACGTGCTTCTTATGGTGGCAAACAAGTCCCTAAGAACTGTCTGTGAACCAAGTCGCCTGTAGTAGGTATAATTAAACAATGGTGATCGAGTCGGCACTCTCAGTCAGTCCAGACAAGGCAGAGCTCGTACTCTTCACTAAAAGAAGGAATTTAGTAGGATTTAGGTCACCAACCCTGTATCAGAGATCACTGCCCCTGAAGAAGGAAATCAAATACCTCTGGGTGGTAAATTGACGTGGAAACCACATGTCGAACGGGTGACCAATAATTTATCCCCATTCCCCCACTGGCTCTAATCTGCCTTCACCCGACCGAGGATCACCTAAGGATCCGTGGGCCGGTGGCAGGCAGTGGAAAAAGTTAAATATTGCCAGAAACCAGCCGAAATTTAAAGATTTGGCCTGCTTAGGGATTGCTGGACAATGAGTACTACACCAGGCGCCACACTCGACGTTTTTTGGCCTTCCCGGAGCTTCCCATATGGTTAAAGAGGGAAGCGATGGCCTCGTGCAAATGGATAGACAACTGCAGAACTTATAAATCCAACAGGAACGGACCACATGAAAATCACCACTTAAATGCGCCAGGATATGCCCCTGCTGCCACGAGGACTATTTTTCCAGACAGTCGTCTCAGACTCACAAGGCCTCTTGAAATTGGAATTTACATAAGGGGTCAATAGAAGGAGAATAGGACACCCCATCAGGTTGATATTCATCATAGTATACGGATGGCGATCAGCCGGAATGAGTTGGATCTGGTGTCGGAACTTTTTTTCAGGCATTTTCAAATTTAATAGGATTTGAAATAAAAATTTTACCTATTAATATGAAAAATGGAAATTTTAATATAAGTCTATACTATATAAGGAATGCTAAGGATAAAGTCAGGATAGGAGCGGATAGTAAAATCCGCATTCACTCAGATAGTCAAGCGGCTCTTAAAGTTATCGATAAGCCCAGGGTGAAATTAGCTCTAGTCCAGGAGTGTGAGATGCTTTAATTTAAGTAAGCTAGCAAAGACTAAGCTGGTGAAATTTAAATGAATCTCCGGGCATAGTGGTTTCGAAGACAACGAGAAAGAGGGTTTGCCAATTTTCGGGCCCAGAACTATGCCTGGGTATAAATAAACGATACTGCTCGCAGATCCTGAACAGATTGGCCTGGAAAAGAGAAAGGAGAATTGGTCAAGGACAAACTAGTGTTGCCGGCAAAGGAAATGTTACCCAACCCATGCGGATCTAAAGCAGCTTGGTTAATGTCAAGGAATCGACAGGTGTTTGGGGACCTAATTGGCATTTTGAGGACACTGTAAATTTAATAGGTACATATACCAGCTGAAATTAGCGGACAGTCCTTGCTGTCGTTATTGGGGGGCAGAGAATTCCTATGATCTTGTTGGCACGTGACAATGGGGGCAAGACTACCATGGAATACCTTCGGCCAACGCACAGTGCTGAGGTATTATGTAACCATCCGGTCATAACTGTTGAGCATCTGTATAATTAGATTTTTCTCTATTTTTTGCAATTTTTAAAAAATAGATTAATGGAACACCATTATCGGATCATCGTAGGCTGTTCCTTTATTCAAATCTTGTGATACACTGACGGCGAAAAATTTAACTCCCATTTTTTAGGTCAAATATCGATGTTTTAGGTCAAGAAGTCCTTAGTAAATCAAAGAAATCCTGTTTGTCCATCTGCGAATGCGGGTATGGGTGGGTGCGTGTTTGGGTGTATGCAATGTGTATGTATATGTTTGTGAAGATAATAGCTCGAAATCTATTAATCTGATTGTGATGAAGTTTGTCCGGAAGATTACCTGTGTGGAGAGAAGAAACTGATTAGTCTTTTAGAAAAATCAAAAATGACCAAAGAAAATGGCGGCTATACATATAGAACATAAAAACAGCTATAATTCCAAAACTTTTATTTTGATCCTAACAAAAATTGATAGAGGCACTACCCAACACAAAGTGAAATTAAAACAACAATTTATTAAAAGATCCAATGTGGCTATTTATATTTAAACATTGTGAACGAACCTACTTTTGTATTACGTTTGTAAAATTATCACTTAAGGAGAAATATTAGTTGTAGAACTTATTTTGAAAAGCACTCATTTCTAAAATTTCTTATAGTGAAAATAGTAATCAAGTTGATTGCCTTATTATTAGATAAGAGACTAAACATCAGAATCTAAGGATTCCCTCGAGTACTATTCATATGGGTAATAGATGTGATTAATATAAAACAAAATGTTAATAAACCACAAATCTTTTCACTCTCATTGACTTAAAAAGAGCTGAAAAACAATTTTATTGATTATGCAGAATTTCATCACGGCTGCTTCGTCTTTTTTCACTTCTGGCCTTACCTTTCGAACCAAAAGTAAGATGTAGTACTTTTAAGACATTCACAATTTCTTTAAATATCATCTCGTCTGTCAACCAATTTTCAAATGTTTTATAAAAAACTCTATCAGTTTGTTTCCATTTTTGCCTAAATTGACACAAAAATAATGTCTGTATGGTACGCTTCACAATTTAACCGAAAAAAAGCTCTTGCTCACTACAACTAGTAATAAAACTATCAGAAAGATACTTTAGACTTATCGCAAACATATTTTTAACACGAAATCACGCACTACAATACTTCTTTGACAATCACAACAATATGGCGAGCACTTTTTTTTCTTTCGATTTTTTTCGTTAGTGAACTTGAAGTACTGAAGATTAGTGTAGAAACAAACATTTTAATAACTATCAGTGTTTTCATGTGTCAAATAGAAAAGTGCAATGGTTAATTTTACATGAAATTAAAAAAAAGTTATTATCTGAAACCTACTTACATGAAATTTCAAAAAATATCGGTCCAATTATTTCGACTTCAGAAACGATTCCGGATTCCATCATTCCTGAATTGGCCTTTTATCTACATACAACCTAGTTAAATATAGAAAATCTGTAAAGAACTTTACGTGAACAATAGTTTGGAGAATTTGGCCACTAAATAGAATTATGGTTGCCACTGTGCTGCGTCGAGTCTCTCTCCTAGGATGAATTATAAACATCTCGACTGAGGCAAGATGCACTCCTTCATTAGAAGAGCGGACCCGCATTCGTAGGTGAGTGGAACCGGGGTTAGCGAAAAGGCCTAGTTGCAGGGCTTTCCCCCATCTTACTACTACCACTATTACTACTAAAACCCAAAATTCTGCTTATATGTACCAAATATCCAAGTCCTGTCTTTTGTATCAAAATAATGTTTTTAGTATTCTTTTATCCATGATACGGCATAGCGTATTCAAACGTGAAGTGGTCCAACCGAGGCGACGCAAGCGGTCAGCCCTAGTGATGGGCATATTTGGATGATTTTGATATTCGAATATTCGTGTTTGAAAGATTTTAATATTCCGAATATCATTCGACACGTCGAATATCCGAATCTGCGGGGAACTGCAATATTAAGGCGAAGGCGTAGCATCGAATGTAGCGTAAGTTTTTAATCTCACCGTAGTAGGCAGTGACGGGTAGGTTAGTTAGTGTTAGTAGTGGTGGTTTCCTGTTAATTGTGTCCAAAGACTAGCCTTTTGTATTAAGAATTATAATAAATACAGTCCTAATTAATCTAGGCTACGCCTCTGTATCTTTCTTTGTCTTTTTTATACCATAATTCGATCAAAATTGATTGTTGAACGGGCCGGTTTCTACCTCTGGTGTAGCCGGCGAGTGGCCGAACGAAATACGAATATTCGAAAAAACATATTCGAAATATTTCGAATATCATTACAAATCATTTGAAAGGTTCCATCACTAATCGGCCCTGCATATACATTACGAAATTCTCTAGAAACAACGCTAAATATATGTTCTACAATTTAAACCCATGGGACAAAATAATTTAGATCTCTACTCCCCCACCCCAGAGAACCTTTCTTGCTACGCCAGTGAAATATGATGGACTAATATAAATTAATTTTTTTTTCGAAAATATAGAATATACCATGCATATAACTTTTAATGCTTCACGTCAAATTATCAAACAACATCCGCCGATCTCTAATAGCTGGTCTAACCTAAACGTTATTCTACTTGTGAAAATGGATATTTTTTATAGTTCTAAAATATTGCGTCTTGCGTCGCTCTGAAAGAGGCCTCTGCGGAGAAAGGGGAACTTTGATGAATGATTCCTGTCATTTGCTTAGACTAGATACGTGAATCAAACCCTAAAATAGTCCGCATTCGACCGTAAAAAAGGCCAAAATAAAACTGGGCTTAAAAATCTAAAGCAACCAGCCCATAAATGCCGACGAACGACCGCGACAGTTTGAAAATCTAAATGTTTTTCTACATGAGGGGCCACTATGTCCACGAAATTTATTCGTTGATTTTTATTTATTGTGGTCTTACATTATATAGAATGATGTTCTAAAAACAATGATGATATAGGGAGGGAATAAAGTAGTACATATTATGTAATTCCTCGATGCTTAATGAGTAAAGGTTTAACTTGAAGCGTCAAGGTTTTAATAACAATAAATTAAATAAATAAATAATAGAAAACGAGAATTGCAAAGATTACACTAAATAATAGTTCATCTATTTACTTATTCGTGCAACAGCCCATATATTGTATTTTAATATACTAGTTGGGGTATATAAAGGAAATATTGTAATCGCGAACATTTTCGAAAATATATGTTGGGATTTTTGACGTTTTAGTGTCACTAGAACAGAAAAAATCTACTTCTAGAAAAAGAAAAATTATATTTGTACCGATGTGTGTGTATGTGTAAAGAAATTTTGCAACCCCAATAACTTAAAAATTATCAGACTTATTTGTTTCAAATATGCACCAAAAACAATTTAGATCAGTGTCTCACCAGGAATAGATTTTCTGTGTCATGGGCGTAGATCTTCGATAATTTTGAGGGATACAAAAATGTAAAAAAAAACTATATTTTAAGAAGAAGCAAACCGATATCAATCGAATTGAAAACAGAAATAGTTGGGATACATTTTTTGACATTACAAATTGTGGAAGTCATTGGGGTAGATGCTTTTTTCGATTATACGTATGTAAATATTTAATCCAATCTCATTATATTTCAAAAAACGGCGAAAAGCGTCAAATCTATTTATTTTTTTTTTATAAAACAATTTTTTTCCACTATCCAGAGTAGCCCTAAAGGGATGAGGTAACCCCTGAAAACGAAAAAAAATCCAAAAAACTATCTATCTTTTTTTTTAGTATAAGAAATTGTTTTTTTTTTTAATTATACAGCCTTCTGAAAACTAAAAAACTGTATTTCAAAACGTTTAGCCTTGAAAAAAAATATGAATCACGTCAATTTTTTATCATTTTGTATATAAAAACTTTTTTTTACTGGACCGAGCAGTCCTAGGAATTGAACTTTTTTTAACAAACACGTCAGACGTAAAACACGTCAAATTCTTAATTTTTTTTTATAAAATCCAAATTACTGTTCAGGGTAGCACTAGGAATATGAAGCGGCCTCCAAAAAAAAATATTTTTTTATTTTAAAGCAACTATTTAAAAAAAAATGTTGAAACACGTCAAATTTTTTTAACTATTTGCATATAACATTTTTTCTGCTATGCAGGATAGATTTAGGTGATAAAAGAATTCCTCAAGATTACAAATATTCTTTTTAATTCCATAACGCCAAGCTTTTAAAAAAAACGGTAACACAAGACAAATTTGTTTTATTTTTTGCATATAAAAACAATTTTTTTCTTTTATAACGATAGCTTACTTTAATCATATAACAGATCCTAAAAACAAAATAAAAATTTTATGTTTATTTTTTAAACAGTGGGAATGTTTTAAACAGTGCAAATTTGGCATTTGTACTACTTTTTGTATATACATTTTTTTCGACTACATAAGAGGGAAAATAGTTTCTAAAACAGATTTTTTTTTTATTTAAACTAATAATAATTTTAGAAAACCTCAATTTGAGAAACCTACATACGTACATGGGGCATTACTATGTTTACCAAAATAGGTTTTTTTCGTTGATTTTGTTATTCTGGCATTGATTTCTATATTACAATAATGTAATATGAGAAAATAATACCTTACAAAACAGGCGGCAATGTTCGAGGCTATTTTGACTGAATTAAATATTTTCCACCTACAAAAATTACATTTCTCCGAACCAACATGGCTTTTATTAGGGTTTAGGACCAATCTTGCCATATACCAAGATTTTCTGACCTCCTTTGTTGAAGCAGGTCACCAAGTGGACTGCATCTATACAGATTTATCGAAGGTGTTCGATAGTATACATCACAAACTATTATTAGAAAAACCTTCCGATATCGATGTTTCAGGAAGTTATTTGAAGTGGATCGGCTCTCATCTGAGCCATCGTAATCAACGGGTTTTGGTGCAAAGCTCAGTTTCTCGTGTTATTTTAGTCAAGTCAGGAGTGCTACAAGGTTCTCACGTTGGACCAATATTATCCCTTCTTTTCATAAATGATGCCTCGTCTTGTTTTAGGAATAGTAACTTCTTTTTGTTTGCTGATGACTTAAACATTTTTTCCATTTCTAGTAAGACTGACAACTCTTAGCTACAATCCGATTTGTGGATGTATGAAAAAATAAATAAATAAATAGATACTGTGTTGGACTGCCCGGAGACTCCGGGGCAAAATCTGGATCAGGGACCAAAATCTCAAATATTCTTAATTTTCGCTTATAATAAACATAGTAAATAATATGTTTAAGGTCTGTTTTGGAACCGGTCTTTAAAATTATTTAATGGTAATGAATGTTGAAAATGCATTTTTGAGAAAAACGGATACAGATTGAATTACAAATTACTAAGCTGGCTAAATTTAAATCGTTATATAAGTTGACTAACAATTATAACAAGATGGAATTGGCAAAAGTAGCACTGTAATTTTAAGTTAATAACAATTTTATATTTTAATATGTTTAAAATACCTTTCATTTCCTGCAAATTTTTTCCATCTTTTGCTGCTTTGAGTACGCTTTTAATGCAAAACCTCCCTCTAATTTTTTGAACCATTAAAAAAATATGACACAATTCAATACCAGACTTTTCTAGTATAATATTATGATTCGTACTTAATATTTTTAAGTTGACGATTGGGAGACAAAAATTATGTAGGGGTTAAGTAGTAGATCTTCTCAATCGTAATACATCTTCAAAAAATGTGACATGATCTAAATATATAGAAAGTAAAAATTCTTGAAAACCTACAAAACTCAATTGTTTTATTCTTCAAGTGATTCTTAATTGAAATATTTGTATCACAGTGTGAGTTAAATATTGTATGGTTATATGTATAGAGCGTTCAAATTTTAAATAGTCAATTTTTTCACTTTATAAAACATCTTAGAACTAGAAAAGTACTATACATACTTAACCCACACACTCTTAAGAACATTTCAATTAAGGATCACGTGAATTATAAAATACTTTTTGTAACTTTTCAATAATTGGTATTCTGCCGGTTCGGTCGCCTTTACTAACATAAACTTTTTAATTACGAATTGTCTACTTAAAAAAGTATGTGCTCTACTGGGCTATTCTTGAAACGAGGTGCGCGTGCTCCGAGGGAATCACGGTATATTGAATATGAATTCTATACCAAGCGGGCATACTAAAGTATATTGATGACTATATATCTTAAAATCTTTTATATCTTAATAAAGGACCACGCACAAGCCTTATGGATAGCAGGATTCAGCAAAATTCACTATATTTTTATATGTTGTAGCACATTTAAGTATGTAAAAAACATACAATATAGCTTTCCCAAGGTGTCTTCTTTAGAGAAGGTTAAGTCTCGAAGTGCCAAACACTCGGTATAGAGTGCAAGTTAATTGGTTTAAATGGAGGACTCTAAAACCATATGGCGATTTTGCGAATATTTCTAAGAAACTTTTATAAAACTAATTATGTCCCACAAATTCCATTATGTATGTGAATTGACGTTTAAAAATTGAATTTTTAAAATTTTTGAATACCCTAAAATATAAACGCCTTAAATGAAATTCAATTGCATATTTCTTTTTTAGCTCTTTTATGCTTTTTTTCTGGTTTTAACTTTCAGCCTATCGAAAAATGAAAATACATACAAATCAATTGGTATATGCTTTGATAAGATTGAATATTAGTACTACAAGATAGACCATAAAAAAATTAAGATAAAATGTGGGGTTTTGGATTTTAAAATCTCTTCTAAGTCTAAATTATTCAGTTTTTAAACGTCAGTATCTCGAAAACAGTTGGTGAATAATATTTTAAAATAAATATTATCTTAATTAAATTGGGTAATTTATTTTAAATCGTTAGATTCACATTAATATATATATATATATATATATATATATATATATATATATATATATAGGATGTTCTATTTAAAAAAAAAGTGGCACTTTTTATCGCGTCTTTGCCACATTCTGTCTTCATAAAAATATCTTTACAAAATACACTTTAAGTAACTAGGTTTCTTTCCTACTAAAGGTTTTCTTCTGCCGATAATAGGTAACGAAATATTCAAAAATTACGCATCAAATGGACTTGTATTTGAAGCTTTTCTATGTAACTTTTTTTTTCAAAATGGCCCATAAGCAAGTCTAACCGACACAATACCAAATGTTTTTTGAATAAAATCTTTTTCTCGAAAATTCAATTTTTGAATCATTTAGTCTTAGTGTTAAGCCTATTCATGGATACTCTGTATATTTTAAATTTGAACCTACCGAAATATTTTGTCCATCTTAAGAGAGCTAAAACAATTTCATACCAGTCAAACTTGCTGGTATACGAACGTAGAACTAATAGTTTATTTATATTTTGCACTACTAAGCTTCACTAAAGAGCCTTTTTAAAAGCTCTATTTCTAATGCGGCTCGTACAATTTTAGCATTCCCGTGGTATGTCTTGTTAAGGAGGGCAAGAAATACAGCATATAAAAAAAATCGGAAAATTTTACTGAAGCCAGTTTTCCATAAAGTTTATGCGTGCTCCTTTAACGTTTGCCGGTTTAACTTTTGTTTCTTCCTTTTTATTTTTTTTGTTATGGTGTAGTAGTGGTAAAAAGACTAGAGAACGTGATTTTACAAAATAAATTATTCCGTGGCCAGAATGGCCAAGTTCGACGCTCAGTTAAACGATAACCGAGATACGAGGGGTAGCTCTATATCGCAAAATGTTCAATTTCGCCCTGTATCTCAGAAACAAAGTATGCCATAAAAACTTTGAGTGCGGAATCGTAAAAATCACCAAATAATAACTGTATTGTGAAAACCGCATTCTTTTGTCGGTACTAATAACGGAGATACACCTTAAAAGTTAGGAAAATTAAAATTAAAATAACTTATTAATTTTACAAATAAACACAGAAAAGAAATTGTATTTAACACGTTACGAAACAATGTCTTTTATCGTAAACCATTATTTCGAAACTTGCTGTATAAGTAGAAAGGTATTGAATAAACACACGTATCATATTATACAGGATCGTTGGTACTTCGATCGATTATTTCCAAAAATAAAAGGGCTAGTTCTAAGGTTTTTAAAAACCTATTAACATTATTTACAAATTATACCTGGTTAGTCATAACTTCACAATTGCTGATTGTAAGTTCTCTAGGTTTGATGCCTTATAAAAGCCGGTAAAAATTCAGAAAACTCATTTTGTTAGAAGTAGCATATTTCTACTGATCGCACTATACAGTTCAGTAGGGTGTTGTCCGACTCTTTCTGCCCTGCCTGTTATGGCATGGTTTTTCCCAAAATTATATATAATTATATATATATATATATATATATATATATATATATATATATATATACATACATAATGTGTTCATTCCGGGGTGTACATCCGTTCACTACTGTCGATGTCGTTCTGAGTTTTGTTTTCAGTTAATCGCACGGATCTGGATATTAGAGTATTGACCACAGCTTGAATTTGTGCTGGGTGATGATGTGATCTTGCATTTAAATATCTATCGGTATGTGTTGGTTTTCTATGCACGGTGTATTCGAACTAACTCTAGAGTAAATTGTTTTCTGGTATGTATCGAATTTACGTGAGTCAGAATATTTTCGAGCTCTGTATGACCATATTGCCATATAATAAAAATGTCATCCATATAACAAATCCACAACTTGGGCTTCAAACTTGCTTTCTCAAAGGTTCTTTCTCGAAGTATAGCATAAATAAATTTGCTACTATTGGTGATAGCAACTGCATTGGAGCACCATCTGCCCGTTAAATGAAAAATAAGTATTTTTCAGGCAATGCTTTAAGAGTTATATTATATGGACTTGAAATCTAGGCTTCCTATGATATCACCTTTTTCAAGGACGATATCTCGTATAATTCAAGTGAAATGTTTTTGACAAATTAATCAGCTTTTTCGACCGCTGCCGTACTAGTTGCATAATTTCAAGAAGATATTTTTTGTTTTTGTAGCGGCGAATTAACAGCGCTAACGATAGGTCTGATGGGCGCCCCTGGTTTGTGTATTTTTGGTAAACCATACAGTTTACAACATCTGCTTGACTTTTCTCGTGGTATGATTTTTGGTTGTATTTCGGGGTTTATTGGTGAACTCTTTGAACAGGCTTATTAATGATATTCTAGGCACATATAACACAACTCTCGGAGCATTGCCTTAAAAATACTTATTTTTCATTTAACGGGCAATAAATGTATAAACAAACAAATGGTGCTCCAATGGGGTCCTTCGATATGACCAGTAGTAGCAAATTTATTTATGATATACTTCGAGAAAGAAGCTCTTGTGAGAGCAAGTTAGATGCCCAAGTTATGGATTCGTTATGTGGATGACGTTTTTATCATATGGCAATATAGTCATACAGAACTCGAAAATTTTCTGACTCACGTAAATTCAATACACCCAAAATACAATTTACTCTAGAGTTAGAGGAAAACAATAAACTTCTATTTTTAAAATGTTTTGGTCACAAAACTGCATAACGGACATATATTTAAATGCAAGATCACATCATTACCCAGCACAAATTCAAGTTGTGGCCAATACTCTAATATCTAGATCCGTGCGATTAACTGAAACACAGACAAGACAAAACGAACTTAATATCCGGTACTCTAAAGAAAATTGACTACACAAATTGCACCATAGAAAAAATTATTAATGTTCAGGATTCCCGAACAAGGAACACCAAAATAATGAACCGAGAAGGCAACAAGTAGTCAATAGAAAACCCCAAAAAAACCATAGGTAAACTACTTGAAAACCCAAAAGCCAAAAACAAATTGGAAAACCACAGAGTATATAGCATTCCGTGCCAGGACTGTAAAAAGCTGTACGTGGGCAAATTAACGGGCGAATATCAGCAAGAGGAGAAGAGCATAAACTCAGGATCAAAAACAAACAACCTCGGCTATATTCCTACACCATCACGAAACATAGAGTAGACACTCAAAGGAACCAAATATAATAAGTTATCACTGTTAGTTACCCATAGAAGTCACTCAGGTTGTGTGACTTAAAAATTAACAGGTTACACTCCACAACAGTATCATAAAATCATAATAACCTACTTAAGGATATTTCAAGAGATCAGGTGGCGCTTTTAACGTTCAAGTTCAGACAGACGGTGAAGTGCCGCCTTAAGTGCAAGACGCTGTTAAGGAGCCCATTTTGAGAAAAACGGTGCTGTAAGTTAAAGAGGGCTCAGCTGTCTTTATTTTATCGAACACTTTACGTTATAGCTTACCACATAATGCATATATCTGGTGTAAAGTCAAGAGACACCTTTTATAAGCATAAAGATGTTTCCGACAAATGCTCAAAACAGTATAAACATAATATGTCTAATCCACCGTCTTTAGAGTTAAAACACATAGCCGAAAGATAAGAACGTCGGAAAAAACGTAACAGTACTAAAAAGATATGAACAAAAATTAGACTAAAATCTTGATTTTAAAAATAGGTCAGTTAAGTCATTAACACAAATAAAAGAAGGGAAGAATTTGATGAAATAATCTAAATAAAAAAGCGCGATGTGTAAATATTAGGTCTGATGTAAGAAATTTAAATGAAACAGAACTTCTCAGGTAGTACAAATAATGCGCCGATTTTCGTAAATATTCTTGCCGTTGTGAGTTTTTAAATATAATTTTACCCAATATAGGTTATATCGTAAGTTTTTGACTTAACACTTTCTAAACCGTGGAAAAGACTGGAAGTTGGCGAAAGGTTCTGACACATGTAGAAGAATATTGAATACGTCTTATTTATCTGACTCTGTAACTCGTTACTTTTTGAATTCTATACCAAACAACTGTCCTTTTTATAAGTGTTACCTAAAGACAATTAGGCGTAGCTGGTGTATACAATAATTCGATATAATTTTTTTAGTTCAATGTCATCGAATTGTCAATTTTAGTGTAGTTTTAGTAAGTGAGTGCGTTAGTCGTTTTTGTATATTACATATTTTATTCCAAGATCTAAATAGGGATTGCTGACTACTTTTGACCCAAAATATTACATTACAAATACAGAGATACTACATTTTATTCTATACAGAGATAATACATTTTATCCATATCATTGTTTGATAATAACTTTAAAAAAATTTCATTTATTACAGTTTATAGGATTCGTATAAAGTAATTTTATGCATATACTGTGTTATCTGTACGAGGAAGTCTGTCTGCAAGTTTGCAG
This sequence comes from Kuschelorhynchus macadamiae, assembly GCA_030620095.1. Taxonomy (NCBI): domain Eukaryota; kingdom Metazoa; phylum Arthropoda; class Insecta; order Coleoptera; family Curculionidae; genus Kuschelorhynchus; species Kuschelorhynchus macadamiae. The sequence goes on along the minus strand of JAUTXW010004582.1, from coordinate 263,299 downwards.
AATGAAAAATATTGCTAAAGTTATTTTTTCTTTTAATATATTTTATAAAATTAATAATTAAATATTAAATGATTTATAAAATGCTTTAAAATTCAATATGACGGAACAAAATGGGGGCTTCACAAACTGTTAATAAAATCATTTAAATCATTGAAGTATGATGTAGGTAGAAACTGGCCAACTTTTGCTGTGAAGCCATTATTTCGAAATACATTTTATGAATCTAAATAGCTCTTTGTTAATAGCATTAAAAAAATGAAATTAATTACAGTTGTTAGTTCGTATAAAGTGATTGTCAAATAATTATGTGCATATATAAACTGTGTCATCTGTACATTATGGAACTCTGTACGAGGAATTTGTGGGTAAAGGCGAATTTGCCCATTTTTTTTAACTAAAGGCAGCTTTTTTGAACTAGGCAAAGTCCATATTACTTTTGCAAAATGCAAAATATTGCCAAAATTATTTTTTCTTTTAATATATTTTATACAATTAATAATTATATATTAAATAATTTAAAAAAATTCTTAAATAACTTCAGATTTTGACCAATATAAACATTTAGAAGAGGATTCTAAAATGTACTTCTTCCACTTTGATTTCAAAAATCATAAATATATCTGAGGGAAAGTGTTAGTCGTGATCTATAAACAAACTTGCTTAAGGACCAAGCTTCTAGTTAATATTCATTTTGGAAAAACTATCCGGAAGTGTTTCTAAAGGCTCATAAAATTTTAATATTGTTATTCGTGTAGAACTGTTTTATATTGTGTAATTTATACTAATCCATTAGCTTTAATAACTTTCTAGAATAAAACTTATTTTAATTAAGCAGTAATTCTATATAATTAGGCTTTAAACCCGCTGTTTTCTAAAACAAATTCCTTCATTATTTTTCGATCAAAAGATAATAATACCATTACTCTTCAAAGAATGACGCAGCCCGCGTAATTCTTTTCGGTCGTATATTTCAGCAGAATGCGGAGTCGCATTCAGGAAGTAAATCCTGAGAGCCTCCTGGGAAATCAGGTTAAAGCTTTGGAGTCGTAGAGTATATTTTACCGTTCATTAATGTCAATAAATTACATGAGTATATCGATTGATGATTTTTCTTTTTTTATTTAGAGCAATAAAGTAGTAGTGAATTGTCATTAATGGAACATATATATCATAAAATAAAAAAAATAAACCCGATGTACAACTAAGAAGGGAAGCCGGTGATATCTTGAAATTTAGAAGAGTTACGAAAAAAATACAATTCAAAATATACAAAATTGAATGTTAATAATGTTAATGTAAATGTTTTTTAGTCATTAGTTATTTTATATTTGCCAAAATTTGTAAACATAAATAGTGTCAGCTTTTCTTTTTCACAAACTGAAAAGGGACAAATTAAAATTTAATGGAAATATGTAAATCGTATCTTATTTAGAACGTAATATATCACTAGCGGTAGAAAAAGGTTATCTATCGAAAATATAATTTATTTAAAAAAAAACTTATTTATATTTAATTTTATAAAGGCATATTTTAATTTGTTTGAATATTATAAATGTAATAATTAATGGGAAAAACAATAATTTTAAAATATTTTGGTATATACCTACAGGGTCGGCCGTTTTTACTATTAGTGAAACAAATTTTTTAATGAATACATCCTGCATATTATTTAATGTTCTAATTCTAATAAAAATTCTAAAGATTTTCTGTATGTACACCCAAATTCATTTGTTTTTAAGTAATTGAGGAGAAAAAAGTGTAACTTTGGCAACTTTACTACCCTGCAGGTCCCACGCTAAAAACAAAACCGTTTGCACTTTCGTATCTCAGCTTTAAATGATCTATCTTTCGACATTAACTTCTAGTTTGTAATGGTCAACATTTTTGACACATCCAGTTAAACCAGAATTGATGTCAAAAGGTATATAATTTAATATTTAGATCGGAAAGTCACACATTTTAAATCTCAATAATTCGAAAACAAATAAATTTTGACGAATAGTGGATTATACAAAAAAAATTAGAATATTCTTTAAAATCAGAAAATTAAATAATATACGGGGTGTATCTATTAGAAAAACATGTTTCTCTCTCTAATAATAAAAGCGGACGACACTATATATACCAAAATATTTTTTAAGTATTATTTTTCCCTAACATTAAATTTTTGTAAAAACTTCTTTTCGTAACTCTTCTACATTTCAAGATATCGCCGGCCTCTCTTCTTAGTTGTACACCCAGTAATTTGCACTTTTATGCAGGAGCAAGCAATAATAAAGTGTAAAGTTCTTATTTTAATGTTCATAATATTTTGTGAAAATCTAACCAGATGAAGACAATGAGATACATAAAGAGCGTATCGTGACGAAATCAAGAATTACTTTCAGTCTACTAGGGTAAACCACGAATTGGTAAATTGTTTAGCTGAAGCTATTTGTATAGCCCATTTTTCCAGATCTCTCAGAGCAGGATGATGAAAATGTCTAGAGGAAGCTGAGGATACTTACCTAGACTGGCCCACACAAGATAAGCAGAGTAAGGGTTCTTACCCTTTAAAGTGTCAACCCATTTGCAGTGGGATCTGCCAGTCTTACTGACGCGCCTGAGGACGTGTCCTGTTTTGGAACCTTTAAGTCTGCTGAAAATTTTGTTCATCTGAGTAAACGGAATATTGAACGTACCTTTTCTAAAGCTTACATAGCCATGCACTGTTCTCTTACTTAATTATATGAAAAAGCTATGTGAGCGGTCTCATGTGACCGGTCAACAAGCGTATATGTACAGCAAGTCCATTGATACCTCTTCACCTCTATTATAGAAAAAAACCTCGGGAATCAAACCAAAACTACTGTTATAAGATCAATAACAGCCTATGGAGCAGTTGTCTGTTGACTGAAGAGCCAAAACCACAGCAAAGCCACAGTTAGTTTTGGATCATTTCAAGGTTCTTTTAAAAACATTTAAATATAGAATTTTTTGCCATGCCTCCATAGTGTTGGTTTTATAAATGTCCTGTAAAGTTATATCGTAACAGTGGCATAATTAATTTGTGCTAAAACATTGATAGTTTTTTTACGTGTATGCGCTATCATAATTAGGCTATTTCGTAATTCGTGTTTTTGTTGCTATGTTTTGTCTTTTTGATAATTTATTTTTGGGTCTTTTTTATGTCTTATACATTAGCATTATGTTTCGATATTATTAATTTTTCCTAAGGTAGCTCAACAAATTTCTGTCTGTAAAAACCCATTTGAGAAGCACTTTGGTTTACCATGGCTAAATTCCTCTTAGACTATATTAGCACATGTTTTATAACAATAGTATAGTTGATAGACGATGATGAGCGATAATACCAAGAAGGTTTTATAAGGGGTAGAATAGTTAACAGCAAAATGTGGTGTATCTTGTCAGTAGCGCGATTTAGGTCTATTAGACGGTAGAATCAAGGTCGATCCAGAAGGTCGAAGGTTGGTTGATGGATTGCAAGTCTACTGATATAAGAGCTAAGTGGGCATTCTTTTAGGGGGTCAGATAAACGAACTCGAATGTACAAAATACTGTTTCACATTTGCAAATAAAATATGAAATGTAGGTTCTGTTGTTTGAATGCAGTCACAGTTGGGCACAGTCAGGCTGAGCGGGGGTGCGGGCCTCTTACTGGCCTATTGAAAAAACAGGCCCTGAGAAAAATTATAATACAATTCAAGTAGTAAAAACTAAAACTAAAGAAAAAATCCTGTATACTTTCAAAGCAAAACTAGAAATAAAATCTCTGCAAAATCTAAAAAAGTAAAATTCGTTACCAAACATACAATCAAATAACAACTAAAAAAATTACTAGTAAGGGAACCTACGACTAAACAAAAACCAAATTTTCAGGGAAAGAATAAAACGAATGTTGTGCGAAACCTGCTCTGGATGTTCCTTCATCTTCAAATACGATTTATTTTTGTTGTCTATCCGAAAATCCTATTTTACGAACCGAGTACTTAATACAAATAGTTAAAGAAAAATTAGAAAGCCTCCGACGCGACGCTTTAGAATTAAAAGAGATCTTATTAGTGGAGTCAATTTAACGAAAATTTTCGTGACAACGGAACTGCTCTTCCCTTCCTATTTTTTACATAAACATTTTGGCGCGATCACAAAGAAAGGCAATCCTAAATTTCTGCATTGCACAATGACTGGAAGCCATTTTCTTTTTATTTTTATGGAATGGCACTTTTGATTTTTTTAAACAAATATAGCAGCCTCTATTGGGCCAATCGGAACCAAAATTAAGCCAATTCGTTCATTTTCAAATTTCCGACAAACTACGCTGGTTTCAAATTGGACAAACAAAAGAATCTACAAAAAAACAAAAACTACATGACATAATGAATTTTTAATTTTCTTGGTAATTTCAGTTGTGTTTAATGAATTGTAATAAATAACTTGTGTTAAGCTAGTTGGTAATATGCATGCCAAGATTTAGATCTTTGTATCTTATAGAACGGTTAAAAACTACAATTTAATTTGAAAATATAATGGTCTGTATTTTTGAGCAAACCCGTCCAATTGATTGTTTTTATTTTTTTTTTAAATTAACCTTTAAAATGACATTAAAATGATTTTTTTAAATAAAAAAATATATCTTATTAATTTTGATGGAATTTAGGCTGGAATTTAGGATTACATCCAGTAAACCAGATTTTTATGTAAAAGAATTTTATAGAGACTATAATCACGCAGATTATTTGTCTGTTATTGAATGAGTCATACTGTTTTTTAATAAAACTGACATATTATATACAGCAATTGAAAATTTTGTGCCTCTAAAAAGTTATCCTCACGGAATTTTCCCATTTGGTGTACTCCACAAATGAAAAACTTACTAATCCCAAAAAAAGAAAATTCATGCGAAATTTAAAAGTTATATAACCCAATAAAATTACACGGTAAAAATTTGGACCAAACAGTGTTTTTTGTGGAAACCTATATTTTAATTTCCTAAGCATAGTGAGTTTCAAGAAAAATAATTATGAGCAAAATTGTAGTTTAAAAAAATCTCACCAAAATTCTCTTAATTTTCTTTCGTACAATCAATGGTTTGCCAAAATCTGCTTTTTATCCAAAAAATGCCTCTTTTCCACATCGCCACACTAAAGTTTTAGATGTATGACCTATTAAGAAAAATTAGCAATCAACTGTGGCAGAGTAACCGGTTTGAACATTACATTTAATTTTTTTACTCCCCTACTATTCACCGAGATATTTGCAGATCTTCCAAAAAAATGTTCTTTCATTTGTGTCGGTCTGTGGTTCTGTCTATGAACGGCATAGCTCAAAAACTATTTCTCCTATCGACTTTAAATTCTGGTCAAAAATTAAGAGTCATATAGAGATCGAATGATAACATTTTCATAAAAAGCCAATGTGGCGGAACAAAAGGTCGATCTAATAAAATGTTTAAATATTCGGTAAAATTCCATTTCCTGGAATAAAACTTTTTTATGGATTGAAATATTAAAAATATTAAATGAAAATTTGCTATTATGGACTAGGTAAATAACGATAAGTGTAATAATATAAATTAAAAAAAAATCGGTATAGGTTGGTTTTACCCGGAGCTTCCCTAGTTATAAATAAAATATATTGTATTAAGGAAAGTGAAGCAAGTCTCAGTTTAGTACATTTACATCTGGATCGAAACATTTCAGGTAAAAAATGTTTAATAGAAGTGCATAAGAGAAGTCTCTATTTCCGCTGCTAGAGGGCGCAACATCAATTTATTATTATTTTTATCAATAAAAAAATCTAATTTTCTCAGAAATATGCTCAGTTAATATGAACTTTAAGTAGGTAAGTTATAATATTTGATAAATTGCGAATACTTTCCATTAGCCATTTTTCTGACTCTGTTTTGAATTAACGGATTTGGACAAGCTTGGTGTCGTTAAAAAGAGCACGGTTATTAAAAAAAATATTGAATGTTTGGTAAGCAGCCAAATATGTATCGTCATACGGTTTAGATTTTAGCTAGTTGAGAAAAATAGTTGATTATTTTATAGTTTCTAAGTGGGCCTCTAGAGGGCGTGTTCTTAATAACTATCGACGAATAAACAATAATAACGATCTGTAATATTGTTGATAGTTCAATGACTTAAATATGTGCTTTGTAAGAGCAGTTTCTTGGCGAAAGCCGCCTATACTAAATAATGCAATAATAATGCTCCCCTCTTATTAGGGAAATAATAAGAATAATAATATTTTTCAGAAATCAATGTCATGTTTCATTTTCACATAAAAAATTACGAATATACATATTTATTAATGTTTTTAGCCCTAAATAAGAAAAAAAACTGTAAGTTTCCTTTACCCGGAACTTCCGTGGTTATGAATCTTTCCTTTTATTAGGAATAGTGAGGTGTTTTTTTAGTAATAATTTTTTTAACATTTCACTAGACCGCAATTTTGTTTTGGCACATTGGATGTTTACCAAAATATTACCAGGTCATCTCCGTATGACCCTTAATTTTTGACTAAAATTTGAAGTCAATTTGATAAGTAGTTTTTAAGATATGCCGCGAACTTACAGACAATTTATATTTTATATAGAAAATTTTAACAAGATACTTCTGAGATTCTGTAACTAAATTATAAGTCAAGTCAAGTCAAGACAAACATGCTTTATTATCAAAAGATGTAGATCTCATTGACAAAGCGAAAAAACTGTATAGAAAAATTAAGTTAAAACTAGTTATTGTCTAATTGAGAATAAAAAACACACATACAAGAAATAATAATAAAAAAAATGATAACTATATATACACATAAAACATTATGCTAATTATTAAATTATAAAAATTAATATATACATACATACACACCAATTACTGTTATACAATCAAAACGCAATACATTCAGACCATAAAAGGGAGATACAGTCTTAGTCACAAATAAAGACAAACAAATTAAAACCGATCCTCAAAATATTCTTTGACACTATAATATGACCGTTGAGATAAAAAATTTTTTGATCATTTTTGAATTTTGTAAAGCTTTGTATATTTTTGATATTAATAGGCAGATGATTGAACAACTTTTTCCCATTGTATATAAAACTATTTTTTATTTTAGTAGTTGTTGGGATTGGCAAAGGAATATTTTGAGCCTGTCCAGTGCAATATGCTCCCTCAGTAGCTGAATACTTATACTTCTTAAAAACTAGATGAACACACTCAGCAATATACAAACTTGGAAGGGTCATTATTTTCGCATTTATAAAATAAGGCTTACGTGAGTCTCCTCTTCGTATGCCATACATAAATCGTAAAGCTCTTTTTTGCAACATAAATAAAGAGTTAAACAAGTATGCACTGCAATCACCCCAGAAGCAAATTCCATACCACAAACTAGAATGAAAAAATGCTCAAAAAATGCAAGAAAAAAGTATAAATTGACAGTGTTAATGTAACTACAATAGGTATTAAAAAGTCAATGTTTAGTAGACTAATTTACTAGTGGAAATTTACTAACTCTAGATACTATATTAATAAGTTTTGATGATATAGATAGACGGATAATAATGGTTAGAGAATGTGCCTTCTGCAGTCGATACATTATTATAATTTTAGCTTCACCAAAACAATGGCTAGTACTTAGATAATAAAAGAATACCCCTATTAAGGCAAAATAAGTTGTTTTTTATCTAGGTATTTTTTTAAATAAACCTTTTTAGCATTACTCTATTCACCTTGCTTTATTTTCGTCTCACTCAAACAAAATATACGAATTCATCTTGCATGTTGTATATTATTATTTTTGTGGGGCAAAACAATGCGATGGGCTAAAAGACAAAGGCATTGTTGCAAAATGTTGTTGAAAAGTAGAGCCCTGGATTTCACTTCCTTAGATTACGTGTATTTGTAAAATGAAGATGTAGTTTAACACTACTCACAAACAAGGCTGTGAATAAAAAAGCAATATTCTATTATAAATCGGTATGTATCAGCAATGAAAACATTCTAAATATGATTTGCAATTTTATAAAAAAAGAATACCTACTGGGTTGCTTCGGGTTGATTGTATTGCAGCTTCTATCTCTGACCTAGCTTGTTTCAATTGCATTTCTGATTCTTTCTATTAAATTCTCTCGTGTTATTGGCTGTGTTCGAAAAACAACATCTGTTATTATTCTGCGCAAATAAAGGTCTAAACAAATCAGATCTGGTGACTTTGCTGGCCATAAAAAAAAAGCTCTCTTCCTATCCATGGTATTATCGAGATATTGGTGAACGTTAACTGCATAATATGCAGGACATTCGTCGCGCTGGAAAACCGTATTTAATCGATATTCTAAAGACACATTCTCTAAAAGAAAAAGAAGTTCGTTTATAAGAAAATCTAAATATCTAGCACGGTTAAGCGGTGCATTAAAAAGTCACTGTTCCATCAATAATGCCGCACCAAACACTGACACTCCAGCGGCACTAGTGTTCGACTCCCCGCATCCAATGGGATTGCTGGCCGATCAGTAATATAGATTATATCGGTTGACACCACCATCACTATTAAATGTGGCCTCGTCGGAACACAAACTCCTCCTTATGTATTTGCCACGTTCGTCAACCACTGACAAAAATGCAGCCGACGTTCGAAATTGATCTGTATTAGCGCATGCTGTAACATGCGTTTATGTTCAACTCTAGAGACTTTGGGGATCCTAGTGGTGACGTGCAGTGCCTTTTGAAACAGGGTAGACAATAATAAATTACTTACCTCTTGAAAATGCTTCTGTCTTGCACCAGTTTGTGCATAAACAGTTTAAACTTAGTTTATAGTGACTTAAAACAGCTCTCAAAAACTTCATTTTTCACTTCACTTCACAAAATTAATGTTTTAGGCTGTCAACTAAACATTTTTCAAGACATTTTTGTAATTTATTTAAGTACATAGCAAGGCGAGAAAGAAAGACTATACAGATCAATTATTGCTATAATAATCCGGATTGTAACTCGGCAGCATGTCGATTATGATCAATATTACGACATGTTTCGGCTCATGCATTTCTTTCTATTCTATGCCTACGATTCTTTGAATATCTTTGTCGCACTCTTACAAAAGCACTGCTTTTGGTTCCCGTAAGGTTTTTAATGGTGATCGAATTTTGATTGCCTACTTGCACCCTTTTTTTAATTTTTGATGATATATGGTGTATTTTGTATTAAATTTATGGAAAAAAGGCCATACAAAATTTAAAATAAAGGGAATTCTCACAAAAAAAAGTTATTACTCAAGACATAGGGTAGGCAATGCTTTTTTGTCTATATTGTATGCACGCCACTGCCTAGTGCTAAGGAACGCACTCGGGGGTAAACTTTGGAGAATAGTACATTTTGAAATGCTTCTAAAAATCTAGAACAAAATCTAAAATAGATCATAACCGAAACTCTCAAATGTTTCGCTCTTAAAAATTTAATTAACAACTAGAAGAAAACATTTGCCATTTTACAGGCAGGTTAGGAAAAATAGGGATATAGATTAGAAATTTTTCAAAAAAGAACAGGTCAAATTATCGATAAAATCGAAGTATAATTTACTTTTATTTATTTGGATTGTCAATATCTCAACTTTTACTAACAACCTGTATGATGTGGTTATTTTTACAATACTCAATACGCGACATAGCTTTATAATGTTAATATCTGAATTACAAGAAATATTAAGTAAATTGATGTATAATAAATGTCGGAATACCAAATTTTACTATTAATTTTCAGGAATAAGTAATTTTTGAAAAACGAAGGTTATTTTTCTAAAGTATATCCGTTTAATCCAAAATTAATTACCCTCTCACTTTTTTCCTGTCATCCAAAATAAAAAAAATATTGTCTGCCAAATATCCTTATTAGCATGTACAGAAGATAAGACACAATACAAAGAAGTCACCTCCTTCTGAAAGAGACGTATTATTGTATTGAGGATTTCCCCCATCATGGTTATCGCTCCGTTCAAATTAACATTGAAAAACTAATTTTGGAACACATAACGCAAAATGAAGCACTCGTTATGTCAATCAAAGAAGGAAACATATTTTCTGAATGCAAAACCGATCAGTATATCGGATTGAATCAACCTAAACAAAAAAATTACAAATAATGTACGTTAAACAAGAAAAACTTAATTTTTCTGCCTAAAATACAAATGTTTTGAAAACTGTACCGGACACCGAATTTAACCAAAGAAAATTTTTAAGTAATCTCTTGATGGCTAATCAATAATTAGCACAAATAACCTTAGGACTGCCGAAAAAATAAGTTCGAAGAATCGAGGCGGCTATCAGTAACCATACTTCGAAAACCACATTCGTTGTTTTCCCCGAGGAAGGAGTTACATGACCAGATTCCCATGCAAAACCGCTGAAAAGACAATTTCCACGTCGTCGATTACAAGAAGACTTATCTTTTGCTGACGCAGATCCACAGCCTTCATACGTCTCTTCTAACCTTTACATTTGTATAAGTTTTATTGTCTAACTACGTTCTTTATATATAAATTTGAAATAAAATTATTTTTAGAGGCCTTTCTTTAAAGTTCATAATGTGCGACTGTGCTTTGAAATAGGAAGGATTTTTTTGCTATTTATGCCACTGTTGTTACACCCAAAACTTTTACCTTCTATCACCTTTTTCGTGTCATCCAAAATCAAAACATACTGGTTCTGAAATAACTTTACCCCCTGCTGAAAGAAACGTATTATTGTCGTTAAGACTTCTGCCCCCATGATCATCGCGTCCTTCGGTTAGTGCAAGGCTCTCAATTGACTGCCAAATTTTCCGAATTAACTTTGAAGAACAAATTTTAGAGTAAATAGCGCAAGATGGAGTATTCAGTTTGTCACTGAAGAAAGACATTTTTTTTTTTTAAATGTAAAACCGATCAATATAATATTGGAATGCCCTCATCTACAATGGATTTTCTTTAGACTGCACCGAAACATTTAAGTGCTTCAGTTTAAACCAAAAGCCATTAATTAATAATTAAAAATTCGTTCTATATGGTAACTATAGAAGAGAGAGAGGATTTATACTAAATTTTCTCTACTATAAACATTTACAGAATATACTATAAAATTTGCGGTTATTCCTATTTTGATTGTGATAATAATTAATATAATTATAATATTAGTTGGTATTCAATAGCTTACAATAACGGGAAAAGAACACGTCGTTATTCTTTCGTAAGTTTATTGACTACCTCTTGGCTTAAACATAAATTATTACAGATTGCATTATTAAACTAGGATTTACACAAATGCCTTATTGTCATGAGCGGGTAACCTAATCTAAATCCTATAATTTATTTTTTTAGATTCTTTTAAATTTTCTCAATAGTGCCGAAAAAGACAAAACTATTGACTTTTCATCTGTTTGCGAAAGTCATATTATTAATATTCACTATGAGTGGCCTATAAGACATCTTCAGCACATACACTATTTAATAAAAAAGCGTTGTAAAATCAGTCAGACTCTCCCTCAGATTTTAATTTATTTTTTTATTATCTCCTGCAAAAATTTTTCAATTTACAGGGTGTTAAAAAAACCGGACATGACTCAACTTTTATTTTTTAAGTAAAATATTCTGTTTCTTTTTTGAATTTACTTAAAAGTTAACATATTTCACGTCTTATGTGAAAAGTAGACTTTAAAAGCTTATTAGGATAAGATCTGAATCTTAGTTTTTTTAATGGTTTTTCTTGAAATATTTCTTTTCAGTTTAACATGACATTCAATTCTTTCCGAATTGTTTTAGCGATGCCATAGTGTAGGTTGTATAGATATAATTATTTTTATATTCTCTCGAAAAAATCACCCTCTAAGGTTTTAGATGTCTTCAAGTTTTAGTGTCCCTAGGTGCCAAAAAATATGTTTTATCAAGTTCGTCGGTCCGTCTGTCGGCTTGTCTGTCAGTTTGTGGCATAGCTTAAAAACTAGTTTGAAAAAACTACTATTAGATTAATTTTAAATTTTCTGCATGCATTAAGTGTGATATAGAGATAAACTGGTAAAGTTGTGGTACCAATGCAAGATGTCGGAACAAAATCGCGGCCAAAATTTTGATTTTAAAAATCTTATTTAATTAACTTTAAATTTTGCAAAAAAATTAAATGTGATATAGGGATAAACTGGTACGAATTCAAAATGACGGAACGAAAAGGCGGTGTAGGTCAATGTAAAAACTACTTATTGAATTTATTATTTGCCTCGGAAAAGATGAGTATTGTAATCGTGATTGATTTTTGTGAATTTTGTCAAAAATTAAAGTCATATGGGAATGACCTTGTCATATTTTGATAAAAATCTAATATGGCGAAACAAAATGGAGGCCTATTCAAATGTTAAAAAATTATTACTAAAAAACTACTTATCCAGTTTACTTCAAATTTCAAGTGTTATGCAAGTGTTAGTTACCCTACCAACTTTGGAACGAATCCAAGATGGCGAAATAAAATGGCGTCCTAATAATATATTTAAAAATTCAACCTGAAAAAATCAACGTAGTAGACTGATTTCAAATTTTGTGCAAGAATTAACTGTGGTATAGAGATAAACTGGTAAAATTGTGGTACGAATTTAAGATGGCGGCCAAATGAAAAGTTTGTAATGGGAAAAATGTTGCAGGTTTTACATATATTTACGTTTCAGCGTCCCTAGAAGCCAAACAAGATGTTTTCTCAATTCCATTTGTCTGTCTGTTTGTTTGTCTCTCAGTTCGCGATGTAGCTAAGAACTACTTGCCTGATTGACTTAAAATTTTGATCAAAAGTTAAGAGTTATGTGGTTATGACCTATGATATTATTTTTGTAAAAATCCAATAGGACGGAACAAAGTGGCGGCCTAGTGAAAAATTAAAAAAAATTATTATAAATTAAATTTTGCACAAGAACCAAGGAAACAATCTGTAAAATTTTGGTATGAATCCAAGACAGCAAAACAAAATGGCGGCTTAAAACTATTTAAAAAATAATCAGTCTAAAAACTACTAAATAGATAAATTTTAAATTTTGGACATATATTAAGCGTGATATAGAGATTAACTGGTAAAATTGTGGTTCGAATTCAAGACGGAGAAACAAAATGGCGGCCAAATAAAATGTCTAAAAAAATCAGTGTAAATATCTTCTTATTCAATTGACTTAATATCTTGCAGCAAAACTGAATATGATACAGAGATTAACTAATGCGAATTCAAAATGACGATACAAAATAACGGTCTTAAAAAATCAGTTTATGTTAAAATGATGCCCAAAAAATAGTGTAGCATAGGTAGGAACTGGTAATATATTGGTACGATTCCCATATGGTGGAATAAAATGGCGCATAGTAAAAATTTTTGAAAAGACAGTATATTAAATGATGTGCGGAACTAAATTAGCTTACACTTTACTATTACTGAAAGGAAAGATTCATAAGGAGGGATGTTCCGGGTAAAGGAAATTTACCGATTTTTAAATATATGAAAGTATGTACGTTGCAGACTGTGAAACATTCTGAGCAAAAGTTACTTACCGAACTCTCATTGTCTTTCCTTTAAGTTATATACAACGTTTTCCCAAAACCACGAGCTTAAATAAAAGGATCGTGTTCAATGTACTAGAAAGTAAGGACCTTCAAACTTCGGAAATGTTAATACTGGACTTTTTGAATCTTATATTCAATAAATATTTCTTTAGATATTCTGTTATTTCGGTGTTTTAACCCTGTGAAGGATTCAAGCTTGTGACTACTTAATTATACTACGAGAATTATACTTTAAATATTTTCCATTCTATGCGGCTCTGGCTAATATTTTTTGAGGCCACTTATAATTGTTTTGCAAACATTTAAAAATGAGTTCCCACTTGTAGAATACGGTGAACATCGCTTGCATCATCCAAATCACCTATCAACCTATTAATCGTCATTTAGGCATGAAATAACTTGTGTGTAGTCAAGTTGCAATGGAATGCACAGTGTTGGCAATTGTTATGGACGTTTGAAAAAGTGAAGTTTTCACAACCTTATACGTCACACTATCTATTCAAATCGTTTTATAGTTATTATTATGTATATGTATTTATGAAAAGTCTTTAAATTTGACAAAGTTGCTGTTTAGATCCGTTTCTGGAAACTCGCATTATAGCGCATTCTCTAATGCACGGCATGTATTTTTACATTTATTTTTATGCTTTTTCCCTTGTAGGAGTAGTACTAACTTAATCACTCCTGGAAGAGATCGATTAAAGATCGGTATAGTTAATTGATTATATGTCCAAGTGGACAGTTTCGTTTAAAAAATAATAGTTTGATGGTATATCAAGGTTTGGATTTTGGATTTCAAAAATAACGCACCAAAAAATTAAAACAATAGTACTACAACTAGCATGAGAGTCATACGTGAGTATTCACAGTGGTCATCTTAGGTCTGGATTTGGAGAGAAAAAAGAGAAATGTATATGTTTAATGCCTAATTAATATTGAATTTAAAAGGTCAATAACTACAAATTAATGTCAGTAATCACAATATAAATACGTGGCTTTTACTATATAAGCCAAAAAACAATAGTTAAATGAATTTACTATGACCGAGCTACACTAAACACTTACAAAATGCACGAAATCCTATTTGCGTGTTTGGGATACCTTTGGACGACAGATAAACAGAACGGCCCAATCTAGCGTATTGAGTTTGGCTGTTTGCGACGGGTTATTCGAAGCGTCTAGTTATTATTAGTTACTTATAGTATTTGAAATGAAAGTTTAGCAAGTTGAAAGGCAGGCACCAAAAACGTTGCTGTTTATACAAGGTAGATCAAAAACTAATGTATACTTTAAAGGAAACACTTCGTATTTTTTGAGTCATGATTTCTGGATTCATTGTTGTAATATTCCTCCCATGTACCTACTATTTTAATTTTCAAAATAACCACGGTTTTTCGATGTAAACATTTTTATAGGATAAAAGTATTCATTAAAAAAAAAACATAAAATAGTAATTTTACTTTGATAATAAATTATTTCACAATTCTAGTAAAACTTTTATAGCGGAAATGTTGATGTAGTTCGGTTGATTTGCGATCTATGATTGAGACAGAAACAGGTTTAACAAAAATTACTTTAGTTCCTCGCATTATTACAGCTTGAAAAAAAAACAGGAAGCTGATTTTATGGTAGCCTTGATAATTGCATTAAGAAAACGTCTTACTATATTTTAGTTTCTCAATAAGGAGAAAATGGGGTTTACCTCACCGACTCAGCAACATAGGACAATTGTATAGTACTACAATTTTCTTAGACGACACGGCAACCGAAGTAAAGAAACAGTAAATACCTGATGTAGCAAAACCGTTTTTCCTCGTTGCTTCTAAGACAATTATCCTACTATACCCCTTTACTCCGAGATATATTAATTGTCGAGGTTCATACTTTATTTTCAAAATATAACTATAGTTTCTTTCCCAAAACAAATGGTCACCGTACTTACGCCTCAATTCCATTTTTAGTGCGGCCCTGTACATAATATTTTTAATTAGAGTGTGGCCCGCAATCCATCTAATGTTGGATAGCCCTGTATTAATGCATGTCTTAGTTTTCCCAATATAACATTCACTTTACGTAAATGATGAATCCATTTTCGTCATTTGTATTATCGGGCTTGGTTTCAGTCAAATAGCTTCCTAAATTGTTTTTCAATTTAAAAACTGTTTATATATCATAGTTTATTACTGTTCGTCTAATATTTTCAGAGGTTTTTGTTACATATGGAATACCTAGTTAGTAAGCCTGTTCCGTTCTGGAGCTTTGAATTAAATCATTGTTATTTTCGCACTTCATAATTGTAACGTGAATTAAGTTTTCTGTGTAAGCATTCTGCTAAAAGTCGTTTTTGATATAACTAACTAACTGAGTGACTTCTAGTACTGCAGACCGATTATATTTTTAAGTCCATCAGGCAGTTTTAGCATCTGACGTGCATCAAAATTTGGACCGTGTTGCCAGAAGCGTAATTGGCAGGTCCGAGGCCGCCGCGGGATTACAACTGGTTGCGAAAATTTCACAATGGATCTCAAATCTACTGCTCAAAAACAAAGATGGCATCCTTTTAGGAAGTCTTTTATTTTCCATTTGTTGGATTTTCTATTAGGAAAGGTCATACTTACATAAAATTACGTTTCAAAGACATACATATCTAAACATATTATTTTATTGTCGCAGAGTGGTTCGAGCTCCAGTTGTAATACTGTGCCGTGTGGGTAGATTTCCTGTAAACAGAGATGTTGGTCGAATTTTCATATAGACTTAAACAAGAAATTCCAGAAAAGGCAAACTTCCTATAAATATTAGTAGCCACTAGTTTAATATGAAGGCAGTGCAAGTCCGATAAGTGAATTTTACTCACAGGTGTAAATGTCACATCAGTATGTTTTTAATTTCCATTCGCAATTCTAGTAATAGCTTGTGTCAAGACATTCTTGAAATATAATAGGTACTTTATGATTAACAAATGGGCAAATAATACCCCGCATGTATGTGTTTAACGCCACGTTGTTTAAATGAATTAACTTGAATTATTTATATGTTACTTTTTATTACAGCGGATGTAATTAATAGCATAGTTTTTAAAACCTGAATTAGCAATTTGTAGGAAATTAAATGCAATCAATGATTACCACCTTATAATGTCACTGTCTTCAGTTCTTTGAAATTTACTTATACTTATTTTTGACTTCTTTCAAGGGGCAGTTCAAAGTTCGATTTTATGGACCACGTATAAATTTTATGGAAAAGTGGTTTCAGTCAATTTCTTAAAACAATTTGTATCTTATAGTTTTTAACCGCCTGCACAAAAGTTACTTTTTGATTTTAAGGACCACGCACAAATTTTATGGAAAAGCGGTTTCAGTCAATTTTTTAAAACAATTTGTATCTTACAGTTTATAACCGCCTGCACAAAAGTTTACTTTTACTGGTGTTAAACTTTGCTCAGATTCCATAATGGCACAAAATAAGTTTTTTAACAAATGTAGCATGCTTGGGCAACGTTTTTGTCAGGACAATGTAACTTTTATTCAGATTGTTTCAAACTACATACTATGTTTTTAAGAGATTTGACCGAAACCACTTTTCCTTAAGATTTGTGCATAGTCCTTTATGTTATCTGTATATTAATTACTATAACTAAAAGAAGTCGTTTATATTTCGCAAACAAACCTGTGTTCCTGACTTTGATAGACTTATAGCGAGAGCATTAAAGATGGACCATAGAAGACTTTACCCCTATTTCCTTTATAAAACGGATTATGGAATACGTATTAAAAAGCTAATGAAACATAGAAAAGAATGAAACTCATCCTTATTATTGATGACTCAAAATATAAACGAAATGTTTATCGGTTGCCTTGTTCCTCGTTTTTTCTTCTAATCTTTCAGAGAGCTCTAAGCTTACCTTCTGATCTTCTGGGCTTGAATTAAAGAACAAAGAAGAAAGCAAGAATTTAAATATCTAAATAAATATGCCCTATCGGCGGGAATGTGATTTTAAGTTTCAGAGAGAAATGCGAGCATATGGGATTTTCAGAAAAATAAAATTTAGTATGTGCCTCGAAGTGGGCGAGCGGGTTGCGAGAGAGAACTACCATTTCGGTCGTACGGCGGACTTGAATTTATTGCTTTTTGCGCAAATTCACAAATTAGAATAAAATTGCTAATAGTAAAAAGAGCGCGAGTTTAAAATAAACCATTTTAATTGTAAAATTTGCGATTTACTATTTAACAAATCATACAATTAACAATTTAGTAATAAACAGGTTGTTTATAAATTTAACCAATATGTATTGTATTTCCATTAAGAAGTTCAAATATTTCTTGGCACTTTTAGAAATATTCGTTCCGCGTAGTTATTTTAATGTACATACCTTTTTAAGTTTTTAACTTATGGATATGACGAAAACCAAATTATAGCTTTCACCGGCATGTTTGTCCCATCAAGTGACAATTAAAATACATCAATCTTTAAAAATTACGATTCTAATATATTTTTTTAAATGGGACACATGAAATATTTTTAGCTTATAGAATTGTTTGTTGTTTCATAATTAGACCCAACATTACAAGTACAAAAGGTATATATTTGCTTTGGTTTATGATGTATCTATTGTAATACGTCATAATTATATCTTTATAACCAGGGAGAATAAACCAATTAATAAAAATTCTAAAAAAAAATAAAAAATAGGAAAATGTTAAATTAAATTGTTTGAGGTAGTGAAATATATGAAATATCCAAAGATACCAAAACATCCTCGGTTTATAATTTGTATTACGGGTGTATTTTAATTATTACTGAAAGGTAAAAAAATTAATCTCATTTTCAAGATACATAATATATAGTTTTATATTTTAAAATATTGCTTTAAATACATTATTTCCATTATCTGTTTTATAGGTCTAAATTAGCCGTGTCCCAATTTTTATTGTGTAATATCCCTTTTTCTTGTTTACGTATTGATTTTGCTTTCTCCTTCAACCATTTACTCGTTACCGCATTATATGTCCTGGTTCCAAACTCTAGGACAGACAAGTGAACGCTGTAAAATGATTGCATGTTTATTAACATGTTTAGTTTACAAAGGCCCGATAAGATCTATCTCTCCCAACCTGCTTTACTTGAAGAACCTTAATTCTTTAAGCATCAGCTTCATTAATTTGATTTCAAGGACTGACGCCTAGTCGGAAATAGTAGCTCTACAACTATCGTAAAGTAAACATGACCTAAGTTATCTATAGTCGTCTTTTGATGCCCCAGAACTACTTGTCTAGTGGAAATGGAAAAAATATATTTTTAGGTATACCTAGTAGTAGTAAATATAAGAAACATAAAAAAAAATGAAGTATTCACGCTATGACTTCTGCAATTTTACCACGTCAAAACATTTACCCGTATACTATTTCTGTTTTCAGAATGACGGATACCTATGTACGCCTTCTCAAAAACTTTTTTTTTTAATTCCTTTGGTGTGTTTATATATATATATATATATATATATATATATATATATATATATATATATATTATTATTCTTTTTTTGGGATGACCGCTAAAACACAAAATTTGGCCAACTGTAGACACGTGTTTCTGACTCAACGTCTTGTCAAGTATTTTTAAATGTGTTCAGATAATCAAGTAGTTGAAAGACGAGTACCTACAGCTAGCGACTAGCACCAAATGTAACACACAAAACCACAACAGAGTCGCCAACAAGAGAAAAATAATTTGTGGTTAGTAAGTAAATCCAAAGTAAAAAAAGATTAAAGTGGCAAAAACAAAAACCCAATAGCTAAAGCATAACTCAAGTCTCAAAACCAATAGCTGACATTTTTAATAATTTTTTTCCTATGGTGCACCATGTATACTATATTATCAAAGGCTAGCGGAGTAAATTTCCCATATAATTGCTTAATATGTTCCTATATACCTATCTATAGGCATTTTTTATGATGAGCGCCAAAGAGCAGTATCCAATGCAGATGTTTCAATTGTTTTTATCACTAGCTGTCACCGGTTAATCCAAAGAAACTGAAAGTTTTGAAGTGTATTTTAGAAAATGTTCTTAAATTTGGTAATACCGAAGCGCAAATACCGCTGCTGAAACTAGTAATAGGAACAGAAGTTAATCAGATAGTTGTTTATGTTCACCATTTTCCAGATATCGTGTATTGTTATTGATATAGGGCGTGATATAGGGGCGTGACCAAAACTTTATTATCGGGAAGTCAGCTCGAGAAAAAACCGACTGACCAAACAAATATATGGCATTTTGTATTTTAAGGTGCCATTTACTAAGGGACAGAATGCTCTACAGATCGTCCAAATTAGAAAAATTGTCAAACAAATTTGTCGTCGAACCTAGTATAGATGGACTTATAAATTATACGTTTAAAATATTATAGTTATAGCATAACCTTTTATCACTAGGGAATCAATTTTTGATGCAGGTTAACAAAGTTTGGCGGGGGTAAATTCCGTAGCTAATTCATTAATGTTATTATATCTAGTAATTTTTAAATTTTAAGAATAAGTAACAATGGGGTTTGCTATTTAATTCTTACGAGACAGTGTTTCATTCTTAATAATGTTAACTGAAAAATCTGCATTTGATGCTAGTATTTGGCACTCCCATGAATGTAGAAAACATTTTTGATATTGTTTGTGTAATTGCTGCCATTTAATTTAAACTTTAATCTTGTTTTGTAACGATAAACATTTTTGACGTCAATTTAAATTTATTTAAATGCCTAAAACACAAAAATATCTAATGGCCTAAGTACATGAGAAGTAAATTGAGGGAGAATTTTAAGAAAGTTAAGTATTTTCGACCGTACAAAAATTACAAAGAGGTTTTATTTCGGGTCTAGCGGTCCGTAGGAAAAAAAAAAAAAGGAACTCTTTTTATCTTAAGTGCTCAATATTTCGCCAATGTTCCTGATGAAGCTAATAAACATTGGCGAAATATTGAGCACTTAAGATAAAAAGAGTTTCTTCTTTTTCTTTTTTTTCTTCCCACGGACTGCTAGACCCGAAATAAAACCTCGATATATATATATATATATATATATATATATATATATATATATATATATATATATAGTAGGAAAATATTTACACGTATACTAGTATATAGTAGAAAATGGATTTTTTTAACCGCTAAAGCTATGAAATTTTTTTGACTTAAGGTCTTCGTGAGTACAGTCAACTACACTGCTGGAACTTTGAAGTGCACCACGGTTTTCGGCATTTTGTTTGACTAATTCCTAGAGTATGCAGCTCGATAAGGGTAGCCTCAGGACTTCATCGCAACCGTCTTATATAAGACTCTGTCATTTTTTGAAAAGTTTATTCGACCAGAACTCTTACTGTGGAAGATTTCTTTTTCTCTTTGTGCAACTAAAATACTCTAGAGCTAGGTACAAAAAAAAAACAGTTTTCAGCGGATTTGAAATTTTTTTCCTTTCCTACATACAAGGTTTTTTAGAAAAACTGATGTTTTTTGAAAAATGGCGTGCTGATCAGAATCAGATTATGAACAGGGTTAGCAATCTTAGGTATTCCACCATGAATATTGTTTACAGGGTGCATCAAAAACTCTACCGATTGTAAACTTTAACGATGTTGAATTACTGCTCCGCAAGGATCTGCCGAATACTACCTAGTATTCCAGACCTGTATTATTGGGACATATTCTCAGTTAATTGGAAATAATGGGTAAACAGTTTAAGCAAGTCTGTATAAACAAAAATAACATGTAAAACTGTATTTTATTGGGAAAAAGAGAATCATACCATAAAAAAAATCTGTTTTGAATTAAAGGCAACATCTGAAAGAACCAGAGCAAATTTCGAATGTAAAAAAACTGCTTCGGTAAAAATCTCCATTATTACTAAAACTGGCATTAGACGCAACATCGAATTCAAGATTGATAAAAGAACAAACCCAACAAATCACTATTTAACGTCCACCTCTTAGTTTTTGGTGAACCCTATATACAATATTCAGGTTGGAAAATTTAAGGGTGCCAGTCTTGTTCATAATCTGATAGGTATTCCTTTATAGGTTTTGTTCAGAAGATGATTTTAAAAAACCAATTTTGCTCCTATTTGTGACTGGTGTGGTTTTTTGTATTAATTTTGGCGCTAGTTGTACTCGTCTTTCAACTAGTTGACTATACTGAGGATGATAGTTAGCCAAATTTCATTCCTTTAGCGATCATAAAATTAAAAAAATTTCATTGATGACATCACACTATAAAATCTTATACAGAAACAGAAAACTAATGTTTAGATAATGGGTACACAGGTACACAATTCAAAATCCAGACGGACACAATATTTAAAACATAGACCGATACATTGTTCACGTGCATTTTAGAATAATAACTAACATTAGTCGAATCTCATATATTCTTATTTCTACCTTAGTTTTTTCCTGTTAAATATTGATTGCTTATTTTAGTGGAATAATACATGTTTCTTTATTTGGGTTTTAGTAGGTGAAGGTTAATTAATGACTGTATTTTTTTAATATAACATTTTTAGGAATTGCTACTTTTGTTGTCTTGGCACAGTTTTTAAGTTACAATAATAGGAGGTTAAATAAATTGATTTTCAGGCTTCATCCTGTATATTTACACTTGACGTGTTTATCTTAAATTATAATTTTATTGAAACAAGATTGTTCCCCGAAAAACAAAATCACTATTATCTATCTTTTCTATCTATCTAAAACCGATAACCATGCGAGCCGGCCGGCTTCTGTGCACTGGTGTGTATGGAGTGGCGCCCGCCCCCCGTAGTGTCAGACCTGCCCTTGAACCCTTGTTGCCGACGTGCGTATGTCCAAGTAACCCAGGGGGTCCGGTGAAACAACGACCCCCACCTGCGGATGCACCGTAATGAATTTATAAGAAAAATCCAAAATTATTTTAGAAAATTAAGTAATTCATGAGGATTAAGCATTTACTACCATTATATTATTGGTTAAGTTTAATTCATAATATTTTTAATTAAACTTTATTCAAATCCTCCAACTTCTTAAATAGGACAACATTGTTAAATCGTATAATTTCCTGTCGAAATTCGAGACTTCCAATTTCAAGAGAAGTGTGAAATTTTGACATTGACGGCTAAACCGATTGATGATATACAATATATATTATAAAGTTAGGACAGGAACGTACAAGTCATCTTGTTCTAAGTCTAACCGTGTAACAGATAGAAGAGCTGTAAGTAGCGCTAAGTAGTAATTTTGA
The DNA here is from genome assembly GCA_030620095.1 of Kuschelorhynchus macadamiae. Lineage (NCBI taxonomy): Eukaryota > Metazoa > Arthropoda > Insecta > Coleoptera > Curculionidae > Kuschelorhynchus > Kuschelorhynchus macadamiae. The sequence continues at coordinate 240,473 of JAUTXW010004582.1, read as the reverse complement.
GGTGCCATTTTCGTTAAACAGTTGACCTTAGATTAAGGACATATTATATAAAATGTGTTTAGAATATTCCATTGATCTAAGAAAAGAATATGCAGGGTCTTGCAATGAAATAATGTGTATGATCTTATACGGATATCATGATCACACCGGTATTACCACTACAACCAGAGTCGAATTAAATTCGACGGATAAAAGAGTCAACAAATTATGAACAGTTATCAGAGTCATAGAATTTATTCCAGGTAAATGTTCCACCATGTATATTTTATTATTCTTTAAATAATGAAAAAGTTATAAAGGTTCCAGTAGTTGAAATTTTTATGGTCTGAACAAGTCTAGCAAAAGTTGTTGTAATAGCTAATGTTTATGAAAACCACAAGATTAGGAAATAATTGAACATTTCAGAAAGCATAAATGCGCACAAATGAGTGCAGTGGAAAAATGTGAAATTCTTGGGAATTTTATTTCATATATTGTAATTCCTACAGAACTAGTCTAGATGCTAGTGATGGAATTACATTTATCTTAATGTCGGAATATAATAATTCTGTGTACTTGGGGGAAGTACAGATAGAGGTCTAATACATTTTAAAAAGGCGCTGTCAAGTTATGACAAAATAACAAGTTTTAAAATGAATATTTTTTGCAAAAGTGTCGGCATCATCTCTGAACATGACGAGCTCATATTTAACGTTGATAGACTGCCAAGCAAAGAGGACAATTAATAATATAATTTGTCAAAATCGGTATAAGCCATTGATCCAGTTAAAAATCAAATAAACGTGAGAGTGTTAGGGAGTCATATACCAGGTCGAACTACTGGACTAACTTACTAGTCATATTTACATAGTGAGGGCGAGGGCGTTCGACAAAAATAATCAGTTATCAGAAAAAAATGCGATCAAATAGTTGACCTACGATGATCAAGTCAGTCAGTTTTTTTACTATCAGAGGCCAAATCATAATTTCCCACTAACGAAGTCATACTCCGGTGAACACGAGTCGGGTACCAAATCACCTTAGCTCATTTATTGTTCAGATTGCATGAAGCAAAGATCCCTGATTGTGCCTTGTGCAATCTAATCAATCTATGATTTCTTAAGTATAATAATGTTTAGTATAATTATCAATTTATTAATTATGGAATAAGTCAATAATTAGCGGATCAACGGAATTGTAGAATACTAATTTATTCTTTTTGTTCTAGGTAAGCATGAACCAAAGTTATTATTTTCTAAACGATTAAGCTGCTTAAGGCTTGATATGTATCTTTTTCAGGTAAGCTGTTATTTTTATCACAAATAAGGGTTTCAAATGTTTGAAAGTTGGACCCAAGTGAAAATTATTCTGCTATTATTCTTAATACCGAATTTTTTCATTACTGGTGCATCAAGGAAATGCTCGTGATATTTTGCTTCTTTATAGTTTAGCTAAGTTGAGGTTTAAATGCAAAATATATAATAAATTTAACCAGAGGCGGTCTAAGAGTACGACCAAAAAAAGGCCACAGCCCCTCTAGGATAGAGAGCTAGGGGCAGGCCGCCATCCTGTTAGGCCGCGACAGAATTTAACGTATTTTAAAAATATATTTAGCGTTTTACACCCTTTAAAAAAACTGAAAATTTTAAAAATCTTTTTAGGAAGCTTAGATTAACTCTGTAAAAAATTTTTTATGTATGCAAAAAAAAGAAAATTAATTTGTACTGTTTTACTGTTTTTTTGAGCTAGGCGTTGTGAAAACAAAGAATATTTAGTTACACTAATAAGTGTCTCTTGTATTCCCTAGGGCTACCCTGTATAGTGGAAAAAATATTTTATATACAAAGAAATAAAAAAAATTTGACATTTTTCACCGTTTGTTTTTTGTTTATTAACTTCGTTAAAACAAGGCTATTATCATTTTTGGGGGCTTCTTCATATCCCTAGGCTACCCTGTATGATGAAAAAAAAATGTATTTTTATACAAAAAATAGTAACAATTTGACGTATTTCACTGTTTATATAAAAAAGCTAAACGTTCTTGAAAAATATTTTCTAGGGGCCTGTTTATCCTTGGTCTATACTGTATACAAAAAAAGATAAATTTGGTGTGTTTTATTACTGCTTTCTAATGAAACCAAATGTTTTTGAATTTTTTTCATTTTCAGGTAGCAGTTTCATCCAAACAGAGCTACCCTGTATAGTTAAAAAATATTTTTCTATACAAAAAAGTAAAAAGAATTTGTCATGTTTTACCGTGTTTACAAGGGGCTGCTTCATCCATTTAGGGCTACCCTGTATACACGACAAAAATAATTTTGCAGACAAAATAAATTTGACTCAATAATAATTAAAGAAAATCAGGTAACTACGCTAATGGCTTCCACAAATTAGAATATCAGAACATTTACCTAAACTATTTTTGTTTTCAATTTAAGTGATATCGTTTCTTGCATTTTTAAAATAAAATGTTTTGACGTTTTTATATCCCTTAAAAATATCGAACATCTTCGCTGGTGACACTCAAAATCTAATTCCCGCGAGACACTGACCAAGACTATTTTTGATGCAAATTTGAACCGAATTGATTTGACGGTTCTTAAATTATCTGTAGGTGGTGCAAATTTTGTTTGCAAACATAGATCCGTACCGACATCATACTTTTTTTTCTAAAGAATGGGTTTTTCATCTTCTAGGGACTGTTAAACATCGATTAAACCCGACTTATATATTTCGAAATGTTTTGCGATTCTAATAGTTCCCTTATATAGCCTATTCAATGCATTAATAATACAATGTATATGGAGAAGTAAAAATATGTCGGAACACTGATTTTGAAAAAAGCATTTACACTGCATATTATGAAGTTATTCGACAGTTCGGATTGTAGGAAGAATTTATACGTATTGGGTTTAATAAATAGCGATACAGGAAGCAAAATTTTCGTGCATGTACGGGTAGTACATCATAATGGCAAAACACAAAAAGATTCAAATATATCTACGTCAAGTGTTGATTATCAATTGGTATATTTGTGTTTTACTATGTCTTTTTTTCGTAGATATATTTTAATCGTTTTATGCGTTTTGCCATTATGATGCACTACTGGCGTAAATTTTCAATATTCCTGACAGAACTTCTTTCTTTTTGGAATAGCCTTGATAAAGGCTTAATAAAGGTCGAAACGTCGGCATTTTCTAAATGAAAGGATGTTTCATTTGTTGTCCTGAACCACAAAAATAACCTACCACGTTAAGGAATATAAGGACAGTATACTGCTAAAAAAATTAATATTTCTTGTGCACGTTTAATAGAATTAAAATTTAATTAACCTTTTTCTGTAGCATCCTGAAATATTTGTGAGATACATCGTTACTGTTCTAACCAACCCTATTTTTAAGTAAATAATTAGTATTTACATCTTTTAAATATATCATCAGTACCGGCCACACGTTGCTTCCCCGTTACCGTACTTTTCTTGATGGACATTAAGTTTGCAATAAAGGCTTGAGGGATAGTCTTATGTTTAGCTCTAACTACATTCGCCAAAGCATTCATACTACACACGCACTTTATTCCCCCTGAACATCCAAGCTAATCCCTTGGTTTAATGTTCTATCTAAAATATGTCTTGAATTGTTTTTACCCTAACGTGCCCAGCAATATAAGTAAGAAAATCGTTCCCAAATATTGGAACGAAAATAATATCAAATTAATTTATATACAAATCCCTATATTTGATTATCGGGTTGAACCCAATTAATCGACGTTAATCAGTAAACATGAAAGTATATGACATTACAACGTTTTCCAATTTTTTATGACTTTTTGTTTTGATAAATCACCAGCTTTGAAGAGTTAGTTAGCCGAAACATTGTTATACTGGTATTGGTTCTGAAGATTTTCTGGAATTCTTCTGCTGTGAAAATGTCTACTGGCTCTTAAAGTTGCAGGAATTTTAGCCAATACCAATGCTTTTTTTGAAATGTCTTTTTTTGAAATGTCAGTGGGTTGAACAACTTAATGAGAAACATTCCAAAGGCATTACGAAAAACAGAAAAAATATGGGAAAGTGCAAATATTAAAGATTTAAGATTAAACCCACTACAAAGCCTACCCAAAGGTAAAAATATGATCGAGTCGCATTATCAACTGATTTATGGACTGGCAAGTCTACCTTTTCTACGAGTGGCCTGCTTAACCGAAAAAAAACGATAATGGGCTAGAGAGAATCCACATTGTGTTAAATTGAGCCCGCTATTTAGAGCTTTTGGAAAACAAGTTAGAAGAATTGACTTTAATGTTACAAAAGTTAATTTTCTAACAGAATGGTACACTACCTCACAATATTCGTGGTCTTGGTTTGTTTAAAATAAACTTTTTATTTTTCCTTGTATGCTGATTATTTTTTCTAATTTATTTAAACGTAGAAAATAAGTATGTTCCGGTACCTACATCACCTTACTTTCAACTTCAACTACCCAAAGAAGTAGTTGGGGAAACGTTGAGCTAAATACTAGCTAAACGTGCTTTTCCATTTAAATAATCATTTTTGAAATTATTTTTAAGTTAAATATCCATATATTGAATTGTCAAGTTTTTTCGATTTAAAGGAGTATCAAGGGATATTTCATTATTAGAAGTAGAAAACCAAAAAAGTAAAGCATCTTGATAGGTGTTATTAATAGCTCTTAAAATTGTACCCATTCCTTGATCCATTATTTCTGAAATCGGAATGAATATCGCTAAATTTTGAAATGGCCTCTAAAAATGTATCGCTATTTTAAAATCGACAAATTAAAGGTTGTATTTATGCTATTTTTGGATAGTTTTAGCAGTGTATATTATAGTAATTTCTTATTTAATAGTACCTTGTCTAATAATGCCTGTTCTCAGAATTTAAGTGTACTGAATTGGTTTTCTTTAATTTCGTGTAACTAGATATTTTTAAACCTATTGATGTGGTGCTACACTATACTGCCAGCACAATAAATCGTGATTGAATTTCATTTCCATCCAAGTCACGACTAAAAAACTCAGTTCGCCGCGGCACCAACAAACTTTGCAATAAATTTAACTCTGATAAACGTGGGGATAGGTCGGCAACATCTGTCTAGTGCCCCGCGGAACCGCATCGAAGATTAATGCTTATAAATGCTCATTAAAACGACTTAACGCTTAATTATTTGTTTTAGAGATATGCTCATTTAAATATAATTTACGTTTAGATCTTACCGGCTTTTAAAACGATATAGCCTGTGAAAAAAAAATTGTTGTGTTTGCACAGGGAGTCGGTAATCTTATTTATAGTTTTTATGTTATTTGACAGAACTGCCTTTATAGTCTTTTTAGTACTTCTTTTTATGTAATAGCTTGTCTTTTAAAATGTTTTTTTACCTATAATGTATTCAATTTCTACATGTATTTTCATCATATGTTTGTACTTATGTAAAATTTTAAATCGCAATTGACTGGCAAGATCGAGGTCAAGACCAAGATTATCAGATTATTGTATAGTTTTCGAATATATATATATATATATATATATATATATATATATATATATATATATATATATATATTCTGTACAAAAGTTTAAAGCGGTAGGTCAACGCAAAGTGAATATAAATCTATTTTGCAATATCATGACCACGAATAAGATCAATGAAAACAAATTATTGTATATTCATCGGACCTGTGTTTGTGTACAGATTTTAAAAGAAAAACTGTAACAGACAAATTTTCCCAATTAACATGAAAAATGTTCTAAGGTCACGATTAAAATCAAGGTCATTGAATTATCTTATTATCATTCAGACTTTATTTTATTTATCAAGAGGTTAGGCAAAACTGAATGAAAAATTGCTTGAAAAGTATTTGATCAAGGTAATCAAATTTACATATTGGCATCGGGCATCGATGAAAAAATATAATTGTGTAATTGGTTTAAAATTGACGTAAAAGATGATCAAGGTCAAGATCAAATTCATTATATTTTTGTATTGTTAAAGTAAGTTCCTATAACATACACAATTTTAAGGTCATAGGTTAAATGAAAGTAATATAAGTTGGCTTGAAAATTATACTAAGGCCATGGTATTGCTCAACTCAACAAATTTATTACATTGTCACCGGACCTTTATATATTATATATATATATATATATATATATATATATATATATATATATATATATAAAAAATAACTTAACGCACCAGAAATATAATTTAACGGACCAGTTTGTGGCCGGCGGATCCGCGTCGTAGAGGGTGCTGCTTGTCTATGCGTAATCGAGCGATGAGTAAAGTGCGGGACACGAAAGAAAACCGGGCGAAGTCAAACGCTTTAGGAAGGTCGGTGAAGAAATCTCTTTAAACCAGTGGTGTCCCGGCGTTCTTTAAATAATATGGCACTCCTCTTTGACCATACGCACTTCAGATAATTAAAAAATGTAACTATTCTTAATGAGGCTTTATCTATATTTGTCTGTTTTCTTTCGTGTACCGCACTTCTATATCACTTTTGTGTTACAAAAACGGCGAACTTTCGAATTTTAAAATAATTTAGTTTTGATTTTTCTCGATCGATTTACATATAAATATATTTTTTCTTGAGTTCTGTCATTAACGGTTCCCGGGCTACTGCCTACGTCCACTATTATTGGACCACCCAGTATAGTGATACACGATTTACAAGTCCAGATTTTACAAGGGCAGCCAGCATCAGATCCAGTGAACAAGATTTATCAAAATTTTAATTTATGCAGTTCGACTTTAGGCTACTCGGGTATGCCAAAAGTGGCCGTCTGTCTCAGTTTGTCATATTATTTTATACAGAGGCCGCTATTGTGAAGTACTATACAGGGCGTTTCCTAATTGCAAGCTGATGTTAAAGGGGGTGTTTTTATGTCCTAAAAGTCTTAATTTTTGAAATACAGGATGGTAAAGTTTAAAAAGAAATCATTTTTTTTCATCCCAATTCTGATGCTATTGTAGATAACTGCATGAAATTTGATACACGTCTTCTATACATTAAGGAGCATACGGATTTACCCAGGTTAATTACATATGCACGCCACTGGTAGAAATTTCAAAAATTGATTGTTAATAAAAAGTGCCCTTTTATGCATAAAAGACGTGTATCAAATTTCCCACAGTTATTTATCTATAATAGCATCCGAATTAGGATTTAAAAAAAACCCTGTATTTCCAAAGTTAAGACTTTTAGGTTCATATTAAACTTTTTTTCAGAAAGAAGAATCACCCCTCTTTAACATTAGCTCGCAGTTCGGAAACGCCCTGTATAGTACTTTACAATGACGCCCCCTGTACAAAGTAATATGACAGACGGCGACCAACGGTCACTTTCGGCATACCCGAATAGCCCAAAGTCGAACTGCATAAGTTAAAATTTTGATAAATCTTGTTCACTGGAATCAGTGCTGGCTCCCCTACTATAACTACATTGATGTGTTAATTTTGGAAAAATATGAGTTCTGTAGTTTTTCAAATATTAATTGCAATATTAGATATTTTTTGACACCCGGTATTAAACAGAAAATTAATTATCTTGAAGCAGTTTATTGACAGCTACTTTATGAACAATTTTACAAAATATATGAAAAAAAGTAAGCCATTTTTGAGGTTGACGGCTGTGATTCTAATGGTTCGATTCCTTCTAAATCGTTGTCTTCTCCTGAAAATGATGAGATTTCGTCGTCACTACTTGAAGATCCCAGTGTGATAACTAAATCATCAATAACCGTTTCAATTTTGCCATCTACTTCCCGGTATTTATCTTCAATAGAACGAACATGTTTAACATACGATTTCCAATTTCCAGCCGATATTGAGTCAATCGCTTCTAATATTATTTTATTTAAATCTTAAATTGAAAGTTCACCGGTGTTGCGCTCTTGAATATATTTTTTTACTCCTGCCCATGCAAGTTCAATAGGGTTGAGGTCACACATGTATGGAGGCAGCCTTAAAGGTGTATGACCAAGGTTACCTAAAAGACCGTCAATTTTATACTTTTTTTCTCTAGGGTTGTTGGCTGATATTACTTCATATAATTGATATTTTCTCCATGTTGGATCACATACAAGATTGTTCGATATAAGCCACGATATCATATGAGCTTTTGTAGGGTATTTAGTTGGCACTTTATCTTCTATGTGAGAATGATAAGACGCATTATCCATTACCTTGACTGATTTGGGAGGAATGTTAGGTAGAAGCTTCTCGAGCAACCACTTTTTAAAATTATCTCTATTCATCTGTCCATGATAGTCTCCAGTTGTTAGTCCCGAGCGGAAAACGAAAGCAGCTCCTGGAACAAATCCGGCTTCTGAACCAGCATGAACTATAATAAAGCGACTACTAGAGCGAATTCCCTGAACAACACCTGTAACACTTTCACTTTGCCAGCATTTGTTCACTGTCATATCATTATCTACCCAGGTTTCGTCTAGATCCACGATATTGCGTCCTTCTTGCCTATATTGCCTTACAGTTGATTGATATTTCACCCGCCAGTGAAAAATATTTGGTCTCTCAATGAGCAATTTTCGTTTATTTTGGCACTTGCGCCAAACAAAACCATTTAATCGTAAAAGCCGATTTAAGGTTTTATACCCGTGCGGAAAATCTATTTTGTTCTTTACAGCACGAAGTAGGGGTTTGCATTGCAGGTCGGAACCTTCTTAAAGTTTATATAAAAATCCTCTATTGTTCGTCGAATTACTTGAAAATCACCATCGTCAATTTTATCTTTGTATGATAATCGGGGTCTTTTTTTACCAGGAGATTTTAAAAGTGAAGTAGAACATGAGCGATCATTATGTTCTCTTTGAATTTTTCTTACACGACTTTCCGAAACACCAGTGTAAAATGCAGCGCGTTCTGTTCGATTTTGAATTGGAATAGTCACACTATTATTTTCAGCTTCTCTAGTACAGGCCTCTATAACGCTCGCAATAACTTCACGTGCACCGCTTTGAATTGTTTCTTTTACTCGCCATCGTTACTTCGAAATAATAATTCAAATTCAACGCAACGCATTTATATAGCAATGGAAACCAATGCTCGAAATGTATAGGCGCCACTGGAAATAGCTTGAACCTTCTAGCGGCAAGTGCATGAAGACTCTAGGCACATCCCAATTACAAGTGGACCAGTGCGAAATTTACTAAATCCTCGATTAATTTTCCGTGCCGCTTAGCTGGCGCACTTTATAGGTGAAGCGGCAAACTATTACAACAAATAAAATAACATAACATTTATTTGGGTACACAAATTTTACTTTTCCGCTTGCTTAAGACTATGAACCTTTATTTTAAGGATCGCCCGGTTTTCTTTCGTGTCCCACACTTTAATATTTTTAGTTTTTGGCGAATTCCTGTTGCTAAGTTGTACTCAGATTCGGGTTTTCACAAGATACCAAAACGGGTTTTAATCTTAGAGTATAAAAGAAAACTACTTCACATTATAAACGATTTGGACCCTAGATTCCCAAATCTACGTTTTATTAGTGCAACCTACTAAGAAAACTATAATTATAAAATCTAGTTCATATGGATAAATAAAATGAATATTGCGGTAAAAGATATCATAATTATGTATTTCGTCTATAGTATGTGTGCTTCAAGAAAAAAAACGAGAATCGAATTTCAAAAATTAAGGATATGTTAGTGAAGATCCTTAACAAAGAATTGGTAAGGCGAAATATGGCAACACCGCCCAACAAGTTGTACGGACATGTAAACACAAACGTAAAATCATATAGCATATGCGTAAGGTGGATAACGGTTTGTGTGTGTCAAAATGTCTAGACATCTAGTAGCGACGTATCGTTTTTAGTGTATTTTAAGCGATTTTTATATTGTTGTTATGTTGATTATAGTTGTTATTAGTGGCTTTATTTTTGTGATTAATATCGTTTATAAACGCCAGGTGTGTGAAAAACTTGATTACATTTTTTCTAACCCTAATTGAAAATATAGCAACCACATCGGCCATATAGCCCAGGCAGCTCAAGGCCGTTAAACTGAAGAGAAAGAAGAAAAGAAACAAACAACGAGCCATTGGCGTTTGGCTGAATCAACAGCGGTTGATTTGGAAACCTAAAATATTTTTAATAGTAGTCATTTTATTCTATTTACAGATGAAACTAAAATACAGCAAACATAGTAGTCACATTAAATATTTTTTCGCGTCTTTGTTCCTATGTTTTTTTTTTTAGTTAACGAACAGTATTTAATTTTTTACATATCTGTACTAAACCAAAATTTTTAGACTACAAAATGCACACAGAAACCACTTCGAAATTGCTTCAAACAATCGCAGTATAGACGCCACAAAAAATTAATTCATTTTAAGCCGTATTATTTACCTGGTATGTGGCAAGTTTTGTATTCGTGAAAAAATCCCCTGCGGAATTTTGACAGATCTTGGCATTTAAGGGCCCCTACATAAGATTTCGTCTATCTGTGCGCGGCATGGCTGAATAACTACTATCGGTTGGCTTTAAATTTTGCTGAAAAATCAATGGTCATATTATAGGGATACCTAATAAGGTTACTTATATAATTGATTTGACATTTTACACACTAATCAAGTTCAAAGCAGGGATACACTGCTAAAATTTTAATGCGTTTAAAAATTCGGCAAAATTGCTTTTTCTGGAATAAAACCTTCTTTTAATGGAGGAAAACAATACCTGATATAATCTATTTTATTATAGATCGTGTAAACAAATTTATAAAACTTTAATGTAATGATATAATAAACGGAAGGTATGATATCTATAGACGTTCTCAATTGCGTCCGGTTGCGCAGTGACGTCATTGCGTGCGTAGATTTTTAAATTCCTTATGGAGATGCATGTCGTTTCTAGCGTTTGGACATTATATTATCATTTTTTTTAATTAAAAATGTTTTTATAATAAACCATTGACATATAATTCACTAAAATAAAAAATTTATGACGTGGTAGTTATATATTTATTTAATAAAAATACAAAAAATACCCTGAAGAAAAAGTTGTATAAACTCCGACAGTATTTAATTTTATACTGTTATTTTGTTATACATGTTTATATATAGTTCAATTTAAAACTAAAAAATGCTATAATATGTGTGTTTTTTGATAAGTAGATGCCGGGACGTAACTAAGCCCCATTTGAGGGAAGGAGGTTTAATTAAAAAAATGCAGGTATGAGAGGGAATAAAACCATACACACTAAACTAGTTTAACCATTATTTGCACAAGCTGCCGTTTATTTCTATATTATATGTAATTATATAAACAGATTTAATATCAGCCTTATTCTAGTTGAAAAACACTTTTTTTATTAAAAATGTCCACTATTTCGTCCAGATTTACATTGTTGTCTTTTTTGATATAGATTAATGACATATAGTCATCTTTAACAAAATGCCTTTAGCATATCCGCTCCAAATTTGCATTAAATTTAGCTTTGCGTTTACACAAGCGTTTTCATTCACGTAAACATTTTTTATCTTTAGGGAAAGGAAAAAACCTTATATTCCTATCAGAATTCTTTGCTTGGTTATCCCTGTCACACCCGAATACAGCACACCTCATATTTATTGTTGTTAAATTAACTAAATACAAAAAGGACACAGAAATTCGCAAAACTTTTAAACGTCAACTGAAAATGCACCGAAATCATATGGCCGAAGGTCAGTGACAGCCGGCGTTAGTCACGCGATGACGTAGCATAGGAATGCGCGATATCATACTTTCGGTTTATTGTATCATGCATAAAAGTTCATAATAATAATAATGATCTAAATAATAGAAAAATAAATTAAATATATAACAATAGGTAAATTATCTTTACCCTCAACTTCCCCTTTTTTTATGAATTCTTTCTTTTGTAAAGGAAACAAAGTATGACGGAGTTTAGTTCACCACGCAGTTATGCATCAATATGTACAGTACGTATATATACAGTTTTCATTCTCTTAATAAATAAAAGGATTCTTTACGAAGGATGTTAGAGGAAAAGCTAATTTACCGAGTTTGTTAACTTTTGGAAACAGTAAATCGAGGGAAGTATTGTAACAGTAAAAAAATAACTATCGGAGATTTTTACAGAACAAAAAAAAAAAAATGGTAAAAGATCAACGTCAAAAATATGTTATTCAGTTGACATCAAATTTGGCACAAAAATTTAATATGATATTGGAATTAACTGGTACGAATTCAACATGACAGAACAAAATCGTGGGCTTTAAAAAATTAGTGTAAAAACAAATTATTTAATTCATTTATAAATTGCCCAAAAATCAAGTGGCAGTATGCATTCAGTATAGTGGAACAAACAATATTTGAAGAGACAGTATATAAGTGTTAATAAAATAATAAATGACTATGTGTGGAACTAAATTGGGTCACATTTTACTATTCCTAAAAAAAGAAAAGATTTATAACGAGGGAAGTTCCGGGTAAAAGCAATTTAGCGATGTTTTTCTTACATGTACAGATCAAAAGTAGGAAGGGAGACTACATTTTTATTATTTATAACACTTCTGTTTTAAAACCCAGTTTTAATGTGATTATATATGTGCGACAATTTACAGAAACATTTAAAATGTAGGTTATTTTTAACAAACTTTTAAAAAATACCGAGATTTTATATGCTGTAATAGATTTTCCCTTTGCCTCCACGTGGTTTATTTTTTAAACAGAACGTGGGCGTCTTGTAAAAGAAATGTATGCACGTATATTTTAACTCAGATATATTAATTAAAATAGGAGACCTATTTACTCGACGTCTAGAATGGCTTTTCGCGCCTGAAGTACATAAAAAATCGTATCACCCTAAACTAGGAGCAAACATGTTTTAAATATGTTAACTATATTTTTTGGCTCAAAAGTGATATTTGTTTAGTTTCAGGTTACCTATGTTTTATTTAACCAAGTTGACGAAATGTAATTCTGTTTAACTAATATTACATACCAATAAGTGGTTTCATATCTTTTAATACTTAATCTCCTAATGTATGACTCCCTATACCCTACGCCTGTGATCTATATGACTGTTTAGGGCCAGTCACTCTCTATTTCATTGTTGACGCTAGATTTTTTTATTATTCATAAATGGGTAGCGTTGTCTATGTTTTATTAGTCTAAGGTTTTAATATTGTAATTATAATTTCTATTTATTAATTCTGATATGATCGATATTATGGAGAAATCTGTGAAAAACCATATGAAATACGGCATGTCATGTCATGTCATGTCAACAAACACACACCAGCAAAGTTTGGCAGTAACTAAGTGTGTAGTGTTTGCTACTGCAACTGACATCTAATTTAATGGTGTACTGAATAATTGATACACAGATATCGGGAAAACGGTAACTCAGAGCGACATTTACAAACTATACCTTTTTTGCATAAAAAGAATGGAAAATACATAATCTTTAACATTTAGGCTAATACACTGTGACATAAAAAGTTATGTCATTTTAAATAGATTTAATGTACCGTTACTGGCGCCTCTACAAGGGGCATGCGAACTAAGAGCAGATTTGAATTTCTCGCCTCAATGAACCTCCGAATTTTTAATTTCGTGCCGTTCTGTCACCTTGTTGATAATTTATTAAGAAAAAAACGAAATAAAAGTTACAACTTTAATACCTTGTATCTCGGTTATTATCACCTTTCGGACTGAAGTAAATTTGGTTAAATCGCGGTATTTTCACCCAAAGAATCTGCAGTTTGCTGTGTACTATTAATTAGCGGACGCACTGTTTACATACAGTGTCCACGGAAAAGTCTGCACCATATAGATAACCTTTTTATTATTTATTTCTGACATATTGTACTGACACCATATTTTTTCTTTAGAAATAGGTTTTTCCTATTCTAGGAACTTTAAAACGTCGATTAAAACCAACTTATACCTATTTTTCTAACAGTTTCGCGACTACAATACTTATAGGTTATATATTAATAACAAAAGATATCGGCTATTAGGTATACGGAGAAGTACTTGTGTTCATGTTCTTACTACATCAAATTTCATTCCAATCTAATGATTCTGTTTGAAAATACAGGGAAGAACATCTGCTTCTTAAAAGTTACGCCTTTTGAGATCCTTTTCAACAATTTTTGTCTTATTCTATGTCAAGGAATCACCCATCAAGGGATGGCCATATTTTTTGATATACCCTGTATGTGTTTTCAAGGATAAGTATCCTTAAATCCGGAATTCACACCATCATCCCCTCTACCGCCTTAACGATTCTTAACCTCAATGTACTCTACTTTTCGGAAAAAATAATAAAATTATCTTTGCCGACATTTTCAATTACCACCCCAAATCACTCTCAAGAAACAATACAAATATTTTTCTCCTAGACGTCAATACAATCCTATACGATATCTTCATAAGCCTCACCAGACTCTTTTGATCTGATTCCACCCTTTTTCCTAAAAAATGGATAGAGATATGTTCAGATTGAGAACATAAGATTTCTTCAATTTAAACCCCACCCCCGATCTATCCCGCTTTATTTGAAAAAATTAATACAAATATTTATCTCATCTGACACTTTCAGTTAACACTCTCGCAACTCCTCGGTTCCATCTCGTCCATTTTTAAGGGAAGTAGTTGTCTTTAACATCGAAACTCCTGATCTCCCTTTATCTTTTCATCCTCTAAAGTTTATACCACTCTACTTTCTCAAAAAATTAATAAAATTATTTATTCTACCCAGTATTTTCAATTAAACTTCCTCATTCATTTTAAACCCCCCTCGTCCACAATTACGTTTAAAAAATATATTTTGTTAATTTTTGTGCTTACTGTTATACGTCCATTCTTTGTTTATGTTGGCGTTATGTCTCGACGAAATAGTTAAAAATGTATTCGCATTAAAGCTTTATTCATACTAAGTATGTCATGAATTTTACATAATAACTTTCAAAAATCAAAATCCACTTTTCAGAGTAAACTTGGGTCAGACAAATTTTATTCAGGTTATAAAAAAGTATTGCACACGTGGGGTATTTCCTCCGGTGAGCTGAGGCTGCTTAACTGTCTTGGTGTCCCTACTTAGTGTAGGGTTATTATACCAGGCCCATTTGATATTCGTTTTATTTTCGGATGTTCCCAAAAATACTACGATTTCCTTAAATTTGTAAATTCACTCAATTCAGCCTACAAATGTGCAAATTTTTCCCAGTTTAACTGACTACGGTTTCCAAGATTTCAATACATTTTCACGAATTTATGGCGACAAACTATCGGTTAAACTTTTCGATAATGCTGCTTATTGGAATAAATCTTCTGCTGTTTGCGACGTTTTCAATTCCGTGCCTTTGTCGCAACAACGCTCTCTGACTAATTTCCCCGCTAGAGAAAGACGAAAGTCGATTTAAAAGCATAAAGAAAAAAACATTATTGTGATTTACTTTATATTTCTAATGTAGTACTTTTGAATAGCATCAAAAAACCATTAAAAAGTTGAGTGAAAGTAGATTATCTTGTTCTGGACCAACATGCAGTAACGTTTTTTGTATATGTACAGAAACAAGACACGGCAATAGGTGTACAAAAATCCTACTTTCGAATCGCATTTAAAAAACATAAAAAAATTGGTTGGGGGGGGGGGTTAATATTATTTTTTCATAGTGGAATATCTCGCTTTGGACAAGTGTACAGAAATCAGAAAGAGGTTGGCAGAAATCGTATCGTAATTTTGAATCGCATTAAAAAGTTGAGTGGGTGGGGTAGCTTATTTTGACAAAGTGGAATATCTCGCTCTGGATGTGTGTGCAAACATATAACGTAAAAATTATTTTAAAATTTTGACTGGGGAGGGGGTCAACTTAACTGAACCATGTAAACACAAACGTAAAATGATTTTTATGTTGTTATAGTTAATACAGGCTTTATTTTTTCTGACCGTTTATAAATGCCAGATGTAAAAAAATTTGGTTACAATTTTCTAAACTTTACTTTCTATCAGTATAAACAAACAATGAGCCAGTGGCGTTTGGCTGAATCAACAACAGTTGATTTGGAAACCTAAAATTCTTTTAATAGTTGTCATGTTATATTCTTTTTACAGATAAAACTGAAATACAGTAAACATAATAGTCATGTTAAATATGTTTTCGCGTCTTTGTTCCTATATTTTTTTAGATACTGAATAGTATTTGATTTTTTACATGCGTATTCTAAATCTGTGAAATAAAATATATGCATTTGTATTTTTATATAATATATAATTTAAATACATGCAAATATCATATTAATTCCAGGCACATATATTAAGTGTTAATAATACTCTTTGTTTATTCAGTTTGCTTTAATTGAAAAGTGGGCAAAATTTTTAGACTCCACGCTGTTGTCGAAAAATCTAGTTTGTACTTGATTGTAATAAAGAAAAATTACCGACAAAATGCACAGAGAAATTAAGCCTTATTATTTCCCTCATATGTGGAAAGTTTTGTATTCCTGAAAAAATCACCCTTCAAATTTTTTGCAGATCTTGGCATTTTAGACCCCCCTAGTACTCCGTAGATAATATTTCGAAAAACATGTTTCCAGATGTTATTCGTTTCACTTTAAATTTTACTGAAAAATCAATGGTCATTCATAAAACAACTAACTTATTCAAAGGAACTTAAATTTTGCACAAAAATTGGGTGTGATATTAAGGATTACCTGACAAAATTTTGGTGAGATGCTATTATGTCAGGACAAAATGGCGGCCTAATGAATTGTTAAAAAAAACAGGAAAGTAAGGCTACTTACGTAATTGATTTGACTTTTTGTACAATAATCAAGGTAAACTGGTAAAATTTTAGTGCGAATCCTATATGGCAGAAAAAAATGGCGGCTTAATAAAATGTTTAAACATTCGACAAAATTATATTTTCTGGAATAAAACCTTCATTTGATAGAGGAAAAATAAATGACATAATCTATTTTTCATAGACTGTGTAAATAAGATTATGAAACATACATGTTAATGATGATAATAATAATAACAATGGTTTTAACAATAGAAATAACTTCACCTGATGGAACTTCCTTGGTTATGAATTCTTTCTTTTGTAAAGGAAAATAAAGCATCATGCAGTTTAGTTCAGCACGTAGTTTTTCATCAGTATGTACGTATACAATTTGTAATATTTCATTTCCTTAATAAATGGAAGGATTCATTACGAGGGATGTTACAGGTAAAGCTAATTTACCGAATTTATTAACTTTTGAAAACAATAAATCCAATTGTCTTTTTATTATTAAATTACTACTATTTTATTGAAAGGGAAGTATTGTAATAGTAAAAATCACCTTCCGAGATTTTGGTACGAATTCTAGATGGCAAAACCAAATGACGGCCTAATCAAATATGTTTAAAAATCAGCCAGAAAAAGTAGTTATTAGGTTGATTTCAAGCATTAAGTATGATATCCAGATAAACTGGTAAAATTCTGGTACAAATTTAAGATGACGGTCAATTAAAATGTTTCAAATATCAACGTGCAAAATATCTTCTTATTTAATTGACTTTAAATTTTGTACAAAAATTAAATATGATATAGGGATAAACTGATATGAATTCAACATTGACGAAACAAAATAGCAGTCTTTGAAAAATCAGTGTAAAAACTAATTATTTAATTTATTTTATATTTTGCCCAAAAATCAAGTGTGGCAGCAATATGGTGGAATAAAATGGAGATTAATAAAACTGTTTGTGAGGACAGTATACCTAAGTGTTAATAAAATAATAAATGACTATGTGCGTTACTAAATTGGGTCACACTTCACTATTCTGTATAAAAGGAAAGATTCATAACGCGGGAAGTTCCAGGTGAAAGTAATTTGCTGAGTTTTTTATTATATAAACAGATCAAAAATAAGAAGGAGCACTTCAATTTTTCGCCTCCACTTTTATGACTACTCTTAGTCTTATAACTTCTGTGATAAAACACAGTTTTAAAGACATGTGCGACAATTTTACAGAAAAAAAAGTTTACGTTAATACCTTGGAACGTTGTTAATTTTCTGATATTTATGAAAAAAAAACGAAGATTTAGTTTGAATAGCAAGTTTCTTTCTTTTGGCATTTTAAAGTCTATTAATTTTTCATAAGTTGTGAAAATCCGATAGTAAGAATAAGAATACCTATTTGGGTCAATCTCCAAAAAGGTCGACACTTAGTGTTACAATAAAATATTTTTCACACTTTTAATGTTTTGTGAATGCTTTATTATTACAACATAGAGCGATTAAATAGTTTTAGTTTTGCTAGCAATTAATTTTTTTCAGTATGTAAATTTAGATCGTAATACAAAATACAATTTTCCACCTCAGAAATCACCTCCATGGACTGTTACCATATACGTTACGTATAAAGATATACATACTTCGCCTCACTAAAATAAATTGGAAGTTATTTTGAATTAACCTAGAACTCTCTGTACACGAGTATTATAGACAAGTGCATATGTTCAAGTAATATAAAAAAAAGTCAGTATTAGTTGCATGGTTATTTGTTATTAAAGCTGTTACCAGAAATTTAGTCACCTCCACGGCCAGATGAATTAGTTGTATTTTAGCACAATAGATGGCAATTAAGTCAGGGGGTCAGATCAGCGGGAAGAAAAGCCGTTATTTAGTAGTTGAAGCCAATAGCTCATTGAGTGCGCGTTAAACATACGAAAGTTGTTAATGTGGACATGTGTATTTTTTTTAATAATTACCTCCATGGTCACATTTGTAAGTACAATAGATACGTTTGTTTTGCAGAACAATGGCGCGACGAAAAATAGAGGAACGAAGGAGACGAAAGAAGCGGAAAGAAGACGAAGACTAAAGATTAAGAGTGGTTCAGTTGTTTATGAGGCTGCAAAGGCAAAGGAGAGAAAACGATACCACAGAAAGAACGCAGAAGGAAAAATACATTTAATAGGTGCACTTAGCGACAGAAAAAAAAGATCTCAAAGAAAGCAATGGAAGAAACGTTCGGCTACTTACAGAAATAGTAAGGAAAGAATCAAAGAAGTGGAACGTTTAATAAATGAGAATACCCCTCCAAGCTCTCCGACAGCGTCTTTTCAAGATAATGTTTCGAATACACCTATAACTGAAAGAATACTGATATAACATCAAGAAAAGAGTGCGGAAAAAGACGGGTTAAAAGAAATAGAACAGCTTTATATCGAAAAGGTATTAAGATGGAGCAGGAACTGCACCAAATAAATCGAAAATATTCAAAGTATGGAATGAAATACCATCGATTAAAGAAAAAGTGGGAATCCAAATCAACCAATAAAAATAGCCCAAATTCGAAAGTTAATGTTATTATTTGTTAGTGGCTTAAATCCAACTGTTGGAAAAAACTTGTTTTTGCAGAGGCGTTATCTGCCCAGATATCTACAATCTAAAAATCAGTAAAAGCTCATAAAGAAAAATCTTCATTCAGAAAGCAAATAGGTGGAAACATTTTGAAAAGATATCGCTGTTTGGCTGAAATTAATAAACTACTTGGCCATCCTAAAGTAAAAAAAACTGCAAAGACAACAACATTTGTATATTTATTAATAAAAGATTCAACTTTTTTTAGAGAAGGATAGTTCCAGCCGGGTAGGAGCGGATACTAAGGAAACCATTGCGTTCAACAAATACAAGAAGCAAAAGAGATATTTATGCGATACTCTAAAAAAACTCTATGGGCAGTTTTCTAAAGATAGGAATCAGGTCAAAATGTCATACGCCACATTTTGTAAACTAAGATCTTTTTGGGTGGTTATACCAAAAGTATTATCCCGTGCAATTTGTATATGTTTTACTCACGAAAAGTTCAGGCTGCTGATAAATAAATTAAAATTTCCTAATATTATACAATTAGGAGGTTCTGACAGTCTATGGTAAGACTCAGCAATGTCTGGAACGGAAATTTTGTATGTGTTCAGATAAAGTTGTAAAATTAAATGAGTTTAACGCAGATGAATGCACCTCTTATCAAAAATGGGTGACCGAAAAAGAGCACATTACTATAAAAGGAAAAGAAAAGGTATGCTCAAAAACTGTGAAAGAACATATAAGATGGACATTGTCAGAATTCTTACCGGTAGTGTAGAAAACTACACGCAACATATTGCAAATATAAAGAATCGGCATAAAACAATTGACTACTTGAAAGTAAAGCTACAAAAGGATGAGGTATTAGTTCATGTGGATTACTCAGAAAACTACATTTGCAAGTATTCCATAGAGGTCCGGAGTGTTCATTTTGGGGGTTCATAAGCACAAGTTACGCTACATACTGTGGTTTAGTATAATGTAGCTGATGACGAACATCTGAATCCAATGTCTTTTTGTACGTTGCTCGAAAGCTTACGTCGTGACCCAGTCGCCATATTGGCTCATTTGGAAAAGCTGTTTCAGCACATAAAACGAATTGTCCCAAATTTAAAATTAGTTCATTTTGTCAGTGACGGGCCCACGACCTATGTTTTATTTATTTGCTACACAAATAAGTTTGATTTTAAAAGGTAAGGCAATGTCTTGGAATTATTGTGAAAGTGGGCCCGATAAAGCTGCACCAGACGTTGTTGGCGGATATTTAAAGCGTACGGCAGATTGCCTAGTCGCTTAAGGGAATGATATTTATGATCTCAATACCCTTATCATGGAGTTAACAAATAACTCTCCCAATATTACTCTAGAAATAGTAGATACGGCATCCATAGAGAAATTGCAGTTAGTAGTGCTAAAGCAACTTATAGCTTTCGTTGGAACAATGAGGATCCATCAATTGACATGACACCAAACCAAGCCTCATATTACATGCAAGACTACTAAGCTGAGTTGAATGCGAGTTTTCCACTATATATTCCCATTACCACGTGGTCCACGTGGGTGACATACAAATCATTAAAGAGTCAAAACTAAGATACAGTGATGTATATTCCGATTCCGATGGACACTCTAATACTGAAAAAGAACTGAACCATGCTATAGCGCCTCAGTTGCTGATTTTGTTATAGCAGAGAGGTCAGTTTGCTCCAAGGTTAGTAGTATAAGTTTAGATTTTATTTTTTTATGTGTTGTCATCAGTCTCATTGAGATGTTACTAAATTTTGATGCCATCTTATGTTTTATACTCCAAAAAAATAATTTTTGTTACAGGTGTATTACGTAGACAAAGTTGAAGTTCGATTTATGAAATGCGTCTCGTCTTTAAAACTTTAGGCAATTTGTTTGTGTCCAATATACTGTATTTCGTTTCGTTGCCAGCACCCAGTCAAGTACTACTGACATATTTTCCTAATTTCAAATGAACTCATAAGGTAATACTAAGATTCTTTGTAACGCGGATAATTATTGGCTTGGAAAAAGCTACTTATGTAAAACATAGAAATCTGTGTCATGTCAGATATCCATAAATGTTATCGTTTAACTACAAACGGCAACGCCCATACTGTGTCGCCGAGATGTGTTTACAATATTCCGCACATTTTGATTGGTTGCAAGTCAATATAAGGTTGCATTCCATATACAATCAGATGCGTAGATACGAGTTATTTATTCCGATTTGAAATAGGCGGAATTAAAAAAAAAATAGTAAAAGAAAGAATAGGCCCTTAAAGAAATTCTAAATTGTTTTCATTCATATTAAAAATTGATGTTTAGATTGGTTATTCTTGAAGAACAACGAGAAACGCAATACATAACATTTTGTGTGATATTTGAACTGAACTGCTTTTGGTAAATTGGTATATCATATATTAGATAGAAGAAATATACAGAAAAATTGGTGTGCGTACAAGAACATTAATTTATTTGGGTAGTTACAAACTATAGTTTTTGAAAAAAATATACTTTAATTTGAGATACTTAAGGTAATTTATTGCGAGCGGATGCCTACTTTTTGCTCAGATTCAGCAATGCATATTAAAATGATGAGTTTTTTTTTGTATTAGGTACTTTTAATATGACAATAAATTTGAGCTTATTTGATTCCTGCGGTTGAATAAAAGATTTCATACCTAAATTGGATGTTAGAATACTAAGAGAACATTAAAAATTAAAATTTTGTTAAACCTTGTTTTAATTTTATGCAACCGTCTATGATTTTTATTGGGCCAATAAATGATAAAATCGTAAAAGGATAATATATATAATTTTTAGGCATGGAAGGAAGGGCGTAATACAAAATTGCATAAGAAAATTTTGCTTTAATATTTATGACCTTATTAAAATCAATCAATTTGGATATATTTCGGACTATATTACTAGTCAAATATTATGAAGTTACTTGAACTGGTTGAGCATTAAAAGAAAATAATAAATATGGATATTTGTTTTAGTTACACTTGGAAAATGGTTCATTTTATTTTTTTGAAGTACTGAAAACCTATAGTCAAACACAGACATGTTTATATATCAGCCTTAGTAACATGGTATTCATACAGATATTGGTTATAAAATAGTATAAATACAATATACAAGATTTTGTTAATATTACAAATAAGTGTTCAAATGTACTAAAAATAACGTAAGATAAAAAAAGCTTTACAATGTTTAATTGAAACACATTGGACAACAGAAAATATTGTAATAATGTGAGGTAAACTTAAAACTTTAAAAGTTCAGTAATAAATAAATAGATTACAAAAATGTAATATGCTAAAAGGTATCCGGCTTTTGTAACACAATTTTCTGGAAATATTCTTAGTATATATGGGGATTTTATAAAGTAAAATTATTTTTTAAATTGAAAACCTTGTGTTTTATCATGTTTTCAAATTATATTGGGAGATTTTAAGATCATTTCATAACGCATACCAAGTTTCTAAATTACATTTTTGGCGGTTACTGGTGTTTTGGAAAGCTGTAAAAAACCTGGAAAGCTTTACTTATTTTGTAAGAACTTAAAGTCAAATTGTATCTTAAGAAGTAAAATAAAAAATATTACAAACTGTTTTACATTATGCCAAATAATACAAGAATAATAGACTTCATTAACATATTGCACAATTTAATCTTTACAAAGGTCTTTAGAAAACTGAGAAAACCTTTTCATAAATCTTAAGTTTAAAGAAGGAGGTTTTACGTCTTAAAGCTAAAAAGGCTTTATGATCTTTAAATACATTTTTTAAATAAGTCATAAAGCCAAATGTTCTTAAGAACGCTAGACTTAAGGCAGTTATCAAACCATTCTTAAGTATATTTATGCTTTCTTGAATTTACACTTATCGCTTCTACATAAAATATCTCATAAATACACCATACATTTTAATGTATTTAAGAGTTATCTAGCTGGACTGAGCTGAATCGTGAATTTTAATATTGCGGCAATAACTTCCATAAACAAAAGAAAAATGGTAGATACTAAAAGTTTCCTACTAAAGCACGTACATATTCAATATAATGATTTAATAAAGTATTGTCATGTACGTATTTATGAATATCTACAACTTCTGTTATGACTTAAAAGTATTACTAATTACAATATAAATATAGCCATAAATAAAATCTTCTTCCTTAATGGTGAAGGAGTATCAAATGGTATTTCTTCAATATCAATTCCGGTTGATGATGATGAAAAATGTGTGGGTAAAATCTCCAACTATCTAAAATTTAATACCACAAACTAGTTTAATTTAAATTTTTGATTTTAGAACTCAATATGAATTTGGCTACAAGGTAATTTTCTGTAAAAGGCCCCTTTATTTTATGTAACTATTCAATAATACATATTACACATTATTATAACTTTAAAATTCTGAAATAACCGTTTATTATATAATTACCTATACTTTAATTCATAGTTCTTGAATCTTGAAATAAAGACGTTTCAAAATAGGCACCAGACCTAACAAGTTCTAACTACTAATATTTGCCTGTTTTGTCTTGCTGGACACATATTTTTGAGCGAATACTGCAAAATATGAGGGTCAAAAAAACTATGCAAATTTTAAATTTCTATGTCAAATAGTTTCTGCGATAATTTCCTGAGAAACTGGCAGAAGAAAAAGCACGACCTAATTGTAAAACCGTGAAACAATGACGAAAAAGTTTAATTTTAATTTATTCACTTAAACAAAACTAATTATTTATAGTATTTAGTATTTACGTTATTTTGGTAATAGGATGTACAACATGTATACAGTTAAATATTATTAATCTTAAATAATTTTCGGTATTATGGTCGCCCTGAACGTATTCAAAATATAATTTTTAAATATATACGTTGGATGGTGAATACTGATTAACGGGTATAATAATTCATCCCGATCAATGGCAGTTAGAGTCTGAGATGATGCATTGACTAATCTAGAAGAGCTGCAGCTTAGAGTATCTGAATCAGCAGTATGTATTCCAAACATTGGGTTCCAGGCTTGTCTAAAAGTTTCCTCCTAAAAGAAATAAATATTTAATATAATTAAATAAAGTATGATTACGTACAATCACTTTCGAGCAAACCGACTTGCATATTTTTATTTTAAGACTTAAATATCTCAAAAACGGACGTCTGCTGTTTACATAACCATGACTGCATATAGAATATTTTATTTCAAAATGTTACGCTAGGATGTAAAATAAAAAAATGACACAGAAGTTTGTTTATGGTATATTATCTGGTAAATAAATAAACTAAATTTCATATCGAGTAAATTTTACCCAAAAGTTTGAAATTGTTTTATTCACTTGAAAAAACAATACGAACCCAGAGTTTAATTTTCAGAAGCAGTTTTTCTATGCCAAAATATGGGTGCGTGAATTCACATTACTTTATATAAAACAATATACAAATCAAATATTCGATATCTCCCACATATTATGCGTTATCAAAATATAGCAAATGACCAAAAACTAATTAACGTGTTACACCCTGAATAAAGAAAAATTAAATCCGTTAGGACATAAATGTTTATATAAAATTAAAACATTTTCAAAAGCCAAAAATTACACCCAATTAATATAAAATAATTTCACAGCTCCAGCCTTATCGGATGAATAAACTGAATCTTGTATAACGCATAACTTAGGATAATAAATTAGATATAAATAGAATCCTAAACCAAATTTTTCGTATGGTGAACTTACGGAAATCAATTGATATGTATATATTTATATGGCGTATTGATAAACTATAATATGCATTTCAATTGCAATCATAATAAGTGTTTGAAAAAGAAATTAATTGTTTTGTTTATTTGGATACCACTAACCATATACTAACGAATGTAGGCCAATGTTCTGACACAATCTAGTTTATATTTTGTGTGTGAAACGATCTCGATTTTTCACTTCGAGAAAAGTAAATCCCACACATGTTACACTTTTTGGGCATGTTAATATTCAGAAAGAAATCGCTCAAGTTTTTACACACTAAAACACAAGTCAATAACAAATTTGAAACAACGCTATTCAAATCAAATTTAAATGTCAGACTAAGGTTAAACTTCAGGAATCGGGATGTTGCCGGTTGGATATAAATAATGATGATATTGCTAATGAAAGGCAAAATTAAATTACATTATAATAAAAAAAAGTGTATTGTTTATAGAAAAAATATATTTAACTTTTAAAAATGGAAATACGTAATGTTTATTTTTACCATGCCAAAATTTAAAGCAGAATTTGGTTTAAAACAAATTAAATATGTTTGAACTCTACATTTATCGCACAATCTGGCAAACCAGTGGGGAAGTTTTCCTTCACCCCTCATGTTTACTTTGATTATTATGGACAAAATCAAATGTGTTTATTGCTAATTCTAGTCGTTCAATATTCAAAGACGTAGACTTTATTGGTTATGAATCCATGAAACAAGTTCTGTAGGTACCAATACAGCTAAGGAGGGAACGCTTCCAATTTAAAAATATTAAATTTAAAGTTAACCCTACAAAATTTTCGTTAAATGTGTTTTTTCAAAATTTCTTGATTTTGATTACTTTTAGAATGAACGTTTATTTTCTTTTATGAAATATTATTATATTTTTAGTTTATAATAAAATTTTGAAACTATCTCAGGATTTGTATTTAGCTATGACCTATAACTCCATTTATAGTATCACCTCCATGGACAACCTGTCACCTGCATGGCATAACAAATTAAAAAATCTGACGAAAAATGCAAAAAACTGCATAACGATCTCGGCCCTTTTGGGAATATGGTAATTATAATAAAATAAGTATACTGAGGAAAAAAACTTATAAAAATATAAAAATTAAATTAAATTTTTTTTTTCAATAATTTAATACTTTTCTGGAGAACTGCCCATTTACAAACACAATTTTCAGCACTTTGAATATCTCTTTAATTAAATTGTATGTTTACATTTTCTAAAGTATCTATAATTTTATTAATTCTTATCACATTAAACATGTTTTAATTAATAAATATAACTACTATAAAGAAATTTGTTGAGTTGAAAGTATTAATTAAAATTATATTTTGCAACTGACTACCCTGTAGGTTCATGTGTTTCCCATCTAAAAATTTTAGCAAGAAATTGTAGTTTAAAGATCACGTGTAGCAAAAATAAGTTTTAAGTTGACATCTTTCGTAATTAAGGGAAAAATAAATGGCTCTTTCCTTTATATAAACCTTTAAAAAATACCGAGATATGCTATAACAGTTTTGCCCTCTTCTCATAAATCGAACTTTAACTTTGTCTTCGTAAACACCTGTAACAAAAATTTTTTGGGGTATAAAACATAAGATGGCATCAAAATTTAGTAACTTCTCAATGAGACTGATGACAAGACATAAAAAAAAATGTAAACTTATCCTACCAACCTTGGAGCAAACAGGCCTCTCTGCTATAATATAATCAGCAACTGAGGCGCTATAGCCTGGTTGATCTTTTTCAGTATTAGAATGTTCATCGGAATCAGAATATACATCACTGTATCTTAGTTTTGGCTCTTGAATGATTTGTATGTGACCCAAGTGGTAATGGAAATATATAGTGGAAAAGGCGCATTGAACGTAGCTTAATCGTCTTGCATGTAATATATGAGGCTTGGTTGGGGGCCATGTCAATTGATGGATCCTCATTGTTCCAACAAAGGCCATAAGTTGCTTTGGCACTACTAACTGCAATTTTTCTATAGATGCCGTATCTAAAATTTCTAGAGTAATATTGGGAGAGTTGAGTCCCTTGAGCGACTAGGAAATCTGCCGTACACTTTAAATATCCTCCAACACCGTCTGGTGCACCCTTATCGTGCCCACTTTCAGAATAATTCCGAGACATTGCCTTAACTTTTAAAATCTGACTTATTTGTGTAGCAAATAAATAAAGCATTGTCTTATTCCGATATTGAGTCGTAGGCCCGTCACTGATAAAATGAACTAATTATAAATTTGGGACAAATAGTTTTATGTGCTGAAACAGCTTTTCCAAATGAGCCAATATGGCGACTGGGTCATGACGTAAGCTTTCGGGCAACGTACAAAAAGACATTGGATTCAGATTTCCATCATCAGGTATATAATACCAAACTACAGCATTTAGCATAACATGGGCTTCTGAACCCCCAAAATGAACCCTTTGAACCTCTCTGGAATACTTGCAAATGTAGTTTTCTGAGTAATCCATATGAACTAATACCTTGGTCATGGTCATCTATTTTTATAAGAGGTGCCTTCATCTGCGTTGAACTCATTAAATTTTACAACTTTATCTGAACACACACAAAATTTCCGTTCCAGGCATTGTTGAGTCATATCGTAGACTGCCAGAATCTCCTAATTGCACAATATTAGGAAATTTTAATTTATATTAACAAAAAAACACAACTCTTCACATTAAATCGACGATTCGCTCAATGTGCTGAGCTTTTTCAAGATTTTATTTTGGATTAT
The DNA here is from genome assembly GCA_030620095.1 of Kuschelorhynchus macadamiae. Classification (NCBI taxonomy): domain Eukaryota; kingdom Metazoa; phylum Arthropoda; class Insecta; order Coleoptera; family Curculionidae; genus Kuschelorhynchus; species Kuschelorhynchus macadamiae. The sequence continues at coordinate 212,614 of JAUTXW010004582.1, read as the reverse complement.
TTGAACAGTAAAATGGACGTAAACATTATCATATACATACATATATTGGAATGTCAAATGATTTAAAATCAATGAAATTTCACATATTTTCGACAATAAATTTAAAACATTTAAAAAGAAACACCCTTTATGTTTATTTAATATTTTATCAATTTTATTAAAAAGCAACTATTAGACTGAATTTTAAAAGAACCTTCACAAGCTTTGTAAAATATTTGGGGCACAGAAGTTTAAAGTATAGAAATCTCCTAGGAATGTTGAAAAGGTTTGCGGGCGATGGTAAGAAGACGAAGGTGAACCCAAAGAGATCCTAAATGTACTTTAATATATGTCATGTGTTATTTGATCTTACTTTCTGACTTCTGACACATGTAAAGTAAACATATATTTGTATATTTGGAATATTTTTGTGCAAAAACAAGAAATTTTTGAATAATGTTGCATTTAAAACAGATAATGGAAACGCATACCTACTAATTTTTTAGTACTTTTACTATTTTATAGTACCAAATTTACACAACAATATATATAACAAAATTGTAAAACATAAAGTAGACTAAAACCTTAACAAACAATTGATGAAGCTTTATCTGTTCTATTTTTTGTATTATATGTGAGTTCTTTTAAGAATATTAGGAAATAACGGTCTTACGTGTGTATGCTTACCTTCCTTGTTGTATATACTAATTCGGAGCTATTAATATTACAAATGCTTGTTATGGATATCAAATGATTATGTTTTCCATCAGGTCGAAAAAGAATAATTAAAAAGTCTTCGCGCTGCGCATCCAAAGCAAACATATGAGATATATATACCATTTGGATCGTCATAATTCACTCGGTCTGAACAGCGAGGTTTATTTATAAGAGTGTTCCAACAAAGAGGTCGCGGGAGGAAATAATTTAATGGCGATCAGAGGAACAAACAAGCCGCCCGTGTAAAACACGGGCTCTGAAAATCAATCAGCAATAACTCGACCTCCGCTTCGGCAATAGGCGCTCAACACGCAGATGCATAAACGTGCCTCTACATAACAATATTTTTTTATACAAAACACTTTTTTTGTATTTTTATAACTTCGTTTTTTTAATGGACCTCCATTCCCCTACCCATCTTTCAATAATGCATGTCAACCATTCTTGTTGTCCCTAATCTCAGACCTATTAATTCTTTTCTGTTTTTCAGGATTTTTACAGCAAAACATTTTGCGCATAATGTACCAAACCGATATATATATATATATATATATATATATATATATATATATATATATATATATGTGTGTGTTGATTTTTACTCTTTCACGAATGTAAAAATTCAATGTGTTTTCATTCCGGGTGTACATCCGTTCACTACTGTCGTTCTCTCGTCTCTATTCGGACGAGAGAAAGAAAGCTTCGAAAATGTCAAATGTGATTTTGGCGAAACGTCAGCAAAACTGTTCTTTTCAGAACGACAGTAGTGAACAGATGTACACCCGGAATGAAAACACAATATATATATATATATATATATATATATATATATATATATATAATATTTTTATGTACTCATTAAACTTACATAAGTTAATATATAGATTAATTTTTATTACATGGAGGTTTATAGACATGTCTGATCTCATGATTCTGAGTTTGTATAGACACATAGCAGTTGTACTTGTGCTTTCATCCTGTTGGGACTTATCAGTACTCTGATCGTAACAGAAAATCATCATCTTTTCTGGAATAGGACCTAGAAAGAAAAAAAAAGCAAACTGACCAATTGAAATTTTTTTAATTCAAACCTTTTCTATTAGAAATGATATTCTGTTACGATCGACGCGCTGATCAGTCCCGACAGGATGAAAGCACTTGTACAACTGCTATGTGTAAAATTTAAGGTAAATGACACAATTTCTTATTTTTTGCGAAAATAATATTCTATATCGAAACATTCTGTGGGCAGAGTAGTCGACATGTTGAGATAATAATTAATTAATAATAATGTAATTTGCATATATATATATATATATATATATATATATATATATATATATATATACAAATATATATATATATACAAATATATATATATATACAAATATATATATATATATATATATATATATATATATATATATAGAAATATATATATATTTTTAATCAATTTAAAGTTAGACTTTTTTCTTGAGTTGCGAAAAAGACAAAAGAGGAATTTGTTTATTGACAATGTTGCAGAACTTCAACCATAAGATAGGCACACATCTATCTGCTCGTGCAAGACGTTTTGGGAAACGTTTATGGGTAGCATTGCCACATATGAATACATTAACTACATATTTACATCTGAGAGCATTCCAGTCATTTGCGAAGTTGCGTTTTTCGTGTTAAGCAAAATCCTCTAGACACTGGTGAAGGTTTTGAAAAACTAGTGATTTAAGTGGACTAGTAAGTTCATATCATATATACTCCTACTTAAATAAAAACTTCCTTTCAAACATTCCCCTGTTTTCTTTCTGTTTCTTTAAATTTTATAATTCTACTGATAACGGCACACCTGGGTACGTACTATCAAAGACGTGTTATACTCCGAAAAAAAGATCCAACAAATGGAAAATAAAAGACACACATGCACTGATTCAAAATTCGCTGGGTACAAGCCTGACCGATGAGGTATGACATAATCGCAATTTTTAGTTTAGACCATTTTGCACTTGCACTGCTTCTTGCTTACATATATCTTTACCGGCCAAGAATAGTGATATAACTAACCTAACCTATGGTTTAACAGCCGGGGGACCCCGGAGCCACAAACACGTAGCACCGAAGGTTACTCCTAATCCATGCTAAAATTTTACACTGATTTAAGATTCGCTTTCGACTGTTATATGAATCTCTGACTATGAGTTCTCCTTGAGTACAAGCCTTTCTGATGAGGGTAGACGCCCAGGTATTATGACCGCCAGGAGGGTACCTTGTGACACAATCGAAAGCTGTGCTCTTTCCTTATACTTATGTATAGTCAGCCAGTGTTGAGGGGAATGGCTGAAGCTATATTTAGAACTATATGGCTTACAAAAATGTTTTATATGAAAAAAATTTTGATATACAGGGATACCGGGTAACTCAATATGATTGAGGATTCAAGGATATGATTTTTAAACTGGTTATTCTGCACAGGATCGTACATAGAGATTGTTTTGTTTTATTCATGTAAAATGTAAGTAAAATCTATAAAAAATCTATGAATTTCTTCGAAAACTACATTATTGAAAGCCAACGTGTCTAAACTTTAGTGTTAATCATAGCAGGCGCCTCTGAAGAATGAATTAGGTAAAGGGGAACTTATGCACATGCGATGAATACAAGTAGGTTTTTACCTCAGGTAATACATGTGCTACCTTCTTCTTTTTAGTCAGCTAGGCAGCAAATCTTTCACCATCAGTTAGGGACGCAAGTATGGGGGGGTCCGTAAATGACCTATTTTGTGGTTGTCGATGATTGCACTACAACAATACGGACTTTTTTTTAATTCTCAGTTGGTTTTTATTACTTTCTTAATTCAACGAACTGGTGCTTGTTTAATGCACATAGTGCTTCCATTTAAATATATATTTATTTACGTGAATTTCAGTTAGACTGGCTAGACAATGTACAAAGAAATATGCTAGCACACGGTTTGCTGAGCGTTCATATAATTTGATGATTCGCCCAAAAATCGACTTCTGCCGGAATCGTCGCACAACGAATAGTATGAACGAACCGGATACTTCATACTTTAAAAACCTGTTACTCACTATAGACGCACTTATCTTTGTAGCTCGACCCAACATTTTCTCGGAACAATACCGTTCTTTCACAAATCGCTTTTAAATGCCGAATAAATAATTATGTCAAAAATTCGCTAAAGTCCTCTTCTTGGAACATTTAAATAAATCGAAATTAGATAAAAACATAACCTAAAAAGATATTTAATTTTTTTATCTGCAATAATTCACATTGAGAAAAAAATTGTATTTAAAAGTTACTTATTTCATCACGAAGAAAGTAACTCATTTGGTTTCATCTTTTTCGAAACGGGTATTATTTATTCAAGTACCAACGAGACTAATGTTTTAAAATTAAAATATCCAGTTTAGTTATTAACCAAAGGAATTAAATGATTTAAAAATAACATGATAATTAAGAAAAAATCGGTAAATATCCTTTACCCGGAACTTCCCTCGTTATGAATGTTTCCTTTTAGTTCAGTACATAGACATTTAGTAACACATATATGTATATTGTCTTTTTAACATTTTTTATGTCATTTGAACAAAATTTTTTTTACGTTGATTTTTTTTTAAATTTCATTTGGCCGCAATTGTCTTCCGCCATCTTTAATTCGCATCACAACTTTAACAGTTTATTTCTATATCACACTTAATGCTAGCACTAAATTTGAAATGAATCTAATAAGTAGCTTTTTGAGGCTGATCTTTTAAATATTTTATTAGGCCGTCATTTTGTTTTGCTATCTTGGATTCTTACCGAAATGTTACCTGCTCATTCCTATTCAACACTTGATTTATGTGCAAAATTTGAGTAAACTGTATAAATAGTTTTGTAATAATATTTCACTAGGTCGCCATTTTGTTCAACCATACTGGATTTTTTATCAAAATATTACCAAGTCATCCCCATATAACACTTAATTTTTGAATAAAATTTGAAGTCAGTCTGGTAAGTTTTTTTTAAGCTATGTCGCGAACTGACATACAGACAAACAGACCCACATACATTGATAAAATATATGTTTTCGCATCTAGGGACGCTAAAACGTGAAGATACCTAGATCCTGAGAGGGTGATGTTCTTCACATTTTGTTTGGCCGCCATTTTGTTCCACTATCTGGAATTCGTTCCACAATTTTACTAGTTTATCTCTATACCATAATTAATTATTACATAGAATTTGAAATCAATCCATTATGTAGTTTTTTGGGCTGAATTTTAAATATTCTATTCATTTTGCTTTGCTATCTTGGATTCATACCAAAATATTAGCTATTCATTTTTATTCAATACATGATTTTTGTACAAAATTTGAAGTAAATTAGATTTTTTCGTAATAATTTTTTTCACGATTCACTTGGTCGCAATTTTGTTTCGGCATATTGGATTTTTACCAAAATATTACCAATATCCCAATATGACCCTTAATTTTTGACTAAAATTTGAAGTAAGTGGTAAGGGAGCTAAAACGTAAAAATATGTAAAACATGAGAGGGTGATTTTCTTCACGATTACGAACATTTTTATTTGGCCACCATTTTATTCCGCCATATTGAATTAGTACTATAATTTTACTAGTTCGTCTCTATACCACAATTATACTAGAGCACACAATTTGAAATCAATCGATTAAGTAGTTTTTCAGGCTCAATTTTTAAATATTTTATTAAGCCGCCATCTTGGATTCGTGCCAAAATTTTACCAGTTGATTCCTACATAATACTTGATTTTTGTGCGAGATTTGAGGTAAATTGGATAAGTAGTTTTTTAGTAATAATTTTTTAACATTTCACTCGGCGGCCATTTTGTTTCGCCATATTGAATTTTTACTAAAATGTTACCAGGTCTTCCCCATATAACCATTAATTTTTGACGAAAATTTGAAGTCAGTCGGGTAAGTAGTTTTTAGCTATGCCGACAGACAGACCGACAGACAGACCGGCAGACAGACCGACAGACAGACGGACAGACCGACCGACGAAATTGAGAAAACATGTTTTTCGGCATCTAGGGATCCTGAAACGTAAAGATCTGAAACAATCTCGGAGGGTGATTTTTTCACGATTACAATACGATGAAAGTAATTATAAAAATATTTTTTGTGTTGTTGCGCGGCAAACACAACAAGAGATATATTATTTATTAAAATACGGACGAGATTCACGTTTTAAAATTAAAATATCAAGTTCAGTCGTTAACCAAAGGGCATTAAGTATTTTATATAGGGAATTATACATACATATATAGCATAGCAGGCACAACAAAATAGCCCTGCCCATTAAGAAAGCAAGAAGTAATGCAAGAATTTAAGAAATATTTTGATGCCTTAGCTGGTAGATTAGCATAATTCGTTGTTTATCTAAAGTAAATACGTAATATATGTTATCTACCATATAAAGTTGTTTTATTATTGAAAGCCCAAACTTTGGAATAAAATATCTAAACAATAATGCAATAATGTAAATTTTCTGTCTTATTACATGACATCTGTCAAAAAGATTTCAAGTGTAATCACCTCAAGCTTAGCCTGGACGCGAAAAATTTCCGGAATTCCGACCCGTTGCTATGGTAACGTTGGAAAATAAAGGCAACTGATTGGCTATAAAGTACAGGTGTGAAATTTTCAACAAAATATACTGCTGAAGCTGCTAGTTTAATATACTAAAATACATGTAATAAGAATAAACATTAAATCTCGTAAAAATAATGGAAACGCATATGAGAAAAACTAATTTAAACTAAATTTTATATTACACTGCAGGCGGTGGGTCAAAAAAATTATATGAAAGATGGAAAAGTTTAAACACTATTTTTTTGGTGTTATGGTTAGATTTGGGTGGTCAGGAAAAACATATTACTAATATTTATACCTTATACATGCAAATTAGGTACAAGAAGTTGGTTTTTGTGCAATAAACCATTTTCTCTTTGTCACACGATAAATACGACAAAATAAAATCTTACAACACTCTCTACAAAAAAGGTTTTATACACTTTTTACGTAATATCACCACTATCCCCTTAGCAGCACTTGAAGCTGACTGATCGGCGTCGAACGAATTAACTTATAACTACCACACCTGGCAATATGCCAATTAATAAAAACTGTAATTTAAGACGCGCATCAGTAATTTTAAAGTGACTGCTATATCGATAGTGCTGGTGTTAGGTAAAAGTGAAAAAAATCCTTTTTGTATAGAATTTTGCGAGCTTTTATTTTGTATACCACCGTATTTATCGTATGACAAAGTTAAAACGAATTATTGAACAAAAACCAACTAGCATATTATTTAAGGGGTCGCCTTTTCATCACAACTGGTAGAATTTTGTGTTTTTCGTGACCCCCAAATCTATTATTAACGTCTGAAATATTAACATTTAATTATGTTTTTTGTAATTAGTATGTATCATCAATCGTTACTTTTTTGTTAATTACCGTGATTATTTTCGTGAGGAAAAAGTTTATATACGGTCACAAAAAATAATAAAGTAAACCGAAAGTATTTCTTGTATAACGTTTGAAATATTGTCCAAATCTAAAAAATTTTGGGCGCAAAATTTACGCTTTTTTCAAATGGCACATTGTGTATATTTTTGCTTTAACTTATAAAATCACAGAAACTTAAATTTTTCTTAAATAGTGAATTCTAGCAATTTTGAGATGTGTATTTTTACTTTCTAGGTAAAAGGAAACTTGTAAAAATCATCGCCGAGATTTTTTCAGGTACATTTCAGGGCCCTTAGCTGCCGAAAAATATGTTTTCTCAACTCCGTCGATCTGTCTGTTTGCGGCATCTAGCTAAAAAACTACTTCTCGATTTACTTGACAAATTTTGTTAAAAAATTAAGGGTTATGTGAGGATGACATGCTAACATTTTGGTAAAAATTCAATGTGGCGAAACAAAATGGCGGTCTAGTGAATTCAACATCAAATTTTTCCCACATATAAGCGTAAGTGAAGTTACTTCCCTTCGTGTGCATAAAATTTATTTGATACGTTTCAAAAGAGAGCTGACGTATCTACAGTACATGCGGTCATGCAGAGACAGACTAACATCGAAATTTAGTAAATTGTGGTTGTTTACGTCTCGTTATTACCGGTAATAATTTTTGGTTCTCTACATAATGGACGTGCTTGTCTTTTGGGAAGACGGGTCAAAGAATATTGTATTTTCAAAAGAACTGGAAACTATTGAATGCAAAGGTTTTTGTGTAGAAAACAAAGTGAAAATGTTATATGACGGAAAGTGGTACACGGGAACAGTTTTAGCAGTCGAAAACGAGTGTAATAGTGCATACTACGACCCTGAAGACATTATACCTCTCGCAAGGAAGTACACTTAAATGGAGAGTTTTTAAAGAGCAAAATTTATCCTTTTTGTCTCCCAAAAAGGCCAATGTTCTCCTTGCCTTACGTATTTGGAAGGAGATGCGCAAACTAAAGAAAACCTGAAAATCCGATACGATTCACACATTGTTGAAAAAACGGCAGCTTGGCAAAAGAAAGCAGCATGCAAATAGCAGGCAACACAAGATAAAAAAATATTGTGTGGTATTTTTGATTTGCAACAAGTAATTTACATATCAAAAAATCCGAAGAAAGCGCAATTTTGTATAAATCCCGACAGGCAACTTTTAATTTCACGTTTTATGATATAGCGAGTAAAGATTGTTTTTGTTTTGTTTGGAACGAATCTGTTAGTAAACGTGGAACTTCTGAGATTGCCTCATGACTGTTTGAAGTTTTAGAGGAGTATAACCAAAAGTCAATTCTAAGAGTCTGTTTATTTGCTGATGGTTGCTGTGGACAGAACAAAAACAGCATTATTGCTGCAACGTTACTTTATTCTTTATTAAAACTGGACAGCATCGTATTTTTCGAGACGAACCACGGGTAAAATGTGGGCGACTCGGCGCACAGCGCAATATCCACAGCAATATCTGGTGCATACATAGCCTGTTATTAAATTAGCCCGAAAAAAGCATCCTTATAAGGCCATAGTAATGAAATATACCGATTTTAAAGATACTAAATTGTTGTCAAAAGTCCGTCGCATTTTAAGTGTTAGAGAAACCGATACTGGCAAAAACACAAAATGGTCAAACATTATGAAAATAATGGTTAACAAGAATGAACAAATGAAAATTTGTTCAGGACTTACACCTGTCATAAGACAACTGGATTTCCAGCAGTTTTATTTGTCGTTACCACATGATATTGCATGAAACAGACATTTTATTATAGCATTGGCTTTCTTAGTTTTAAAGTTGATTGATGTATTTTTTATACAAAATCGATACCAATATTAGATTGGTTAACACACATGTGAAAATTTATTTCCTTACTTCAAGTTTCGATTAAAATACAATTTACCACAACACCTGATGTTTATTTTCATAATAATAACCTCACCTACAAAACAGTACTGTATGACGGATGCAGTATGTCAATAAAAGACAATCTCACAAAATGATGTATCTACATATTTTTCAAAAAAACTGAAAAACTAAAAAAAAATTAGCTATCAAACAATGAAATAAGATAACAACATATAAATGCCCCATAACCTCAGAATTTCTCATCAATTTGATCATAGTTATAAAAATTACTAAAATAAAGTTCAATACAGGTAATTTTTTATTTTTTCTCTCCTGAAAAATGTACAAAATGCGACTTACCCCAGTACGTGAGATAGGAGAATATATATGTATGTATGTATATATACCGTTGATATTGTAATAAATAAATAAATAAATAAACAAAATAAGTATTAAATTCTTTAAAATTTGCTAAAATATTGGAAGGAATCCAATATGGCGCCCAAGAAAGTATATATATATATATATATATATATATATATATATATATATATATATATATATATATATATATATATATATATATATATATATATATATATATATATATATATATATATATATATATATATATATATATATATATATATATATATATATATATATATATATATATATATATATATATATATATATATATATATATATATATATATATATATATATATATATATATATATATATATATATATATATATATATATATATATATATATATATATATATATATATATATATATATATATATATATATATATATATATATATATATATATATATATATATATATATATATATATATATATATATATATATATATATATATATATATATATATATATATATATATATATATATATATATATATATATATATATATATATATATATAGATATATATATATATATATATATATATAAAATTTGTTTTGCCAAATGACTATGTACCGCACTAAATTGTGGCACAATTCACTATTCCTAATAAGAGGAAGGATTTATAACGAGGGTGGTTCTGTGTAAAGGAAATTTACCGTTTTTTTTTTAGTTCTTCAATCTCTCTGTTTGTTTTTATTTTGTGTGATCAAAGTGGCTACTAAAAATATCCATAACAGTATGTTGATTAAAAGGAGCATGTTACTTACTCATACAAAACTTAGTGCGGGACACGAAAGAAAACCGGGTGGCCCCTAAAATAAAGGTTTATAGTCTTAAGCGAGCGGAAAAGTAAAATTTGTGTACGCAAATAAACTTTATGTTATTTTATTTGTTGTAATAGTTTGCCGCTTCACCTATAAAGTGCGCCAGCTAAGCGGTACGGAAAATGAATCCAGGATTTAGTAAATTTCGCACTGGTCCACTTGTAATTGGGATGTGCCTAGAGTCTCCATGCACTTGCCGCTAGAAGGTTCAAGCTCTTTCCAGTGGCGCCTATACATTTCGAGCATTTGTTTTAATTTCTATATAAATGCGTTGCGTTGAATTTGAGAATTATTATTTCGAAGTAACGATGGCGAGCAAAAGAGGAAAAACAATTCGAAGCGGTGCACGTGAAGTTATTGCGAGCGTTATAGAGACCTGTACTAGAGAAGCTGAAAATAATAGTTTGACTATTCCAATTTAAAATCGAACAGAACGCGCTGCATTTTACACTGGTGTTTCGGAAAGTAGTGTAAGAAAAATTCAAAGAGAACATAATGATCGCATATGTTCTACTTGACGATGGTGATTTTCAACTAATTCGACGAACAATAGACGACTTTTATATAAACTTGAAGAAGGTTCCGACCTGCAAACCCCTTCTTCGTGCTGTAAAGAACAAAATAGATTTAAATCGGCTTTTACGATCAAATGGTTTTGTTTGGCCAAATATTTTTCACTGGCGGGTGAAATATCTATCAACTGCAAGGCAAGAAGGACGCAATATTGTGTATCTAGACGAAACCTGGGTAGATAATGATATGACAGTGAACAAATGCTGGCAAAGTGAAAGTGTTACAGGTATTGTTCAGGGAATCCGCTCTAGCAGTCGCTTTATTATAGTTCATGTTGGTTCAGAAGCTGGATTTGTTCCAGGTGCTGCTTTAGTTTTTCGCTCGGGACTATCAACTGGAGACTATCATGGACAGATGAATAGAGATAATTTTGAAAAGTGGTTGCTCGAGAAGCTTCTACCTAACATTCCTCCCAAATCAGTCGTGGTAATGGATAATGCGTCTTATCATTCTCACGTAGAAGCTCATATGATATTGTGGCTTAAATCGAACAATCTTGTGTGTGATCCAACAAGGGGAAAATATCAATTATACGAAGTAATGTCAGCCAACAAGCCTAGAGAAAAAAAGTGTAAAATTGATGGTCTTTTACGTAACCTCGGTCATACACCTTTAAGGCTGCCTCCATACATGTGCGACCTCAACCCTATTGAACTTGCATATGCAGGAGTAAAAAAATATATTCGAGAGCGCAACACCGGTGAACTTTCAATTAAAGATTTAAATAAAATAACATATCGGCTAAAAATTGGAAATCGTATGTTAAACATGTTCGTTCTATTGAATATAAATACTGGGAAGTAGATGGCAAAATTGAAGCGGATATTGATGATTTAGTTATCACACTGGGATCTTTAAGTAGTGACGACGAAACCTCATCGTTTTCAGAGGAAGACAACGATTTAGAAGGAATCGAACCATTAGAATCACAGCCGTCAACCTCAAAAATGGCTTTGTTTTTTTTTCATATATTTTGTAAAATTGTTCATAAAGTAGCTGTCAATAAACTGCTTCAAAATAATTAATTTTCTGTTCAATACCGGGTGTCAAAAAATATCTAATATTGCAATTAATATTTGAAAAACTACAGAACTCATATTTTTCCAAAATTAACACATCAATGTAGTTATAGTAGGGGAGCCAGCACTGATTCCAGTGAACCAGATTTATCAAACTTTTAACTTATGCAGTTCGACTTTGGGCTATTCGGGTATAACAAAAGTGACCGTTTGTCTCCGTCTGTCATATTACTTGTTACAGGGAGCGTCATTGTGAAGTACTATACAGGGCGTTTCCTAATTGCGTGCTAATGTTAAAGGGGGGTGATTCTTGGATCTTTTTAAGAAAAAAAAATTAATATGAACCTAAAAGTCTTAACTTTGGAGATACAGGGTTTTAAAAAAAAATTTTTGAATCCTAATTCTGATGCTATTATAGATAAATAACTGTGGGAAATTTGATACACGTCTTTTATACATAAAAGTGCATTTTTTATTAACAATCAATTTTTAAAATTTCTACCAGTGGCGTGCATATGTAATTAAACTGGGTAAATCCGTATGCTCCTTAATGCATAGAAGACGTGTATCAAATTTCATGCAGTTATCTACAATAGCATCAGAATTGGGATGAAAAAAAAATGTTTTCTTTTTAAACTTTACCATCCTGTATCTCAAAAGTTAAGACTTTTAGGACATAAAAAAACCCCCTTTAACATCAGCACGCAATTAGGAAACTCCCTGTATAGTACTTCACAGTGACGGCTCCTGTATAAAGTAATATGACAAACAAAGACAGACGGCCACTTTTGGCATACCCGAGTAACCCAAAGTCGAACTGCATAAATTAAAATTTTGATAAATCTCGTTCACTGGCTCTGATGCTGACTGCCCTTGTAAAATCTGGACTTGTAAATCATGTATCACTATACTGGGAGGTCCAATAATGGTAGACGTAGCCAATAGCCCGGAAACCGTTAATGACAGAACTCAAGAAAAAATATATTTATAGGTAAATCGATCAAGAAAAATCAAAATTAAATCATTTTAAAATTCGAAAGTTTGCAGTTTTTGCAACACAAAAGAGATATAGAAGTGCGGTACACGAAAGAAAACAGACACATATAGATAAAGGTTCATTAAGCATAGTTACATTTTAATTATCTGAAGTGCATATAGTCAAAAAGGAGTGCCATATTATTTAAAGAACGACGGGACACCACTGGTTTAAAGAGATTTCTTGGCCGACCTTTCTAAACCAATTGACTCCGCCCGGTTTTCTTTCGTGTCCCGCACTATAACAAAGAGATTGATTACAAGGCAGTAGCGGCTCGTGGATATAAGAACGGTTGAATCATAGGTAGGTAGGTGGGCAGCGCCGCAGGCGAAAATTTTTCGGGTTGCCACGCTCAAAATGGCTATTTTTTTAATCTTTTTATGATGTTAATTATCCATAGCTTTGGAGCGTTTTTTAATACTTAGGGGAAATAATATGAATTGATAAGATTTTAAATATATTTTTTTGTTCTTAAAAAACAGTTATGTACCTATATCTTAAAGTTAATTTCGATTCGATTCGATCGATGTAAAACTGCTTCCGCCTCCGATGATCCGAGCGCACTAATTTACATTAATTCTATAACAAGCGAACAAGCGTCTGCAGCCTGCAGCAGCAGCTTATGTCGCTCCCATCTCTATTTGGCTTACTGATATTCACCTAAGAGTAAGAATAAAAATGAGTTCATTATTTACATATTTAGCCACTGCCAAGATTACCTCACAGTATAAGGTCGATCGTACGACGATGCCAAGCCTAGCCAGGAACACCAATATTTATACCAATTTATATTACGGTGAATATATTTAAACCTGATGCAATAAAATTTTCATACAAAGAATAGTAATGTGTTTCCAGTATTAGTTTCTAAGCTGTACAAAGAAATTACTTTTATTGCAAAATAGTAAATTACAAACTAAAATACCCAAAGCCTCATATCAGATTACACCAGTAACAAGAGTTTTAGTTAGATATTGCAAACCCGATCGACAATTCCACTTATTAGACCATCCCACTGTGGTATTAGACCATCCCACTTTCATTGACAAGGGATCCTTATAGTAAAAAAGTATAATAGTCTATAGTAAAGATTGTTACAGGGTCACGTGATCGGCGTGGCTTAAAAACCAATAGCGGGTCGTGGAACTACAATAAATTTGAAACAAGAAATTAATTTGCTAAAAAATATTTTGTTAGATACCAAGCTTTCCTTAGCATCACTACTACATTTGTTTTAATGTATTATTGTGTATTTGTTGATATGGTTCAAATCTTCTAGTTATATGTTACGTTACTTCAAGAAGCAGCGTTCTAAAGGTGCGGTGACATTAGAAGAACATTGATTTTTTATATATTTAATAAATAAGTTTTATTTACTTTATCTTGGACATTGCGAAACTAGACCTAACTATGGTGCGGCAATGTGAGTTTGTAAAAAAATGGCCGTTTAAGTTTGGAATTTTCTTTTAATCACTGAGTAAACAAGATTTCCTTTTCCAGGAGACATGTCTAATGGAAGATACCTTATTCACTTATATTGGGTCACATGACGTATTGATCAATCCGGTTCAGTATAATAGAACGTTTATTTCGTCGGGGATCATGTGAGAATCCTCAGAAGCAAAATGATACAAGAAAGAGTCGGTGATTTTTTTGACGATTACAATAGTTTTTCCTATCAAAGAATTGAAATAATTATAGAATATATATATACTATATTAAAGTAATCAAAGGGCGTCTCACGCTCAAAAAAACATACTGCGATTTCGAAAATCACTAGATTTTGGATGAAATCTGGGGAAATAATAAAGTTTCCGATGATTTCACGCCTTTTTTTAATTTTTACTTGAGTTGGGCCAATTTTTTATGTAAGTGTTGTCAGATAAAGGAATTTAAATGGTGATTCTTTAGGTATTAAAAGTAAAAATGTGTTCGTAAACATGCTCCAAAGTGGTTAGAATTTAAGTTTTAGGATATTGAAAATTTAAAAAATTCTTTTATTTTTTAAATTTTAGCTATTAACATGGAAAAACAATATGACAATTGACTATTCTATTCTTATCTTATAGCGCTCGCTTTTTCTACTTTCCTCGCAAGAATAAAGTATTCTAGTTGCAAAAAAACATGTTTTCTCAGTTCCGTCGGTTAGTCTGTATGTCTGTCCGCGACAAAGCTCAAGAACCTCTTGTCCTATTTACTTCAAGTTTCGGTTAAAAATTAAAGGTCATATGATGATGATGTGGTAACATTTTGGTAAAAATCCAATATAGCTGAAGAAAATGGCGGTCTATTGAAATGTTAAAAAAATATTATTAAACTGCTTATCCATTTTATCCAAATTTTGCAGAAAAGTAGGTGTGACATGACCATCAACTGATAAGTTTTACTACAAATCCAAAATGGCGGCCTAATAAAATGTTATAAAAGTCAATGCAGAAAACTACTACATCGATTATGTTCAAATTTTGCTTAAAAATCAAATATTATATAGGGATGAACTGGTAAAAATGTTGAGACAAATTCAAAATGGGGGAACAAAACGGTAGCCTAATTAAATGTTTAAAAATATCTAAAAAAGTACTTATCGGGTTGATTGATTGAGGACATCCCCATTTTGGATATTTATTATCGATTTTTAATCAAATCTGTACAAATATTAAACTTCCGCCGCCATGTTTGCATTACAATCTTGAATTTTTAAAATGTTGACAAAAATTCATGATGTGCAGTCTTAAATACCCCTAAATGCCGAATTCTAATCAAATCTGCAAATATTTTGAATTTAGTCTGCTATGTTGGTGCCGCCATTTTTAATTCTCAAATATTGACTAAAATTTGATAACTTTCATTTTTAAATACTTCTAGATACCGATATTTCAGCCGAATCTGTACAAATGACAAAATTCGTTCGTTATATTGGCGCCACCATTTTGATTTTTGCTGTGTATTCTTAAATAATCTCCACAAATGTTAAAATCGTCCGTCCGACCTGGTGACATTGTCATTTTGTCACCGCTATTTTGAATTTTTAAATGCTGACACTCTTAAATTTTCCTAGGCAACAATTTTTAGTTTAATCTACACAAGTAACAAAATTCGTCGGCCGTATTGGCGCGGCCATTTTGGATTTCTAAACGTTGACTAAAAAAATTCGGATTTCTTATATCCGAAAATGTATGCATGTCAAATTTCAAAATAATCGGTACTAGAAGTGGTGAAAAATCCATTACAAGATTAGAACCAGACATACAATCAGAAAAAAGATTGGTTATAGTTAAAAACTCTAACAATAGTATTCACTAAAGAAGTTTAAATTTAGACAAAGTCTAACTTGACAGTTGCAGGTTTAAGATGACATTTTTAACAAATGAAGAGATAATTTTTCTAAATGTCACAATTACAAAATGGCAGTGACATAAAACAAACATAACTAAAAACTAAAGTTTAATAATATATAAATAACTAATTTCCGTTTAAACTCACCTAACTTATTGGTTTGATTTTAATAGTGAAGTAGGGAACGTTTATTTCTTTGATATTTGTAAAAATACCTATGTGTCTCATTAAGGAATAGGTAAGAATCCTTTCTTTTGTCAACGATAATGAAGCCTGGTTCATTTCTTCATTTTCGTACATCAAATATTTTAACAGATCGTCATTTTGTTTCGCCATATTGAATTGATACCAATATTTTCTTGTATCAGACGTAATTTTTGTGGAAAATTAAATAAAATTAAAGTTAATCGAGTAATTGGACTTTTTAGCTATACCGGAACAGACCGACCGACCGACCGACAGTAATGGAAAAACATGAAGATCTGTAAAAACCCGGAACGATGATTTTTTCACGATTAATGATATTTCCTTATGCGGGAAGTGAAAATTCGCGCCGCCACTGGCATTCGTCAACAAATAGCCACGGCTTGAACATGGGCCATCCCCACTTCTGGTTTTATCGTAAACGTTGGTCGATAGAATGTGAAAAATAGGGGAACCGTGTTGGCGCATACCCCTAACTGATTTATGAATGAATTGTGATCTCTACTTTAATTCTTACTCTAAGATATTCACCATTACGTTGCCATAGCAACTGCCGTAAACAAATCTAACCGCGGAAACAGGCGTGCGGGGGGAGTCTGATGCGGAATTTGTTACTGCTGCTCAACGAGTCGCTCTTATGAAAGGTGGTCAGCGCGCTACGTTTAAAGTCATTATTCTTTTTTGAGTATATAACGCGTTAGGTTTGATAGAAAATAATGGTATAATTAAGTAAATAATGTAAATTTATATAAAACATACTACATTTTTATAATAAAAATATAGATTATAAAATGCTTAACATTTTAAAAATATTTTTATTTTTAAGTAAATTGATTGGAAAATCGCTTCACCCGCGTCCCCTGTCGAGCCGCCACTGTTACAAGAACAAGGACTACGAAAATATAAAAAAAGTTCGTGACACACTCCACATCTTCTCTACTTCATTAAGCAAAAAAGGTTAGATGTGGGTTCAACTTATATTTAATATCCTTGTATATTTATTCTCTAAAATTGTGTACGTAGGATTCAAAAAATCATTAGTATTCCGTTTCCGGTTTTCCATTTAAAGAATAATTCCTTTTGTCTTTTTTTCTGACGCACCTGTTTACGTGGAGAAATTTTTACATGATGCACAAGTAGTCACTAAATAATATTTCAAATATGATTTGTTGCCAAATTTAATCTATAAAAATTGTTGACTAAACCTGTACATACTACTTAGTTTCCTGTCAAATTTATATGACTTACCTAACTAACTTATTACCTAAACCCTACCTACATCTTAATATTTCTAATCTTCAGAAATAAAAAAATTAGTAGAAGAACTCTATGTATTTCAAAATTCTTAATTCTAGTTAACCTAATTATTTTATTTATATGAAAAAAAGCAAAATACACTCTACGGCTTGTTGCTAGAAATCAAGAACATAAACCAAAACTAACAAGAATAAATAACAATAGCTTTTTAACGCTAGTTCTGCAAGTGCTGTTACCGCGTGTTTCCATGTTTTTATAGGATTTATTGTATAAAGTTGCTTTTGTAATTAAAATTACATTTTGTAACGAAGGATATTTTTCAAAAGTATCCGTTACAAGATACTCAACAATATTATCTAGTTTTAAGATAGCTTTTTTCATAATTAAAAAAGTTACTTCAGAGTAACTTACTTTAATGTAACTTAAATATTAGATACTACCTGCTCTGATAATGATACACATGAACTTCCATATGAAGCTAGCCTGGAGGTTGACCAAGGTACCATGCTATTAATGAATTGTGATGTATTTATGTAAACTGCTAATCGGAATTTACTTGTACATATATATATATATATATATATATATATATATATATATATATATATGTGTGTGTGTGTATATGGGTTTGTGTATGCGTAGTACCTGTTGACTAAGGCATAAACCGAATGGGTTAATAAAGAGTTCTGTTCCTAACTAGTGTGAAAAGTGATACTTTTCTGCAAGCAACTAATATTAGCCCAAAGAGCATAAAGAATATTAATATAACCATTATTTTTACATTTCCTTATTAACATCCAGGTTCGGATTCGAAAGTTTGTCTTGGTGATGGGTGGGCCCGAGTGTGGTATGTGACAATACTGAGCAGTGTAAAGCTTCTAAGTTGATTAAATAGAAGTCAATGGTAAATTTTGGTAGATATTCAATATGGAGAAACAAAATGGCGGCCTATTGAAATGTAAAGGAAAATATTTCTAAAAAGTAATTGTTCAATTTACCTCAAATATTTCACAAAAATCGAGTGTTACGTAGGAAAGAAATGATAACATTTTGGCACGAATTAGCTTGAACAACTACATATTAGATTGTGCAATAATTAATTGTGATACATATGTATGTATGATACTAGTTCAAAATAACGGTACAAAATGGCGATCAAATAAAATGTTAAAAAAATCAATGTAAACAAACCTTGTTATTCAGTTGACTTCAAGTTTTGCACAAAAATTAGATGTGAGATAGGGATACACTGGTGATTTTGGTACGAGTTCAACATGACGGAACAAAATGGCGGTATAATGAACTTGTAAAGGTCAACTTGTTCAGTTTATTTTAAATTATGGCCAAAAATCAAGTATGAAATAGGTAGAAAGTGTAAAAATGTGTGTGTATGTTACTAAATTACTATGTGCGGAACTAAATTGAGTCTCATTCCACTATACTTAATAAACGGAAAGAATAACGAGAGAAGATCCGAATAAACGAAATTTATCTGTTTTTTAATTTGTATTAATCTCAATATGGATAAAGGCAATTCAAATTTGAAGCTATATAAGAGGTTTTTAAAAAATGAATTAAACCTCCATTTACTCCATTTTGTTTTGCCATATTGGAGTGGTACCAAATTTTTTTCCAGTTCATCTCTGTGTTGGTACCAAATTTTTTTCCAACTCATCCCTGTACTACATTGATGTTTGTGCTAAATTTAAAATATTAATGATCAATTTAAAGTAATTTTTTACACCAACTTAAAGGGACAACCCACACAATGCATTGAAAAACGATTTTGGTGAAGTTTTCTAAAATTTTCATATAATGCAGCTTATGCTCTCTAGATTAATTTTGAGAAAAAACTCTGGGGGTGGTGGGCTATTTTTTGAGTTACGTGTCAAAAATTCGATATTTTTATAATCTGTAATTCTTAATATTTTCTAAAATCATATGTTGTAAATTAAAATTTAAAGACTTTTTTTAGTTTATTTAGGTATGTGAGGTAGGGTTTATGTTATTTTCAGTAATATTAGACGGGGTGATTTTTTAATCGAATTTATATTTTAAATAACGGAATTTAGATTTGTTGAACATTTATTATTTTTTATTAACTCCTGAATAAGAAGAAAATAACAACTCCTCTTTCACAGGTTAGTAAAGTAGTGTCATGTCAAACATGTCACATTTGATATACTGAGTGTTTAAAACGAACATATCACTGTGCCTTCGTGGAAAATCAAGTGTTACATAGGAATGAACTGATAACTTTTTGGTACAAATCGGCCTGAAAAACTACATATTAGATCGTGCACGAAATAATTGCGATAAAAAGATAAATTGGTAAAATTGTGGTACGAGTTCAAGATAACGGAACAAAATGGCGGCCAAATAAAATGTTAAAAAAATCAAGGTAAAAAAACTTTGTTATATAACTCACTTCAAATTTTGCATAAAAATTAGATGGTAGATAAAGATACACTGGTAAAATTTTGGTACGAGTTCAAAATGACGGTATAATGAAATGTTTAGAATATGACTCTCCATTTTTGAATTTGTATCTAGACAATTTCGAAGTATTAGTATATATAAGATATATAAGTACGTTTATTTGATTGTAACCGAATTAATAATTATATTAGATTATACAATGCGGTATTTTCTGCATAATAAAGGTTTTTAAATGAAGTCAAAATTTAAAATAACAATAAGCACTATCATTTATATACTTAACTATACCTGATATTTATCATATATATTTATCATGGTATACATATTTGTATTTACATTTATTCAATTCATATTATTTTACATAGATCACTTGTTTTGAACAAAAATTTTAACATTTTATTTTGTCTACTTGATGAGGGTCAAAATGGAGATTTTCTTTTTTACTTTCAACAATAAAAATATGCTTTTTGTCACTAGATTGTCATTATTTTGACACCGATTTAATAAATCGCTAATACTAAATAATAATCAACTTTTAATAATTAATATTTAACATTGTGCTCGATTCGGTAACCGAAAAACCAAACAATATCTGTGCACAAAGCAAGCACCGTTCATATCTCCTCTGATTTGCTAGAGCCGTAACACCCTGTTATAGTCTGATATTGGTTGCGAAATTCGATCGAAACTTGGTATTTTACCCTATTGCGAAAATCTTGATTACACGTACAACTTTTTAAATTAGGGATTTTTTTTAAAAATGTTTCTATGAAAATTACAGATGAAAGCCAGAAAAAGTGCTTTACAAGCGAAAGTTACATATTTTTAAATGGACCAATTAGGTTTTCTATATTTTTGAATTGTACTGTCAAATCTAGACTTTTCCCATGAAACATGCTATATTTCTAAATTCTTGTTTTTTGAGTAACATATCTGAAATTAGTTATTTTTGCTACTTCAACACCTTGTATAATCTCTAAACGGTTTAACAAAGAGCAAAATGATCTTCACTTATTATTTTTGGAAGATATCTTACCTGATCGTCGGATATTAAGTTCCGAGAGATATAGAATAGAATAGAAAAATACAATACAGAATTCAAAAATGTAAAAATAAACTTGGTGGTCCATTTAAAAAAATGTAAATGGGTGGCGGCGCACATATTTATAACTTTTACATAAATCATTTTTTTTTTAAACCAACATTTAAAAAGTTAAAGGGCTCTATTTGGACTCATTCACCCTGTATTTCAGCCCCAACATATTTACTCCAGGCGGTGGGTCAAAAAATCATGTGAAAAATGATAAAAATTAAAAAGCATTTTTTTTATTTGTTAAATAGTTAGAGGTAAAAGGAAGTCATGAAAAACATTCAAAATTCTACCTAGTTTTTTTAAAACATTTTATTGGCTTTTATTTTGATACCACCATATCTATCATATAACAAAGAGAAATCCACCTTTCGTGACCCCTAAATTCAACAAAAAATCGGTAAATTTTCTTTACCCGGAACTTTCTCCATTATGAATCGTTCCTTTTATTAGGAATAGTGAAATGAGACCCAATTTGGTTCCGGACACACAGCACATTTAATAACACATATACATATACTGTCTTTTCAAACATTCTTATTAGGCGCGATTTTAATTCACCAAAATGGGGTGTGTACCATATTAAGCCAGTTTTTACCTATGCTGCTTAATTTTTGTGCATAATTTAAAATAAATTGAATAAATAGTTTTTAGTTAAGGTAATTAATATGGAAAATGCTTTTTGGCATCTAGAGACCCTGAAACGTGAAGACCTGAAAAATACTTGGAGGGTGATTTTTTTCACGATTGAAATATTTTAAATATACTTAAATAAGTAAAATTTTAAGAGGTGAGAGATGTTTCGCTTTTTTCGAAATATTTTATTACTATTTTTGCTTCTCTCGTAAAAGTACTGTAATAGTAAAAAAATCATCCACCCAAGTTTTCACAGACCTTGACGTATTAGCGTCCCTAAATGCCAAAAAACATATTTTCCCATTTCCGTTCCTGTCATTTTACTAACTAGTTTGGGATCCGTTCTGGTCAAACACAATTTAAATTCTGACATGACATCAGTTGTTAGATGGATACAGTTCAACGTTCCTAGGTGTCATAGCAAAAGAAATTGAATAAGTAGTTTTTAGTTAAGGTAATTCGTACCAGTATATTCTTATATCACATTTAATTTTTGTGCAAAATTTGAGGTCAATCGATTTAGTAATTTTTTAGCTATGCTCCGAGATGGCAGACAAACAGACCGTCGGAATTGAGAAAAATGTTTTTTGCCAACTAGAAACGCGATAGTATGTAAAACTTATTTATTTCTTCATCAGACTTAATTCTGGCACAAAATATGAAACCATAAAAAGTAGTTTTTTCAAACTGATTTTTAAATTTTTTTATTAAGTCCCTATTTGATTCATACTAAATTTTACCAGTTGATTCCTACTGATTACTTGATTTTTATGCAAAATTTCAGGTAAATTAGATAAGTGGTTTTAGTAATATTTTTTTTTTACATTCTACTAGGCCATTTTGTTTCGCAATATTGGATTTTTACCAAAATGTTACCAGATCATCCTCATATGACCCTTAATTTTATACCAAAATTGGAAGTTAATTACCTAGCTTTTCAGCTATGGCGCGAACAGACCGACGGATTTAAGAAAATATGTTTTTGGGCATCTAGGAACCCTAAATGAAGATCTGTAAAATCCTAGGTGAGATAGTGATTTGATTACAATTGTTTTTATTAAAAATAAAGTAAAAATATGCTGTTAATTTTTTCCTATTCAAAACTACTAATAGCCTGGACTAATTCGGAATTTAATTTAAAATATCAATTAGCACGTCATGACAACGTTGTTATCTTCCATTTTTGACTTTCGTTAAGTATATAATAAAAGACAATTTGAATTTAAAAAATAAATTGTAAATCATATAAGTGTAAATATAAACATGTATAATAATAAATAAATATGATAAATACCAGATAAATATCAGAAAATATCTTTGAAGATTTTTAATTAGGTTACATCAAAGGTTACATTAAGAAAATTGTAATAAAATATTTAATATTTACTGATTCTTCTCAATAGCATACATATAAATCTTAGAATGCTGAAATATGTTCGTTTTAAATATTTTTTAAATAAAATATAAGAGTTACGACCTTATTTACTACCTCTTTTCTGTTTTACTAACCTATAAAATAAATAAAGTTTTTATTTTTTCGTTCTTTATAGTTATTAAAATATAAAAAAAAATCTAAATTCCGTTACTTAAAATATAAACTATATTAAAAAAATCTCCCTATATAATATTACTAAAAAACGCACTCTTCCCACCTCACGTACCTAATAAAACTAAAAAGAGTGTAAAATTAGCAACATAAGGAATCTAGAGGTATGCCTAGAAGTAGTCGATAACCACCAAAATGTTTCCTGAAAATGAAATTAGAGGTTAGAAGTTACTTTATATGTGGAATTCAGACAATTTTACCGAAACCAGTTTTTACTGCATTTTGTGTGTTATCCTTTTACCATATCACACCTGACTTGAACAAAATTTAAAATGAATTGGATACATAGTTTTTTACACTGTTTTGTTTTAAACATTTTATTAGGCCGCCATTTTCTTTCGATGTATTGGATTCGTACCAAAATTTTACGAGTTCATCTCTACATCACACTTAATTTCGGATAAAATTTAAAGTTAATTGAATAAGTAGTTTTTGACATGGATTTAAAAAATATATATATTTTTGTTGTATAATTTGCTCCGCTATAAAGAATTTTTAACAAAATATTTCCATTTTCCATCTTCATATGATTCTTGATTTTTGAAATGAATCTGAAATAATAGTTTTTAAGCTATTGCCGCACACAGATAGACCGAAAGACAGACCGACGGAAATATGGAAAATGCTTTTTGGCATCTAAAGACCCTGAAACGTGAGGACCTGAAAAATACTTGGAGGGTGATTTTTTTCACGATTGAAATATTTTAAATATACTTAAATAAGTAAAATTTTAAGAGGTGGGAGATGTTTTGCTTTTTTTCGAAATATTTTATTACTATTTTTACTTCTCTCGTAAAAGTACTGTAATAGTAAAAAAATCATCCACCAAAGTTTTCACAGACCTTCACGTATTAGCGTCCCTAAATGCCAAAAAACATATTTTCCCATTTCCGTTCCTGTCATTTTACTAACTAGTTTGGGATCCGTTCTGGTTAATCACAATTTAAATTGTGACATGACATCAGTTGTTAGATGGATACAGTTCAACGTTCCTAGGTGTCATAGCAAAATAGCGCTAGAATTAGAATTTCTAAGATATTTTAAACGAAAAGTATGCTCCAGAAATGGTTTGTGATAATGATCTATGATTGGGTATAAGCGAAAGTTTTATCTCGTATGAATATTTGTTTGACCTGGACAACTGGGATAATTCCGGCGAAATAGAAAAGAGTGGCAATCCTGCGTGGTGGTATAAATGTTTAATGCCATTGGTGACAACAGCCTTGTAGCGTTTTTTTAAATATCAGCCGTGCTGTTGCGATTACCTGAAGAACAACTTACATGCTCGACGTTAACACGATGTTTATTTCGTTTTCCATTGGGGCGCATTTCACCAAAGCTATAGATTTAAACATATATATTTTTCTCAAAAAGAAGAAGAGATTTAACAGAGAAGTCCGTAAGTCCTTAGTCGCCGTAATTATACCAAATTTTCCCTAGGACTAGGGGCAATTACCCGGATGTAACATCACTGCAATGACATCTGCCGAAGCGTCGTTCAAGTGCCGATTTTTACACCCATACACTGGTTCATGGGCTTCTTGGAAGTATACAAAAAAGGCTTGCAGACGTCTCCGGTCGCCCTTCGTTAAACAGACCATCTTGAATGATATACGGTATATATTATCAATACTTAGGTTAGTCCAAGGTTTTATCAAGAGGACCTTATTTAGCTTAGCTACATATATTTTACAATTTTGGTCAGACGGGCTACCCAAAGTATTTTATTCTTATTTTTATATTTTATTCTTATTTTTATATTTTATTCTTATTTTTATATAGTTAGGCTGACCTGTGTACCAGTAATATATTTTTGGGCTTACCAAAGAATCATAACATATATTATGTAGCCTCCTGATTCTCACCATCCTGATTATTCCTAAGAATGCAGAATAGACCTGCAGTGTTCAGATTTAACAAATTTCCAACAGTTTCTTGGATTGATTTGTACTTATTTACTACATAATATTTGACATTGCCTGCGATTTTGGGTAATTTTGGTTGTAAATTAAAAAAGAATTTTCTGTTGTATTGTTACACAAAATTTTGGCGCAGGTAAAATAAACAGTTTTAACGTTTAATCTTAATGGAATCCAGGTTAAGATTGGGACGAGATTACCTCAGCTGAGGTTTTTTCGAGACCGAAAGTGTAATAATCAAAGCTGGTTAGGAATTCGACGCTGTAAAGCAGATATTTTCTTATATAATTTTTATATATCATTTTAAGTGTAACTAAAAAAAAGGTTTATAGTATTTTTATTTAATTTCGAAGGCCTTGTGCGTCAATATAGTCCTTCTCCTCGTTAGTTTTTTTTATTGAAATGTATAAAAAAGCATATGCGTTAAACTCGGATTGTCAGTATCACATAGCTGGGATCGGAACAGCGTTCTGTTTCATGAAAAAAATTAACTAATTCGTTCCCTGTTTGTAATTTTTAGTATACTTAGTAGAATGGTCAATAATTACCGTTATATTATATGAAAACTTAATCCGTGTTATCCAATATTCTATTTAAATTTGTCTTCCAAGTTATGGTAATTTTCGTATTTCAAATTGTACGAGAATGGCTTTGAACCATAATGTTTCAATGTATAATAAATAATACCAATTTTCCATTTGAAAAATAAATAACTTGTATTGAGTGTATTAGCTTATATTAACATAATATACAAAAATACCATATTATATTATCTAAAATACATAATAAAGCAGTCTATACTAAAACATCACAGTCAAGTTGATTAATATATTTTACTAAGTTATGCAGAATGTACGAACCGACGGCAAACTATATTTTGAATTAAATAATCTTAATAATTTAATTTGTTTCCAAGTTACATAAAAATATGTACATTGATTAGAGTCCCTAAATACTTAAATTACTTAAGGTACTTACAAGGACAATATTCATTTTTAATGCCACTAAAACTGCTACAACTTTTCGAAACATCTAGAGTTTGTTAGCATTTCCCTAGTTAATCTCCAAACTTGTTTTGCCGCATTTTCTAAAGCACTTGGAGATTTTCCTTTAAAAAGGTCCAAATTTGGCAAAAAATAGTGAGGACAACGTCGACACTGCAGGCACGAGATCAGTTGCAAAAATATTCCGTTTATTCGGTCTGCAATACAAGCCTCATCCCACTCACTTTCACGCGGATGCTTTTCACATTCGTAAAGCAAAAGAGTCTTCATATGGTAGCTTGTGACAGGATTTCCTGGAAGGTCCAAATGACGATCTCTGAGGGTTTTTAAGATACTGAGACACCTTTTTCTGCATCCACCTTGTAAAAGTCGGTTTTCAGCTTCCAAAAATGAAAGCACCCACGCGTCGCCTTCCATCGCCGACTGCTTGCCTTGAAGAGCAATGCATTCTTTTGAAAGAAGATCAAATCCCTCGGTTTTCACCTCAACTACGAGATTCGGATGTGGCCAAGGAATTTGGGGAAGAGGCCAGTGCGCCGCAGATCTTGGCCATAAACCTGTACACTTAAAAGCCGGAGTGATTTGCACAATGAATCTTTCTCGAATTCTTAGTTTCACTTCTGTCGTATCCGCGATCATTTTGACAGAATCGCGATAGGAACATTTATCACATGCTTGAGCCACTAAAGTTTGAAATCTGGATCGCATTTTTCGAGCAGACAGGTAGCCAGAAGCTGTTATAAACTCCACCCAAAGAGACATGGAACGTTTCCGTCCATCACTCAATTTAAGCACTGCACATCCCGGCAAAGTTCCGTCATCTACAAAATTCAAAACGCCCATTTGATTTAGATATATTACCACTTCGAATTCGGTTGGAGATATTACTTCTAACCCATCGTATCGCCCATTATAATCAGTAAGAGAAGATATAAATCTAGGTTCTTGCACTTCTACCTCTTTAAGCACGTCTTGGACAACACGACACACTTCTTGAATAGTTTTTGCTGTTGTGAGTTTCCTCGCCTGTACTTTTTCAGTATAGTATTTATTAAGCTGGTAAACCATCTTGGATTGGGCCGCTAACATATCAGGCGGCACAAGCATATTGGCCGTTGGGGGGCTACTGGAGCCTCGTCTTTCAGCAGGAGCCACGGTGATAACAATAATATTTCACTTTTGGTAAACGTTTACTGGAAGGGGTTAAATGTTGATTTTCTCCCTCTACAAATACACAATCTTACAATTTAATAATATATATGAGAACTAAGACGGATCGAACAATGCTTACGAAAAGACGGCGGACACTGCGTTCCGCGATTCAGCGTCAACGCCAGGTGAGAACGCTCCCTACTTTTTAGGGCCGGCTCATGTCGCTCTATGATCCCGCCTCCAACAACCAATGGTGGCTGATTGTGCGCCAAAGTCATTATTTTAGTAACATTGATTGCTCTGTTTTCTGATAGCGGGCTGTCTGTTTTGATAAAGCTGATGTGAATTTTCGTATTTCTGATTCTCTGCTTGACTATGCTGCCTGGAAAATTCTAATTCAAAATTATAAGTAAATAAAAGGATAAAAAAGTTCATCCTTCCTGAAGCTCTTAATTAATTTGTTCTATGTTCGGTGAGCGTAATGTTAATTTATTGTATCTGAAAGAAATAATTTTAAATATTCATCTAAGGTAAGGGTTAGCGCCTATCATTTTTGATGTAATATTTCTTATAATACGTATGTTTCACAAACACTAAAGTAGTAACTATTTTTGAGAGCAGAAAAAACAGATATTTTTCGTTTTTGCTAGTGCAAAACCGGCTTTTCTTGAGATAAATTTTACCTTAAAAATATAATTGTAATTTTCTAATTTCAATATGTTAATTTAATATTAAGCTGAAATAGCCGGGAACTTTCATCTCTTCTCACATTATAATTAACTTCTCTGTCTTATTCTCAAATTGTGAGGTCGGCTTCGTTTAACGGTAACTTTTATACTTCAACTGTTTACATATTTGCATAGTTTTTTTTTTATTATATAGGTCCAGAAACGCCTTAGGATCTCTTTCAAAAAGTTGCTGGGATTTTTTTTGGGCCAAAAATGAAAATTTTCTGGTTTGGTGACTCCAATGTACAAATGTAGTTTTATCCATCCACACCAATAATTTTATTACTTAACTTTTTAAATTTTGTTGTATTTTGGTAATGGATATTGATAGAAAGGCAAACAATATATTGCGCTATAACCTCTCTAAAATGGGAAAATCCGCACTAAATGTGAATTTTAATTTATGGAAAAAAAATTATAACTTCATTAAAAAAAACAGAAAGCAAAAGACATTTGACAAGAAGTGGCAAGAACTTTAAAGTCTTTAATCGCCTATCACTTTTGATACAATATTTCTTATAATACGTATATTTCACAAATACTAAAATAGTAAAGGTTTTTGAGAGCAGAAAATGCAGACATTTTTTGTGTTTGCTTGTGCAAAACAGCCTTTTCTTGAAATAAATTTTACCTAAAAAATATAACTGTAATTTTCTAATTTCAAGATGTTACATATGAATATACCCATCATTCAATAAAAAATATTAATTTAATAAGTAGCTTAAATATTCGGGATCATACTCACATTATAATTAACTTCTCTGTCTTATTCTTAAATTGTGAGGTCGGCTTCGTTTAATTGTAACTTTTATACTTAATTTCAACTGTTTACATATTTGCCTCCTGTGAGAGTTTTTTTTTAAAAAGGTCCAGAAGCCCTCTTCTGCAAGAGGCTGCGCTGCATTATATGGGCGTTCGTTGGCCTTAGGATCTCTTTCAGAAATTGGTTGGGGTTTTTGTTGGACCAAAAATGAAAATTTCTTGGTTTGGTGTCGAGCAAATGTGGTAATGAATATTGATAGAAAGGCAAAATGCGCTAGAACTTCTTTGAAATGGAAAAATCAGTACCAAATGTGAATTTTAATTTGTGGAAAAGAAAGTCGCAAGAACTAGCAAGAAGTTTAAAGTCTTTAAGGCTTAGCAAGTAACCGAACTTAAAAGCCGTCGATTAGCAGGCACTAACAAACCTTTTTGAAAACAAGGCAACATACGATTTTTCATTTGTGTTTATTTGATTCTATTCATTTCATTGTTTTTCTAATATATTGATGTAAAATAGATTGAATTGGAGCAAGAAGATTATTTAGTAACTTTTTTTACAATCTTTGGTGGTATTTTTTTGGAGTAACCGTTGTCGTCTGTCTACGCTAGTCTTGGCAGCGCCTTTAGTCAGAATTAAACCAAAAACATTCAAGTAATGGTTTTTTTTTACTATAGTTATAAGGAAACCACTTATATTGTTTAAAAATTTGACGTTTATTGAATGTCTGCTTACCATCTGCAAGCTCCTTGGTCCAATCCGAAGTCAACTTTGAAGTGCACTTCGAATTTTGTCTAATGTAAATGTCCCCACACTGTTGGCATTTGCCAAGCAAGCCAATTTCATAACACATTCGGGTTGAAATTGAGTGTAAATGTAGCTTTAAGCATTTGACCCGGTCAATAAATCTATTAAACTCTAGCCATCTAAATAATGTGTAAATTTGAATCGAATAATTAAGCAAATATTGTTAATATCAGTTCGTCGTTCACTAGTTAGCGCTATATAAATAAAGGCCCAAGTTTCTACCTTGTTACTGGTTGTACTACTGACCAACCAAATGCCCATATTAAAAAAAACTAATTTATTTAAAATATTTTTCAAATTATGAAATTCAGGCGAAGCAATAAAATCATAAGTCCTTATTTTCATATAAGTTACTAATTGTATTGAGAATTGAATGTTGAACTTCTTATAACATGTGCAAAAACTTTGCTTAACGAAATATTTATTTTCGTAAAGGAGGAGGTTATCAGCTAGTAAAGTGTGGGCTGTTGCAAGATTATATGAAAAAAAAAATTAAAGAAATGGAGATGTCATATGAAGAACTTCGGGTCGTGGAATGTATTCTGAATTATGGTTAACGCCATACTGGCTAATATTACCATAAGCACCATTAGTGGGAATTAAGCGCTATCTATATAATACTAATAGATAAATTCTATATCCTCTTAGTAGAATTAAAACGTTAAAAGATATCTCCTTAAGTGATTTGCAACCAAAAAAGCCGCGTGGTGAAAAATCACTTAGGGATATGTAAATACTGAGACAGAGGTTCTTCTCAATACAGATCTTTTTCATTTTCCAAATATATAAAATACTCGTGAGTAATGGAAATAAAATCAACTTTTCCAGTAGTATTTAAAATATTCTTCCATTTTCAACCAAATTTGACCAATTTTGATTTTCAACCATTACTGACCTACACAATACCTGCCAATACCTGCAAAATATTAAATATTAAAATGGTTAATAAAATCAAACTCTTTGCCAAAAAAAAACCAAAAACCATACAAACTAGGATACTTTCTGAATAACCACGCCATTTTATCACCTAACTTACTGACACAAGGGTTGTTTAGTGCCCATAATAAATCATTTAATATTATCAACATTCATTAGGATTTAAAATCACAGAACCGAACGCGACAAGAAAATAGATTCCTTCTATTTAAACTAAGAAAAGGGTTTCAAGTTCCCAACTAGCAATTCAACGCTGTAATAACGTCTGCTCGGGCGACCCGACGTTGGCACCCAACGTTGAGGCGATATCTACGTAACCGGTATTTCCACCAATTTGGTCAATCAAATTTGGGTAGTAACGATGTCGGGTCCGAATTGCAGGTCAAAACATCCAACCAAATATGAAGTAGAGGCGACGTTGTCATTATCGGCTGAATCTAATCAACAGAAAGTTCTAAAATTGTACCTGTGTTCCAACTGTAGCTAAAATCATTAAACTTATGTTGGAATATAGATTTTTACAAACGAAACGGTGTGATGGCTGGTCTCAAGAAAATAGCACGGCCACAACCGCCAAATTAAACTAGTAATGTAGTAATTAATGACTTGTAAACAATGTTGACAAAATCAAAAACGTACTTCAGTTTATCGATAAATATGTATAATAATATATAAAAATATAATTTGTTGAGTTTAGGATCCCTAAAAAAAATTTAAATTTGCCTGAGAGTTTGAAGAAAACAATTTGTATTTAATATTTAGTCAATAATTATAACAATAGTACATTGTAGTCCATAAATATTCAAAATATTAAAAATTAATATATTTTAACCAACATGGATGTCATGCCGAAGAAGGGTAAGCAAAAATGGCGTTGTCTGTCAAAATTCCTAAATATTGCCCTATTCTGACATAAATTAATGGTATAATGAATAGGTGAAATAATTTGCACTGCTTCTTACTTTTTGTACTAAATTTTGTCCCAAAATTGACTTATTATAAAAAAATTACATATTTTTTACCAAAATTGATTTGACAAGACCTTGAATTCCATAGACATTCCACCAATCACAATCCTTTAGAGTGCGCGCGTATTTCAAATCTTATTTTCGATGTTTTGAGGTCTGATTTGGGCTTTAATGATGGTTTTATCGACGAACCTGATCTAGCCTAACAAAGTCTAAAAAAAGTCAAACGACGAACCAATAGCAACAAATTGGCAGGTTAGGATTGGTTAGGTACAAGACCCTGAATCCAACAGGCATGGATTCAGGGTCTTGTACCTAACCAATCCTAACCTAACTTAATCCGAATTTTTATTAATTATAAGTTTTGGGAAAATAAGATAAAAAACGCTCAAACTAAACATTCAACAAAACTTGATTATATTCCGGGCAAATAAGCGACCACCATTTGTACTTGTTACTTTAGGGCAAACTTTTCAAGCATTTCAAACTTATTTTGCCTTTAGAGTATTATAGGACATATTTTGGACAACGGGGGTGGGGGTTCATTATTTAAAGAAAGTAAAAAATTCGAAACAAAATACTTATACAAAAGAGTTTTCAAGTAACATATTATTTGGTATATAACAACTAAAACAGAGATCAGGTAAATAATAGCAAAAATAAAAATAACGAAACAAAGCTTTATCATAGTGAAGGTAAGTAACAACTGAAGAACTACCGACAATGTTTTTTTTTATTGACGGGTCAAATCATATGTGGAAAAAGAATACCTTTCCCCCTCTGGCCCTCGCTCTCAACGCACCTGGATCGAACTGAATTGTGTACCAGTCTCTAGATCGAACATAGATGTTTCTTCAGTTCTTTATTATTTGGCATAAAAGCAGCCGTTTAGTTGATTTAAGGCTAATATCAATCACGATGATTTATGAAGATATATATTTTTTAATTTTGGACAAAATGGCGTACTACTTCCGCCATTTCGAATTTTTTTAGGCAAACTCTAGTTAAAGACACCCGCGGCATACAGACGAATCTTTTAATGTTTCAATCGGTCCAGGCGTTTCGCCTGTAGGTGGTAAAAACAATATACATTACATCCTTTTGCAAACCTACTCGTCTAGGCTTGCAAAAGGATGTAATACAATGCAAAAAGCAAATTATTCGTTTTTAAACTTCCGTCAAAACTGTTCTAGTTTAGGACGTCTACTGTGTCCAAAACCTAATAAAATGAAAAAAAAAAAACGATTTTTTGCCTTATTACCTATGTTTAATGATTTTTGATAAAATCTTGTAAGATGGGTGCCACCAAGGGGGAGGCGGTGCGGCTTGTTGCACCACTCGGGAAAATCATTTACCACTAAGAATAAATATATGTGAGTAAGTTGTTATTCTAACAGAAAAAAAATGGTCTTTTTATTTGGTCGCCCGTTGTTAATTGTAACTTCATGTTGCACGTAATACAAAGCTTCTTGCAACCACCGTGATTTCATTCTGGTGGCGCCCATGCTTGGGAAGATACTTTTGGTGGTCGCATACCTCCCAAAATTTAAATCTTTTTCTAATAGGTCTTAAAATAGCATTTCAATTTGAAAATTGAATCGTGTTTAATTTTTGTGCAAACTGACCAAATTAAATGCTTTATTATTTTTAAATGTAGCCAGATTTGGTTTATTTTGAATTATAACATCCCTATTCAATGATTGGCACTTAAAACATAAATTGCACTGTTTACTAACTATATAGAACTAGGTAATAAAAATGTATACAGTTCTATATAACAATAATTCACAAAAAGACATCCCAGATATATTTTTCCAGTTATAATAAGTGGAAGGGGGGATTATTATTTTCAGTACAATCATACATCTAGTTCTTGACCCACAAAATATTTCCAGGTTTTATTGTATTTTAAGGTATTTTAAGCTGATGTATATAAGCAGTAAATGCAATTAATATGATTCTTGTTCAATTATTTAACATTTTGAGCAACTAATAACTGTGTCTTACTAGTTTGCATAGAAATCCTATATAAATAAAACATAAAATATTATTTTTCACAAGAAATATCAATTATAATTAATATTTTATTTTAAAATAAAATATATTTTATTTCATTTTTACATATTTGTTTTTCATTAAAAAAGATTATTTATTATTAACTGTAAAATTATTAATGTTTGTTACATGTGAAATAACATTTATAGTAATTACAAATAAAATATTAATAATGTGATTATTTGTTTTTTTTTATGAGTATAATCGCTTTTCTCTGCATCCATTTATAGCAATAAATATTTAAAACAAAGAAAAACAAATTTTGTAAACAATGATTTTTTTATTTAATAAATAGAGTTTTTATATTTATGAAATATTTTTATGTCATTTGAAGAAAATAAAAAAACTTATGTTTAAAAAATGTAACATTTATTTGGTCATTTTTGCACAAAAGTTACGGACCGTAGCAGTGTTTAGCCGTTTTGTTAGAGACAAATACTTTAAGTTAGGTAGGTATGCTTATTAGTGAGCACAAGAAGAAGTATGTTTTAATTAGATATCATCAAAAAAAACAGTAGTTTTTCATTTTGTGCAGTTTTTGTTGCTTTGTAGATTATATATCAAACATAGGCTTTTAAAACCGGCGCAGTTTAAACAAAAATTAAAAAAAACTGATACATTCGGACTAATCGAGGCTCTATACTAATGCTTCTGGAAACAAAATGTCGAAATCGTCATCTTTAAAAAAAAGTAAAAAAATGACTTTTGGTCAGCCGACAGTGTAAAAACTCTGGATGGACAATGTAAAAACTCTGGATTCCCCTCCTTCTGTGATACTACCATCATAAATGTATATCCGGGAGATTGACTCCACTATAATAAGTTCATCTCTTTTTAATTGTTGTGTTAAATTTGACGGTGATTTTGAAAAATAGTTATAGACAAAGAGGAATTTTTTCGCCTAATATGGCAGGGGCTAAAAATGGTTACCTCATTCTGACAGTGGATATTAGTTTTAGAGTTATAAAATTAAATTAATTTTGATGTTGCCAAAACCGGAGAATGTGCAACTTTTTTTACACTCTTCACGTTCAGGTATCAACTACCTAAAGCAACATAACAACTGCTGAAAAGTTTTTTCATGACTAGAGATAGTTTATAATACAAATAGATGGTAGTAAGTTATAAAATAAGACAACAGCAAACACACATGAAAAAAATGTATTATTCAAAGAAATATGGGGGAAATGAACAAAAGGGCATTAGTTTTTACAATTATTATTTATACACATACATAAAGAAATAAAATTTCCATTCTTTTTTTTTACTTCCATCCTAAAAGGGACGATGAAAAAATTACCCTCGGAGATTTTTGCAGATCGTCACGTTCCAGGGTTCCTAGACGCCGAAAAACATATTTTCTCAATTCTGTCAGTCTGTCGGTCGCGTGTCTGTCTGCATAGCTAAAAAATAGCTTATACGATTGACTACAAATTTTGGTCAAAAATTAAGGGTCATATGGGGATGACCTGGTAACAGTTTGGTAAAAGTCCAATATTGATGAACAAAATGGTCGCCTAGTGAAATTTAAAAAAAAATGTTACTAAAAATCTAATTATCTAATTTACTTCAAATTTTGCACAAAAATCAAGTACTACGTAGAAATCAACTAATAAACTTTTGGTACGAATCCAAGATGGCGAGACAATATGATGGCCTGATAAATTATCTAAAAAATCATCCTGAAAAACTCCTTAGTAAATTGATTTTAGGTTTTGTGCAAGAATTAAGTGTGATATAGAGATGAGTTGTTAAAATTGTGGTACAAAGTCAAAATGGCGGCCAAATAAAATTTTTGTATTTTTAAATTGTTCCGATTATTTGTCGCTTTTAGAGTGAAAAACAAAAATCTCTTTTGGCTTTTTCGCAACAACATAGGGACATTATAATAAGTATTTTATTTAAAACTGACATATTTACACAAATAGTTCAGTTTTGTCTATAACTAGTAGACACAGGTCAATGATCTTGCTTATTATAGACCCTACAAATTTAATGTCTGGTTTTCATTATATTTTATAGTAAATTAAAATAACTTTCTTGTCTTTAAACCCTCTGAGATCTCAGTTTAATATCTAAAATGTTAGCCATATGTTAATACAGAAAATCTCTGTTATCTATTCTTAAAAAATATTTTAAAAACTAAATTACCTATGTAATTAGTCAAACATAAAATTTATACAGGCCTTAGCTTTATACATGATAGGTCTTCGAATCAACCAAGATTGGGCGAAGATTTTGCCATATCTGATGATTCAGCGAAGCATATGGTTCGAATCTTAGGCCCTTCTTTTAGGTGGTCAGGCGTATCATTACATACACCCGAATTACATCATGAAAAGCTACGTGCTTAATAGAGAAATGGATCAGCTACATAAAAAATTGAAATCGAATCTAAAATACCGAAACCCTAAAGAACATAAGCAGAAGTTAGCATCTAAACGTTATTTACTTGTTTTAATATTGCCTTATACCAAAATGTAGATTTGGATAAACATTTTGCACCAAAAAACTGGACTATCTAAAAAAACAACCTAAACTAGTTAAAATAACAACTTCGAACATCTGTGTCAATTATCTCAAGAACTGTTTAGCAAGTATAATTTAAAATGTAATCCTAATACACCTACTGACGTCAGATGTTCTGGCCATACGCACGGTTGCCGAACAGTATGAGGAGAAACACATTTATGGATTTAATCCTAGTCTCAAATAGATAAAATCAAAAATAAGTAGTATCATGTAACCTAGAAACGAAAAATTATAGTTTTGCAGCCATCTATAATGTTATTTTTAAATATGTTCAAATTATTTCTTCCTTTTAGAATGACAAACAAAAATCTTTGATTTAAAACTATTTTTTGGGTTTTTCGCCTTATAAAATCAATAGACAGTCTTAAGTTCTGGGTCCACTATGAAGGTACCCGAAAAACGGCACTGAAAAATGTTTGTTTTCTGGACGTTTCGGGGGAAAGTCTACCCCCGTCTTCAGCAAACCTACAAATAAAAAACTAAAAGCAGAATATTTCTTATGTTTAGTATCAGAAATATAACAAATCTAGCTAATCTCTGACAAAATGTCAATGAATGTCTTTTTTGGCTTTTTCTCAACTGAATATTGATTAAACACATATTTAATAAAATTACATCCCTCAACTTGTAGACAGGTCCGTCCACGGGATTTTTCGATACATAACATTATATATTATTTAAGCAAAAATAAGAAATTGTGTTATTTACATTACGTTTTTCTAGATACATAGCAGTTGTACAAATGCTTAAGGGGGAACTGCACGCAGTAATATGAATCATTTGCAAGCCTTCCGCCTCTGCAATATTATGCTAAAACTATAAGAGATATGTATTAGCTTCAATGTGATTTTAATAGGGAAATATGTATAGTTGGGCGCTAAATGCGAATTTTTATGAAAAAATCAAATCTAGAGTTATAAAATAAAAGTAGATTTGCCCATTTTCGACCATTTTTTGACCACTTTTTGACGCACATGCCTTCGCATATAATTTTTTTTCCACAAAATAACTCTTTACCGCCTTACATTGATCCTTTGTCTACGTAACGGCAAAATTTGAAATTGTAAATCGTACTCACGTGTTTGTATTTCTGCAGCGCGTGAACCATTTTGAACACATTTTTAACCGAAATGTAATTTAAATTACCTATACATAACACATTTTTTTGAGGTCGGACGTGCAGGAAGTTTTTTTTAATTTCATTTTACTTACAACTCGACTAGACCTTGTCGCTAGTTTTTCACTTTTTGCGTGCAGTTCTCCCTTAATGCTTTCATCCTGTCGGGACTGATCAGTGCGCCGATGGTAAGAAAGAAAGATTTGTCATAGACAAGGGCGTCGATAAGGGGGGGGGTAATGGGGGTAATTACTCCTCAAGAACTAAAGAATTTTTTCAACATCAAAGTTTAAAGTAGGTACATATAGATAACTAAATATTTTTAACACATTTTATTTAACCAAAGTGAACTGTAAAATTTTATACATTGACTCACGGACTAATAGCGCTGGTTTACATAAAATCTCGTGGCTCTGATATCTAATATAGTGCCAACATTTATTTTATTGTAACATAGAACTTTATAATATTAACACATCAATATATGTACAGTATTGACGCGATAATTGTAGCTTAAACTAATTACTGCAGTTTTTTTGTTATACTTTTTTCTTGTATTCAGTTATTAGGTTAATTTCACTATATGTTAAGAACCAGAGAAATCTAGAGTAAAATAACTTTATATTTATTAATATCAAATTAGTATTGTACTTTTATAAACACAGGTTTATTTTAATACATTTTTAAATACAAAGTAAAAAAAAGTTTTGATTTCTTTTTCTTGATATTTAACTATTTTTACGCTAATCTCAATTGAATTTCTTACCAATTGCAGAAAATCTTAGCTTAAATTACCTTTTTTTTTACCTTTGCTAAAGATGTTGCTATACTACCCCCCCAGAAAAAAAATTATCGATGCCCTTGGTCATAGAAAAGAATTGATTTAAAAAATTTAAAATTTGTCACTTTTTGACGTGTAACCTAGAAATGAAAAAAAATATAGTTTGCAGCCGTCTATAATGATATTTTTAAATATGTTCAGATTATTTGTTGAGTTTAGAATGATAAACAAAAATCTTTTTTTGTCTTTTTCGCTAACTTTAAGATGGTTGAAGCAAATGTTTAATAAAAATACACATCTCAACATGTAGACTATAGGCTGTGCATGGAATGATTCGATACATAACATAAACAATACTATTTAAGCAAAAATAAAAAATTGTGTTATATACCTACCTTAAGTTTTTATAGAACCTAGAAACGAAAAAAATGATAGTTTGCAGCTATCTATAATATAATGTTAATTTTTAATGGGTTTAGATTATTTGTTGCGATTAGAATGACAAAGAAAAATCTTTTTTGCCATTTTCGCAATTGAATAAATAGAACTTTAAATTGACTTATTACAATATATATTAAATAAAATTACATATATCAACATGTAGTCTATTCTGTCCACGGCAGTGATGTTAGATGGGCACAACTGAAAGTACCTAGGTGCTGTAGCAAAAATTCCTAGAATTCCCCAAAAATTCCTAGAATTCCCCAAAAATTTTAACTGAAAAGTACCAATGTTCCACAGATATTTTTCGGATGATAATTAAAAACACACATAAATAGCCAATGAACTACATCATTAAATTAAAATTAAAAACAAATGAAATGTCATTTTTTATTTTATTTCAATGATATCACTCAACAGTGGCGTCGGTTGCCATCTTTTATTCCAGTCCGCGACACCTAGGAACGAACACAACAGATAACGCAAAAAGTCCCAAAATTCCCTTCTTTAGAGCCCTCTCAGACGACAGGGCCTAATTGCAGGTCTATTTTTAAATATTTTCTTTATTTAAATCAAATTAGATTTTAACAACATTAGTACTTTTAATATTGCAATTGCTTTACCCAATCTTCAATTACGTCATAACATGTTTTTAGTTCCTCGACTCTGATTATGCGGTATACCCGAGCTTACGGAAAGTCAAATATTTTAGCCAGTGTTGCTATTGCAATTACCTAAAGAGAGGTTCAATATAATATTTACGTCGTTTTCGATTGGGGCGCACTTCACTAACCAAGATATATTTTTTGAATATGTAGGAATTTAGCTTAGTATAGACGGCAAAAAATCCCTAGTAATTATTGCAATATCTTTCTAGAACTAGGGACAGTTCTCTAGATCTAACATCACTGGTCCACGTCCACGGAATGTTCTGGTACATAACAATATGATTTAAGCAAAAATAAGAACCTGTGTCACTTACCTTAGTTTTTATGGATACATAGTAGTTGTACAAATGCTTTTATCTACTCTGGCCTCAATAATGCACCGATCGGAAAAGAGAAACATTTATATAATAGAAAAGAATTGATTTAAACATTTTAAAACATCAGTTTCTTTGAGATGTAACCTAACAGCGAAAAAAAAACATCCATCTAGCCCTCTATAATGTTATTTTAAGTGTGTTCAGATGATTAGTTGCGTTTCGAATGAAAAACAAAAATCTTTTTGGCATTTTCGCAACTGAATATAAATATCTAACTTTACATATATAACTTGTAGACTAGTCTGTTGACGGAATATTTCGACAAATAACATTAACAATATTATTTAACCAGGAATACAAAATTTTGTCATTTACCTTAAGTTTTTATAGACAGAGTAATGTGACTGGCAAGCAATATTTAGGAATATCCCCTGTCCCTAGAATCGAGTGACCGGTACTAGGTTAGCAGACGAATATTTCTGATTCACCATTCCTTACCGGTCACTTTTTATGGTTTTAATGATTGTTTTATTAACAAATATGGCTTTAATGATAGTTTTATTGACAAATCTGGCACTAACATAACAGGTTAAATACTGTATTATAAAATTGTAAACTTTCATGACGGATATCTCAGATACGAAAGGTCACTGAAAAAATGTGACTTCTGAGTGCCCCAAAATCTATTAGTTGTAGGTTTTCTGTTACAAAGTTGACTTCAAATTTTGTACAAAAATTAAATGTCACAGGTATAAACTGGTGTGAAAGCAACATGATGGGACAAAATGCCGGTCTTAAAAAAAACAAATATGGCATAGGTAGAAATTGTTTAGTACGAATCCAATATATAGGAACAAAATGGCGCTCAATAAAATTGTTTGATAAGACAGTATATACGTGGTTGGGTAACGCTTCACTAGTCCTATTAAGGAAGGAAATATTCATATATAACGAGGGAAGTTCCGGGTAATAGAAATTTACCGATTTTTGACATTTACAAGACATTGTTCAGCAATTGGAGCTACATTTCCGCGGTTTAATTAAAGACTTTGACAGTGTTTTTAAGGGTACAAGTTATACTCTCCAATTTCATAGCCAACTTTTAAAAAGTCAGTTGGCTTGAATATTGGATCTGATGATTTTTTTCCATAAGTATGTTTTGGGATGCAGCCCTTAAGCAATGTAAATAAAAAAGCATCAGATGTTCAAAAAATATTTAGGTTCATTTTAGGCACTGTTTTTCACCCAGGGGGTCTGCTAAATGACCATCCTAGAACTTCATAACAAATTTTTTATGCCAGGAATAAATACCTACCATAAAAATATCTGTGTCTGAAAATAATGCAATCAGCATTATATGTATTTTCACTGCATGGAATATATGGCAGATCATCCTGGAATCGGCTTCTAAATGATTAGTTTTCAGTTCAATAATTTCAGAAAAATTAGAACCCTGTAACGTAAAACATTGTGTTGGATTTTCAAATCAACCGTATACTTGTGCATATGTGAAAGTTATGTGAGGAGAAAAACTTTATTAAATTGTAATTTATTTTCAGGGTTTTTTTATTTTTTTCCATATGCAGACATTTAAATTAAATAACATAAGGTTTACATTACTTGCTTAAGCTTCCTGATTTCTTAGAAGTCATAAACTACTTATAACGGGGGGGTCAGACAAAAAAGTCTAACCTTTCAGTTTTAACAAACTATCAAATAATTACTTACTTCTACCCTTCATGTGATAAAGGTTTGTTTAGATAGCTTTTTAATCAAGATAATTAAAAAACTTATTCTTTCAATGCAGAAAATTGAGACTAGATTCATGTTTTATAATTAGTTTTCTACTACCGAACTTTCAAGCAAGTAGATTAAAAAATGGTTCTCCAAAAAAATAAATAAGATACTTATAAATACACTTACTAGCCTAATTAAAATCGCAAAATTACACAACATTTTTAAAAATTATTTCTTTCTAAAATCTATTTAAATTCAAGATAAAGTGCATGTAAACAAAAGTTAATGTCCTTGCAATAAATAAAGGTGGCCGATTATGATATAACTTGTTAGCAAACTTTTGAAGGCGTATTGTACCCTCAATATTATTTTATTTTGAATTTAAACAGAATTTAGGTAAATTACCGATATTGATATACGTTCCGCAAGAGACGAATGAGCAAAGCACACTGGATATGGGCTTTTTTTGTAGTGTGGTGTCTTATCTCAGGTATACAGATCGTTAAATAGAATGGAGTGCTAATATATACCCTTAGCATCTACACAATACATTTTTTACATTTTTTTTTCGTTTCCTTCGAATCTCTTTGACAATAATATTGTTGTTTCAGAAATCTTGTCTAAAAACATTTTAGAACTTTGAACGCCTGTGATACCGCTTTTCTTTGTGATTGGGCGGTGGGAGGTATGAACAAAAATTACACGCTTTCTATATCCATTGACAGAATAAAGTGAACATATCTGCATATGTTATTGCAGTTTACTAAGGCGGGGGAAAAAAGGACTTCCCTATTATGTATAATTCAAACAATTGCTTGAAGGAATGCCTATATAAAGATTATCCTTACTTTTGTAATTAAATTCATGTGTACTTAAAATGCAAACCCTTTGCTGTTATTATTATATACGGAAATAAAGATGTGTTGCAAAAAAATGGTTTAATATGCAAGAAAAAGTTTATTCTTTGACATGTCACAAAAATAATATTATATTGTTGTTAGTATTTATAATATAATAATCAAAATAAAATTAAACTGTTTGTTTAAAATGTTTAGTAAAAAGAACATTATAAATGTTTTTGGTATAGGCAACACCATATTATTTTGTATATATATATATATATATATATATATATATATATATATATATATAACCTATATAACAAAAATGTAATATCGTTTACTTAAATGAAAATGTAATAAATTGTAAACGCTGTATGTATGTGCAAATCTCCATAATATGTATTTGAAAGTTGAATTTTTTAACGCTATCTACAAATAAAGACACTTTTTATGTAGTTAAACCATATATTTTATAAATAACAACAAATTTTAAATATAATTTTAACAAATCAAACAATACCCTAACCTTTTTACAAAAGGTATCAGCCTAGAACAAGCTACAATTAAATAATATTTAAAAATAAGGCTTTCAGTCAAATTGTTATTACTTTTTAAATGTGTTCAAAATAGAATCATATTTAGTACATAATAAAAATCGCGTTTAACAAATATACATTTTTCTTTACAATTACGCACTGGTAAATTAATAACTAAAATTAAATAAATGCTTTTCAGTCTCCATCTTAAGGAAAAGTCTTAAGATTGTTTAGATATACACTATGGCACAAAATTTTCACATAATAGTTTTACTAATTTGGCCTAAATGTTTATACCTATCATAGCTAGTAGATATGCTATATATAGCAGCATATATTTTATGTACCATTTAAGACAGCAATAAATAAGAATTTAGTTTGAAATAATATCTTTTAAGTCAATAACTTAAAGTTTTTCTAAACATCTACTATTAGTAAGTAATTCTCTTGTAAGTCGCCATACTTGCTTAGCAGCATTTTCTAAAGCACTAGGAGATTTTCCTTTAAATAAGTCCAAGTTTGGAATAAAATAATGTGGACATCTTCTGCACTGAAGACAGGAAATAAGTTGCAAATAGATTCCATTGATTCTATCTCCTATACACGACTCATCCCATTCACTTTCACGTGGATGTTTTTCACATTCGTACAACAAAAGTGTTTTTAAATGATAACTTGAAACAGGATTGCCAGGAAGATCTAGATGTCGATCTCGCAATGTTTTTAGTATGCTAAGGCATCTTCGTCTACAACCGCCTTGGAGAAGTCTGTTTTCTGCCTCTAAAAATGACAAAACCCAAGCATCTCCTTCCATGGCGGACTGTTTCCCTTGAGCAGATATACTTTCTTTGCTTAGAAGGTCAAAACCTTCAGTTTTTACTTCAGCTACTAGGCTCGGATGTGGCCAGGGAATATGAGGTAATGGCCAGTGCGCAGCTGATCTAGGCCATACACCTGAACATTTAAAAGCAGGGGTTATTTGGACAATATACCTTTCTCTTATGCGTAACTTTACTTCTGTGGTATCTGCAATCATTTTAACTGAATCTCTGTAGGAACATTTATCACAGGCTTGAGCGACTAAAGTTTGGAATCTTGATCTAATTTTCCTTGCCGATAGGTAACCTGAGGCGGTAATAAACTCAACCCAGAGTGACATTGATCGTTTTCTGCCGTCGCTCAGTTTTAAAACGGCACATCCGGGAAGGGTGCCATCATCGACAAAATTAAATACTCCCATTTGATTTAGGTATAATACAACTTCGAACTCGACAGGAGAAATCACTTCAAGACCTTCATATCTTCCATTGCACTCTGTCAGTGAAGATATAAATCTGGGTTCCTGCACTTCCACTTCTTTCAGCACATCCTGTACCACTTTGCACACTTCGCGGATTGTCTTTGCTATTGTTCCCATACGCGTTTGCACTCTTTCCCCATAATATTTGTTGATTTGATAAAGCATTTTGGATTGAGCGGCCAGCATGTCAGCTGGGACCAACATGGTTGAGTTTCCGCCGTAGCCCGGGTACCAACTAGAGTTGTCAAACAGGTAAAGACCATTCTGGGAGGATCGTGGGAGGGTCTTGTTGCTCCGCCTTTCCATTTATCGAATTCTTGCCGAGTTGCGTAGTGAGAACGAGATCATATCGACTTTATGTAAAAGCGTTTGCGGCCCGCCTTATTGCCATTGTTTGCAGTTCTTTGGAAAATGTTTTGAGAAATAGGCAATATTTTTTCCTTAATAGCATAATTGTTTATAGTTTCAAGAATATGTACTTAGTTTACCA
This sequence comes from Kuschelorhynchus macadamiae, assembly GCA_030620095.1. Classification (NCBI taxonomy): domain Eukaryota; kingdom Metazoa; phylum Arthropoda; class Insecta; order Coleoptera; family Curculionidae; genus Kuschelorhynchus; species Kuschelorhynchus macadamiae. The sequence goes on along the minus strand of JAUTXW010004582.1, from coordinate 167,995 downwards.
TTATATAATGTATCAATAGACTCTTACGTCGACTTTTAAATTATAGGGATTATGATTTGAGCTTGAATAATAACTTTTGAGTCCATAATAAAGGCAATTATTGATTTTAAATTAGGAAATTTTATATATAATTTGAATCAAAGCTATACTTCCTTCTATTTTAATTCGACCCGATGTAAATCTTATTTTAATGTTGTGAAACATTTAAATGCTAACATGAAATTACTATTATTATTATTTTACGTTAATAAAAAAATTTAAATTTTGCATTCGATAATCCAAAAAAATACTTTTGGTAGAACATTTAAGTGATGTATGGAATATCTTTTATTTCCCATCTGTTATTTCCATCAGCGCACAGGTCTGTAAACGTATCTGAAGTTTAGACAAAAGTTACAAATCAAAAACCAAATAATATTTAAAAACAGTATATATAATCATTGGTTATTCATCAACATAACGACTACAAAATATAACTGAAAAATATTGTCGTGTTTTTGGGTCGTGTGATTTCAGTTCCCCATAAATTAAATAAAATATATTTTTTGCATAACCAAATATAAATTTCTAAAAGGCAATATAGATTTACTAAAACAAAAGAATGCACTGAAGATACGTCAGTGCATTAATTTAGGTTCTGAATTGATGTAATAATTATCAACTATACCACTATACCCTCTAAAATGGTTGTGTTACTTCAAGCTCCTAAACGCGTTTCTTTATATCGTGTAACTAATACATATTGTTAAATATATATTGTATCACTTGTGACCAAAATTTCCCCCCTGTGAGGCAAATACAAAAAATGGAATCACAGAAACAACTATTGACTCCTGACTTTTGTTGGGAGCAAAGATATGGTTCTTTTTTATTCCACGTTTCACCAAGGTCAATAAAAGTAGGCTGTCAATTAGCATTTAATATTTCTTTAACTGGTAACTTTATACAAATTTGGGAAAACACGTCAGTTTACATATCAAGGGGACAACTGTTAAGGTATTTGTTATTGTATTATATTGAACCCCTTGACCCCCAAGGCAATTACCTCTAAAATTTTAAATTGCAACTCCAACTTATTTCGCCATTTTTAAAATTCTTGTGTAATTCGAGATAAGTTACATCTCTTTTAAATTATTTTTTTTATCAAAATTAAGGTACTTAGATTAACGAATGTAATACGGAATGTATTTAATTTCCACTGTAACAGCCATCTCCTAAAAAGTATGATAATGAAGTATCTTGGTGAAATAGCGATACATTCTTATACAATCCTTTGTTGGAGTTATTTTAGTTGAGTCTGGTTGAATTTTAAATACAAGAGATTTCAAGTAACCCCATAGAAAAAAATCGACGGTATTGGATCTAGTGACCAAGGTGGCCATTCAATGAGTCCTCTCCTACCAATTCGCCGCTCCGAGTAATAATTATTCTGCCACTATCTTACTGGACGTTCATAATGAGGAGCTGCTTCGTTCTGCTGGAAGTGCAGCAAATGTTCATCTAAAGCAAGATTTCCATTGACGTCGCTTTGATTTTCTACCTCTTGGATTATACTAGGCTCCATTCTTCTATCTAACATTTTCGCTTAAATTTCGCTTTTGAACAGAGTACCAATGATAGTATCGCCTAATAAATATTTATTTTTTGTGAATATTGTGTATAAATGTAAGGATTGAAGTCGCTCCAATAACGGCAGTTTTGTTCGTTCACCTTGCCATTTAACTGAGGCGGAGCAATAATTCTATTTCGCAAAATTCAATACTTCTGTCGGGGGCATCATCCCCTAATACTTAAATAATTTGTAGCTTGTATGGGTGAAATTTTTGTAGCTTCAACACTTTTCTAAATGATTCATGTCATATTGCAGTTTCCTCTGCAGCTTGACGAAGCGACATAATGGGGGCCATATCAGTTTGACCAGAAATTCAATCTGAGCGGCCTCATAGAGCAATCTTAGCTCATTCCTCGTCTTATTACACACAAATAAAGTCTAGCTATAGCTCTCGGATGTACGTATACCTAACCTCTCTGCTTGGATGTCTATCATTGAATATGACCGCCATTTTAGCGAATAAACGGTTTTCTGCTCCATAAATATAAATAATTTCTACGCGTTCTGCAATAGGTTCTGTAAATCATTTTAAAAATCTGGTACAACATGAATGACAAATAACTACAGCTTATTTTCAGTAATCGAATCAGCACATTAAATGAATATTAAATTTAATAATACCATGCCTGACAAATACGAACTGCACTTAATAAGCGATAAGTAAAATGAAAAAAAGGTATTCAAAGAAGCACAATTTTTTTTAAGTGTTTCATGTTTTAAACCGACAAAATATAAATAAAAAAGAGAATGTTGGTCATAGTTTTCCAGTAAATATTTTTAAATAAATAGCTGTGACGGTATAGTAAACGCAAACCCATTACTTTAATTTAAAAAAGATGTAAGTTACCTAGAATTACATAAATATTTCAAAAATGGCGAAATAAGTGGGGCATGCTCTTTAAATTTTTAGGGGTAGTTGCCCTGTGGATCAGGGGGTTAAATGTAATACAAGAACAAAACAGTTTCCCTCCTTCATATGTAGATTGACGTTTTTTACCAAATTTTTATAGCGTCACCATTTATTAAAGAAATATTAAATGCTGTTCGTTTTCAAATTGACATGCATCCGATATAATGTAGTAATTAATAAAATGCTTTTAATATTTGGAAATTGTGTGGACCAGCTACATTTTCAACAAAACTCCATTCGTCTGCACTAAAGTTTCTAAAAGGTACGTTACTTTGGTTTTTTAGAGTTTGTCTAAAAATATTTTTTAAGTTCTGAATTGTTTTGCTACATTGATAGCTCCACTAAAACAATAAAACAGCATTATCTTTTGAAAATACTTAACCCACCATAACTTCACATTTCTACCTAATTTTTGGCATACTACATAAGAACCAAGAACCAATTTTGAATTAAAGTATCTTGAGGTGCCAAAAACGCATAATAAAATGTATCGTTTAATAGCCCTCTTTCTCAATAGTTTTTTTTCCAGAAATAAATTTTAAAGGGATCGCCAAAGTAAATTCCTGACTTGAACTTTTATTGTTTAGCTTAAAAGGTGGGAACTATTTACAATATCGAGTTTTGGACAATGAATATATAACAAATTATTTGTAAAATCTGCAAATATCAAAATGCAACTTTTAGAAATTTTTTTAAACATATTTAGAATTTTGAAATTGAAAACTAAATAAATAACACTTGAACATAAATGTGTTATCCACTCTTAAACAAACAAATCAATTAATATTATGAAATCACAAACTTGCATTGATACTTTTTAAAAATAATAAATCTTAATTTTTTTCGATTTTACCAATTTTATATCAAATAGGAATTATTTGATGACAGTGATTTACTTTCGGTTTACTCCCAACTACAGATATTCTTTATCTTAAAATGTTAAAATGTGAATATTCAGACTATATAGGAAAAACGAATGTGGGAAAAAGTTATTTGGGTATTCTATTCTACCTGTTGGACAAAAAATCGCTTAAAATAGAATGTTAAATTTTTCATTTTGTCAGTTGATTACTGCACTGTGTAGCGCCTTGAATAACATATTTAATACTTGTTTGTTTTTCATGTGAAAATTATAATAAACACACATATAACACAGTTTATTTATATATATAGTTATATGATAATGACTTTATACACATTATATAAATAATGATTTGTGTTTTTTCTTGATAAAAAGAAAGTCTCATTACGAGGACAGTCATGTTAAATGGGCTTTGCAAATTTTTGTATCCAGTAAAGGCCAATTTACCGATTTTTACATTTGTTTATATTCATTTTGTTTCTATTTTCTACGATTTTTATTGTATTTTTATATCCTGCTCTCTTGAATAGTTATATTGCGCATGCGCAAATAGGAATATATGACAATACATCTGTTTTATTTACGTATCTACCAATCAGATTGAAACCAATGTACATTTTTCATCTCCGCAACTTTTTTTTGGGTCTAACATACATACACACATACATACATACAAACAAACGTCCAATCAATTACCATACCTACTTCTTCGATACTCAAGTATTCCATTTTTTAAATTTCGTTTTTATTTGTTGTTAATTTATTTTTTTTAAATATTTTATTAGGCTGCTGTATTGTTCCGCCATATTGGATTTGTACTAAAATGTTACTATATCATCCCCATATGACCCTTAATTTTTGACCAAAACTTGAAGTCAATCGGATAAGTAGTTTTTAGATGCACACACAGACTGACAGGCAGACCGACAGAAAGACAGACAAACCGACGCAATTGAGAAAGCTTGTTATTCGGCATCTAGTAACCCTGGAAAAATGAAGATCTAAAAATCTCATAGGGTGATTTTGTCACGATTAGAATAAAGTAAATAAAAAATCGGTAAATTTGTTTTACCCAGAACTTCCCTCGATATGCTTCCTGCGTTTATTAAAGAAACTGAAGCATATATATATATATATATATATATATATATATATATATATATATATATATATATATATAATATGCACAGTACGTATACAAATTTATGTTATCATTGATGCTCTTATTCAAGATCATTAAGACGGAAATTCCGGGTAATTGGCTTAACCCAATCTGTAAAGTATCAACTCCTTTTAGGAAGAAAGGATTTATAACAAGGTGAGTTCTATGTAAACTGTAAAGCCAACAACGATTTTTTTGTTTATGAATAATAAGAGGGGTTGCCGAATTTTAGTAAAAGAAATGTTAGCACATTCGTAATATGTAAGAATTTAGCTTTTAAGTTTTTTAATTTGTTTATTACGTTTATTATTATTATTATTTTTAGCACTATTATTATTTTGTTTTTCATAACATTATTTACGTACTCTACAAAAAATAAATTATGTTTTTTAATATTTTTCTCTATAAAAAGTAGGTTTAATGTTTTGATTTTGCCACACAGGATTTGCACTAAAATTAACCAGTCTATCTGTGTTTAACACTCGATAAGTGGTTTTTCGGGTACTGCATTTTTAAACATTTTGTTCCGCCGTAGTGGCTTTTCACAAAAATTTTACCATTTTATCCCTATCACATTCAATATTTGCGAAAATTTTAAAATCTATTTAATAAGTAGTTTCTTAATAATAATTTTTCTTATTTACATTTTGTGAGGCCGCCATTTTGTTTAGCCGTATTGGTTATTTTCTAAAATGAACCTTTTCATCCCCTTATGACCTTTGATTGTTTATCAAAATTTGAGGTTTATTGGAGAAGTAGTTTTTGACCTATGCTGCGAACAGACAGAACGAGACGATAATGGGAAAACATGTTTTTCGGGGCCCAGGGACCTAAAAACGAGGCAAGTAAAAACGAGAAAAATTGTTTTAAAATATATTTCTCGCGAATGAAAACCTATTGTTGCATCTTTTAGCTAACGTATTGTACCCACGTTTTATATGCGTTATTCTACATATTTGATTTTTATATCAGTTGTCGGAATCAATAGACTTCCCCATTCTTTTATATATAACAAAAAGCTTATGGCCCATTACATGTGCATTCCGTTTATATTACTAGCTTTGGCAAACATAAAGAATAGGTAATTTAGGGGAGAGGACGCCCTAGCAATATTTAGAAAGGACAAAAATACATTATGAATATTAAAGATTTATCTGAACTTATTAGAAAGAAGACTTAGACCTTAAGTGTTGGGACTAGAACTATTAACCACTCATGAAATCTATATTTTCAACCTTTTCTTTCGCTTCCGCTATATGTGGAAACAATGTGAATAAAATGTTTAAAGTAGTATTATTTCTTTGTGACTTTTGTCTGAGCAACAGTTCTAAATGAAATGAAACCCTAAGTAAAAATAAATGCGAAAAACATGTAAAAAGGACAAAAGCACAGATCATTTACAATACTTGAATAAAATGAGAATGATATTTTTAATAGCTATTTATTAGTGTGTTTTGATACTCATGCGCATAACTTAGTTGATCTAAACTAGTGGTGGATTATTGCAGAAGCGCAGACGTAGGAGGAGCTTTCCTGTAGCGTCAAAATTTTAGGGGCCTCAGAATGAAACAGATTAAAGGTAAAATTATTAAATGGGTAAATTGAGGACTTACTTTTTTTCTTGTTCTTGGATTTATTTTACTTTCAAAGTGAGGGTATATTTTTCCAAACCAAGGCTGTGGCTTTGGTCTCTTAAGTGCTTAATCCGCCACTATATCTATATCTACATTTTCGGCCTTTTTCTCTGGCTTCCGCTATTTGATGGAAACAACGTGAAATGTTTAAAATCGTATTATTTCTTTGTGATTCTTTTGTCTAAGCAAAATGAAATAGTTCATGCCATTTGTATTTGTGTAACATTATTAATAATATCATGTTTTAATTAGAAAAGATACTTCAATGGACAATTGGGAGGCAATTTGGTCAATGGGAAACACATGCTGAAAATGGGGGACTGTCTGTAATTGTATTTTAGTGTGTTTTGATACTCTTAAAATTAACATAAATATTTGCTATTTAACATTTTTAAGTGCCCCCCCCCTGCTACACTTCTGTGACTCTTTAGTTAAGAGAAATATCTACTAACTGACATGATTAAAAATCCATTATGGCGGAATAAAATGGCGGCCTAGTGAAATGTACTAAAAAAACTACTTATCAAATTTACTTGAAATTTTGTACAAAAATCAAGTATTACGTAGAAATCAAATGGTAAAATTTTGGTACGAATCCAAGATGGCGATACAAGATAACGATTTAATAAAATATTTAAAAAATGAGCCTGAAAAAACTACTTATATAAATGATTTCAAATTTTCTGCAAGAATCAAGTGTGTTATAGCCCAATAAAAATGTTTAAAAAGACAGTATATATTGTATATGTTTTACTAAATGACTATGTGCGGAACTAAATTGGATCACAGTTCACTATTCCTAATAAATGGAAAGATTTACAACGAGGAAAGTTCTGGGTAAAGAAAATTTAGGATGCAAAAAAGCCAAAGATTTCGTTTAACATGATTATGGCACCTTCATATTTATTTTAAATTAAGGAAGAATTACTACTTGACGTCACTATTCCTAATAAACGAAAATATTCACAACGAGGCAAGTTCCGAGTAAAGAAAATTTACCGAAATTTTTACGTTGCGAAAAAGCCGAAGACTTCGTTTAAAATGATAATGGCACCTTCATAGAGTAGCTCAGATATAACATAAAAACCATTTCATCTACCCCGGTTAGACATCCAAATGCAACTTAAAAAAGTATATGTATATCGAATACTGATAATATGACTAGTTTGAATTTTTGCGTGATAAATTAAGTCGTCTCAAAAAGGCAAAATCTTTAAAGCTGATTGAAACAATATGAATTCGAATTTCCAATTCTGAAAAAAAGTAATACTCTTTATTTTTTATTTTTTTTTAACTTCACTTTAACCTTCACACTAATTCGAAACATAAACCATTCAGTATCATGTACGTTCCATGCAATACAGAAAAAAAGAGGACACGAGAGGTAAACAGTCATATCACTGTGGGATATTTTTACACAATGAACATAGTCTGTAATGGTACACGAGCCTCTCTAAAAGGGCCAGATTAGGGTAGTGTTATATTGACAATCAGCACCAAATATGCTATTTTTGCTGTTATCATGTTGTCTTGTTCGCCTTTTCGTTTTTAGGGCAGCTGAGACTTAAAACACATTTTGGATGAATGGATAGGTAGTTCATGTAAAATTGGCAGTATTTATTTTTAGATTATTTTGTTATTCTAACTTGCTAATTTGAATAAATATATCATCAAAACCAGTTATATCATTTTTCTTTATTTCTTCCTAAGTTTAGATATAGCTAAAACTATTTAGGTAGGTATAAATCTTAAGAAACTAAAAACTATGAGATTTTGCAATTGACAAAGATGCCTAACCAAAATAAAAATAAGCCACCAAAAATAAAAACCGAACGACATTTTGACATATAATGCAGACAGTCTACCGGAAATTTTGGGGAAAAAGGAACTACTTTTCCAGTTGGGTTTTTTTTGTATAAACATGTTGGTGGGATCACAAAGGAAAGGAATCCTCAGTTTTTGCATTGCACAACTACCAAAAGCCATATTTTTTATGTTTCCGAAAAAATGGTATTGTTGACAATTTTTTTTAAACACAGACCTTCGGCAATACATCAAAAAACACATGGCATGAGAATTTTTAGTATTTTCTTCAGAACTTTATTTGTTTTTTTTTTGTATCAAATAGAAAGGTTACAAACTACAATTTAATTTAAAATTTGGAATTTGAATTGTCTACAGTTTTTCTGCAGACCGGCCAAATTGAATGTTTTATTTTCTTCAAAACGGCACTATAAAATTATTTTTAAAATAAGACATTTTACTTAATTTCATTATTTTAAACACAAAAAAATTTAGACAAAATTTGATTCTCTATGTTTTAGATAAATAACTTATAATTAAATTTTGAGCAAAGAAATAATTATACTCAAAACAATAGCCAATAATTAATTATTAAAGTTTTATTTTTAAATTAAATACCGAAATTTTATTTAATTTTTAAATATTTTTTTTACATAAAAATAATTATTATTAGTTGTTTAAATATAAAATAGAATTTATTTCATTTAAAAATATAATAATTAATTAAAATTCATATTTTTTATTCAAATACAGGCTTTTGTAGCTTGTGGCTTTCTTTTTTTATTCTGATCGGACTATCCGCTATATCTACTTATGTCTTTTTTTAAAAACAATTATCAAAAACGCCATTTTTCTACAGAAGCCAAAAAATATGCCTTCCGGTCGTTCTGCAATGCAAAAACTCAGGATTCCTTTAATCTCTGAGCCCACCAACATATTGGTACAATAAAACCACAGGAGAAAAAGCAGGTATGTTTCGAAAATTGGTCTCTGCGGAGTACCCATAAACTCCGCCGTCTGGGTAAGTTGGGATTCTTTAAGGTAAAATTCTACCAATCGGTGGGGCTGATATAGGTAATTAGTACCTATATATTTGTCAATATTGATATAGCCGATAGAGAGAACAAATTCCTCACATTGAGATAGATTTATCAGATTATTTGTTTTGGTGAAGTAAGAAGGTCTAATTTTAAAGCAGTAAGGAGAATGGAAGTGATTACCAGTCAATGTGGAAATAAGTTAATAGTAGAAGATGTACACAAGTTTCACAGAGCCGAGGTGCCCTTATTTGGAGTGAAATGGAAGTGCGTTCAAAAAAAGTGCAACTGTATTATGTTGCTGACGAGCTTACAACCATATTCAAAAAGGTTGGGACTCATGATTACTCGTATCTAAGTAGGCAACATATTTCCAGTAGCATTAAAAGAAAAGATGTGGAAAACATAAGCGAAAGGCAACTTAAACTTATCAGAATGCAAATAACGTCGGAAAACATTGATGAATTGACAACATGCGATATTACATATATATTGCTCGAAAATATGTTTTCCCAGCTCTGCCGCCAACTGTAGAAGAATATTTGAAAAATGGTAATGCAAGCACAATAAAAACGAAACATTTCTAATAGAGAACAACGAAGTCAACCAGATTATGATATTTTCATGTGCAACTAATATCCTGTTTTTGAGTAACCCAGAGTAAATCTTCGTAGATTTTCTTTACTATACACGGCTTACGTATACACTATATTCTCTTGGTATTTTGTTTATTGCCTGATGAAAAATTGACGACATATATGCAAGCATTTAAAGCTATTACCGCAAGATGTCAGAGCTTAAACTTAATCTTCCTACCCAAGTAAATATTCACCGATCCATGATGCAGCAAGGAACGTTTTCCTCATTTGCAGATTACAGGGTGCCGATTCCATTTGTGCCAAAGTTTGTGAAGAAGAATTCAAAAGATGGGATTAGTGAGTGACTATGAAAAGAAATCATCCGGAATTGGTAAATGGCTACAGTGGATCTTTGGTTTGGCAGTGCTCGAACTAAATGATGTTATTGACTGTTATGTGTTTGATCTTAATTCTGTGATTCCAAATAATCAAAAACTAATGAAATTTGCTGATGATTTGATGGACAAATTTAGTTTTTCCCTCCGACTACCTGGGGAAGTGGTACAGAAACTCTACACACCACAAATACATGTAAGTAAGTCTTTTCACAGTAAATTTAATTCTTATATTTTTAGTTAAATCTTATTTTTATAATGCCCATCCAAATTCCAATTTATCTTTTTATTGATATGTAAAAAAGTATTCAGATCGATGCACATGTAAAAACAAACAGGGTCAAATACTATACCAAATAAAAAATAAATTAAAAAAAAATTATTTCACAATGATAAAATGAGCATAATAATACAATATTTAATTTTATATGTAAATAATATAAGGCAATAATTATGATTCTTCAAATCCGGCGAGTTCATGTGCACCAAAATAGGCTTCAAAGTCGAAGGATGACTATCCGAAAAACAATATTGGCTAAAGCATATCGGAAAATAGGTAATTTTCCCCAAACTTCCCTCGTTATGATTCTTTCCTTTTATTAGGAATAGTGGTGTGACCAAATTGATGGGCGCCATTTTGTTTGATTATATTGAATTCATACCAATATTTTACCAGTTTCTTTCTACCTATGCCACACTTAATTTTTGGGCATAATCGAGGGCATAATTTAAAATAAATTCTCTCGTTATGATTATTTCCTTTTATTAGGAATTGTGAAGTGTGACCTAACCTATGCCACACTTGATTTTTGGGCATAATTTAAAATAAATTCAATAAGTAGTTTTTCCATTGACACACGCTGCCATTTTGTTACGTCATGTTGAATTCATACTAGTTTATCCCTTGGTCACATTTAATTTCCCCAGAAAATTTATAGTCAATTGAATAAAATTTTTTTACCTTGATTTTTTACAAATTTTATTTGGTCACTATTTTGTTTCGCAATTTTAAATTCGTACCACAATTTTACCAGTTGATTCAAACCTAATTTTTAACGTTTTTTTTTTAATATTTCACTAGGTCGCCTTTTTGTTTCGCAAATATTGGATTTTTACCAAAATATAAACATGTTATTTCCATCCATATTTTCCTTTAATTTTTGACCAAAATTTGAAGTCAATCGGGTAAGTAGTTTTTAGCTATGCCGCGAACAGACAGACAGACAGACCGACGGAATTGAGAAAATATGCTTTTCGGCATACCTATAGAGACACTGAAACGTAATAATCTGAACAAATCTCGGGTAGTGATTTTTTCACGATTACAATGCTTTTATGAGGGAAGTAAGAATGACCTAGATAATAAATTAAATTTTCGAACATTTCAAAAAAAAATTGATTTTGATAGTAGTACTAGTTGAAGAACGGCGGTTCTTGCTGACTGTATTGGTTTAAACGTCGTAAAAATGTGAACCAAACAGCACCGTCTCCAAAATTTTCAATAAATAGCAGTACTGGTCGGTACAGGTCCGAGTAGATGTTATTGGCTTAGAGGATACCTTATATTGTCCCAAATACTTTCTGGTGGCAGGACGGCTATGCGAGTAGATTTTATAGGCATAAAAGATACCTTTTATTATCCATAATACTCCCTAAAAGTATGAACTTGAAAGTATGCATGTATGAGTTTTTGATAATTAAAAAAAAAGCGTTAATAGTAGTACTGGCGGAAGGACTTTATTTTAATTTTCTTGGCTTAAGGACGCCTTTTATTGTACTTAATACTTGCTAAAGAAATTTAAATGTAGTTTTTATAGTAGTACTGGTCGAAATACGCCGTCCGAATAGACTTTTGGCTTAAACAGTGCCTTTTGTGGTATCTAGTTATTCCTAAAAGTGTTAACTAGAACGTGAGCACCATTTTCATATAAAATAATAATTTTGGATAGTAGATTAAAAAAAAGTTTTTATTTGGATGACTATTATTTAAAAAAAAATTTAGAGGCCGCAATCTTATTTTAGAATTGCCTTAGAAGAAAAAATTGTTGATATTTTCAAGATAAAAAAATATTTTTTTTATTTTAAATTCAAATACTGAAAGTGTTTTAGGTCGCCGAGTTACAAAAAAAAATAGATTGATTATAACGCTCTGCGATATATACATGGGAAAGGACCAGAAACATGAAATGAAAATGATTTGATATTTTTCTCCCTTTTATTATTCATATACAGAATGTGTGCAAAACATACAAAGAATACAATACAACGAGCATGGAATGCCATGCATTTCCTACGACTATGATGTTTGCAGCATGAGTAGTAGGCATGCAAATCATACGATGCGAGTCTTACACTATACTTTTTCTACGACTGCTACTATTACATAATACTCTTTTAATAACAATAAAACACTTTAAACTCAATAATTATTGTCATTTACTTTGTTAAAACATATCCGTGCACAAGGGAACTTTGTAATTGAATCACCATAGTGATTGAAGCACAATGAAAATGCGTATAAAACTACGTTCCGAAATAACTATTGAACTTACAATAAAGGTTTTTATTGACATAAACGTAAACAAAATTTATTTTGAAAGAGGAATACTTAATTTGTCAAAAAAAATTTTCGAAAACCATGCCACGAAACCCATTAATTGCGAAAACCAAGAAACCAATTAATTGCGAAACAATTTTTTTTAAGTTAAACAGGTGCAGCACAAAAAACACGTGCATTAATATTTTGTAGGTCCTCCCCGGACATGTATTACCTCTGATCATCTACGGGGCATGGCATACTTTGTTCAAGATTTTTTATAAAATGTTGTATAAAATTTGTATATTCCTCAAGGATAGCTTGTGTTATTCGTCCAGGTTTTCCGGCGCATTATCTCGCGACTGTACTAGGAGCTTTAGTTTAGATCACACTTATTCTATTACATTAAGGTCCAGTGATTTTGCGGGTCAATCCATGCGCTGGCCGGCATTGACCCACAAAGTCTGTTAAAATTCGCGTCCTTTGTTTAATCTAAAGTTTCCGTCGAAAGGCACAATAATTAAGAACACGATGTCATCTCTATAGAGATAGGCATTAAGAGTTTGAGGACTAATATATAATTAGGACTTCCCATCACACATAATGCCACTCCAGAGTAAAATGCTGCCTCTTCCAAAGGCTTTCTGTGGAGTCCTATTGTTACCTTTTATTTGTTTTGATTACCATTTTTTTACGATTAATATTAAATTAAATCTCGGCTTATTCGAAAACATACATTTTCACCAATTTGCATTTGTATATTCAGTTTCGATTGTTTGTTTTTTCCGTTCTAGACGAAAAGGACTATGGTGAGAAATAAATAAACGAGGATATTTAACTCTTCGTCTCGCTCTAAAATAATACAGTTTATACATTTTAAAATCAAACAAGAGAGATCTGTATTGTTTTATTTAAAAATCGGGGCATTTTTTTTTTCATAACCGAAATGTAATATATATTCAATAAAATTTTTGTTGACTTGTCTTAAAGCCTCCGGAATTTGATAAATTAAAAAAATTCATGCGGAAGCCTCGAATTTTTATTTTATTTATATTCTTTTATGATTACTATAAAGCCTTGTGAATGTTATAATAAAAAAAAATCCTGTAGCAACTTTTTTTATTTATTTATATCAATATATTATTTTTTTTTGTATAAAGCCTCCTGCATTAGGTATAAATTAACAAAATGTCGGAAACTGCCAATTTTTGTTTTGGTTATTTGTTTTCTTTTAACAATTTTCTTAGCCGAAATGTAATATATTTACAAAAATTTTTTTTAGTTGTATAAACCCTCCTGAATTTGGTTAATATAAAAATTCCTACGTAAACCCCCAATTTTTATTTTGTTTATGTATTATATTTTTATCTTTAGCAGAAATTTGATAGATATGTTAGAACCACATGCCGAATTCTTCCATTTGCCGAAATAAATACTCAGGTTGCGATATGCTCAAAGCCAAAAATCGGTTGCCGAAAAAATGTGTTATTTCGGAATCTGTGTAAGTTGATTTGGACATTTCGCGAACTCAGCTATTCGGAGTTGCTCAATTGCCGATTTTGCGGATTGTGAAATTTAGGAATGTTCAGACCACGATTAATACAATTACAAAAATGCTATTTATTAAGGAAAACAAAGAACCTTCAAAATATCAATTTAAAAATACACTTTATTTTTTTTGTGTTCAGCTAATCCTTTTTTCTAATGCGATTCTAAAATGAGAAATTGTTTTACCTATAAAAACAATAAAAAAATATTCATTGAAAAACCCAAATTTTTGCACCCCGTTTATAACTTGAGTTTAACCAATGGAAAAAAATTACTCAATTTTAAAAAATAATTAAATTAAAGGTTTTGAATAAGTGTTACTCAATTAGAGGGTGATATTCAAGAATCCCGATGTGTATTTCAATTTTAATTTTGCCTGCATTACAATAATTATCACAAAAGACTTCAAATTGGTTTTTACTTTTAAACTATCGATTCCTATAAAATCCATAAAAGATAAAAAATTAAATTTAAAAGAATTGCAATTATCACAAAAGCCTTCAAATTGGTTTTGATCAATCCCTATAAAATTTATAAATAATAAAAAATTAAATTAAAAAAATGGCGCCATTATGGAATTTTCGAAAAAATGCACTGTTTTATATACCACCTTTTATCTATAAATTGGAATTAATAATCTAAATACCAAACTATGGCACTTGTGAAACACAAATAAATCCCAATACATTTAAAAATAGGCCTAAAATTTCCTCTATGCGTTTTGAGGTTCCAGCAGTGTAGATAAGATACACAGTTTAAAAAAATAGTAATTTTTTCAATAGTACTAATCCGAAAACCGTAGTTCGAGTAAGTTTTATTGGCGAAAATAATAATATAGTGTTTATACTGTGTTAAAATATTTTTGAAAAACAAATACTTTTATGCTAAATGGTGTACTTATTTTCCTATTTTCTTTCTTTGTTTTTTATTGTAAAGGCACTACTTCTAAGTAATTATGTTTTAATCACTGCATGCATTATATTTGGGCAGTATTTTATGATAATTTAACGTTTGTGTGTTTCCAGGTATTTTGGCTTCTACCTTCACATCAGTAAAAGGTTTTATTTGTGGGTACAGGTAATGTTAAATTCGGCACTAGGTTTTGCTTTATATCAAAAATAATGTAGACAAATACGATCAAGCGACATTCGTTATTTTTTAGAAATGTCGGTTATTTCAAATAATTTATTCCTTGACAGAATGTTTAGTGCGATAGGTTGATTGCTTTATATTTTACGAAAATTAAATGTTTGTTTTAAAGTACAAATCGAGATTCTGCTACCAAAACATTAATTTTTTGTCATGTGTATACATTTATTATATATATTGGAGCTGTTGATCTATAGTCAAGGGGCAAACAAAAAGACGAAGAAAAGCCCGATCTATTACAGGCTCATCAAGAATTGAAACTTGAAAAGAGCCAAAGGCGCCATTGTCACGTTGTTTGGCTACACAGCTACAGAGGCTCAGATGTATTGATGGATTATCCCATTGAAATGTCTTTATTTCTTTTGATGCATTGAAGCGGTTCCCTTTTAACTCGAAGTTCGATGGTTTTTTTTCTTGAAAGTAAACGCTCTCAACTCGTTATACACCTATTTGCAAGTGATAAGTTGGTACAAATAAATGGGCCACTTCTAGGGAAGAATCTGAATCTTTGCAAGATATGCCAACTGAGCACCAACAACCAAAAACAAAGGGAAACCAGTCAATTCATCACTGAAAATCAGCCAACTGGACACTTTGCGAGTTTTTGTCTTTTTATATAAGAAAATTTAGTTCGAAGTTAATAAAATGTACTATTTTTCAGCCTGAAAATTACAATAAATATGCAGCATTGCCATATTGCGAAGCATTTCATGAGCAAAATAAAAACTGATACTTACAAAAAAAGTAATTGGCGCGCGGGCCTCACGATTTTGTTAGTGTAAACCTCACTTATCCTAACCTAACTAATCTAACACTAATAAATACAAATAAAACCCGGCATAATTTCAAAGAATAAAGGAGTAAATCGAAACATGGAAAAACCTGTAATCAACTTAAAAATGACGAATGGTTAGTTGTTTACAGACGTCGGCCAATGCAGCTACTGCCAAAACATTCTTAAAAATATTTCACACAGCGATTTTACATATTTTTAAGTTAATAATTTTTAAACTTACAAGTAGTATTTTCCGCTTTTAATTTAATATTTTCTGGAATTTTTCTAATAAGTCTCGTCAACAGGTCAAGCTGTGAAAGCTTTTTTGAAAGGGTGACTTTGAAAAGGTACCTGCTCTGCTAGGTGCTAATAAGTCGACTGGTCTACATATATTACCTCGAATGAATGATGCAGAGGTGGCATTGTTAGCAAGGACTTAAATAAATAGTCTGGAAAGTTAAACATCTGACATCCTAATGATAGAAAATAAAGCAATAATACTTAGGACCAAGCGAGAATTACAGGTATGATGGAATTCAAAAATAGCCCACTATCGGCTGTCATCTTACCTTGGGCTTTATCATGCTGTTTTGTTTCTAAACTATAATAATTTGCCAAAAATGATAGGCATAGAGAAAAATTATTTTTATAGTTACTCGATTACCTCAAGCTATCCAAATATAAAACTAGCTCTAAACTGACGTTCATTCAGTTATATTTTCAATAAAAATTCACCATATACTTCCTTGAGATTGTTGATAGGACAAAAAAATATAATGTATTTGTTTACTTTTAAGCTAACGTAGTACGAACGTTGCATTGCCCGACGGGAAATTTTCTCACTGGCGTGTTCACATGGCCATCATTAAAATATTTTTGTAATTAACGCCAAGTTTTCCGTTTAGGTATATTTTGTATCAAGATGAAACGTCTTGGTTAAGGTGTTATTTATCTATAAATACTAATTTCTGTAATTTAGAAACAGACTTTTTAGGAGAGGTTTTTTTAAATTTTATAACTGATAATGATATCTTTCATTTTTATTTATATATATATATATATATATATATATATATATATATATATATATATATATATATATATATATATATATATATATATATATATATATATATATATATATATATATATATATATATATATATATATATATATATATATATATATATATATATATATATATATATATATATATATATATATATATATATATATATATATATATATATATATATATATATATATATATATATATATTATATATGGTACCTTATATGTATATATATATATATATATATATATATATATATATATATATATATATATATATATATATATATATGTATTTATATATATATATATATATATATATATTTATATATTTATATATATATATATATATATATATATATATATATATATATATATATATATATATATATATATATATATTATTCTTATATGCACCATGATTAATTGGCGTAAATTAAATAATAACTTTATTACTATTCTGGCGTGTTATAATGACATCATTTTAATCGTCACTTTTGATATCGAATTTTTCGGACGGAGTACTCTAATGGCTTCACTATAATCCTGGGACCAAAAAGGAATTTATTATAGTCCTGAGGTAATGAGCTTAACTACGGGAAAACGACTGTCTTTCGGGAATACTTTTTACCAAATTTTTTACAATTTTTGACTGTATTGGGGCCAGAAGATAAAGTTTTGTATGTTATTCGGCTTACGCGTGGCCTGGTAATATCCACGGCTAGTCTCAATAATCGATATTTCCATTCTTATAACATATAACTATTAGGATAATAATACATTGGTTGACAACTCTGTTACATATATTAGTATCGTATATATTATATGAGTTATTTAAAGTTAAGTAGCACAGAAAACAACATTAAGCACATACAATACGCCAGCAATACCTCGTGAGTATTATACATAATTGATCAAAGTTTGATGCTTTAGATGTTTTCGGCGTATGCAAACAATTTCTTTAAAGATTTTACGGATTGCGGACATGACCACTCGGAAACAGTGAATATATTAATTAAATATGTTTCTAAAAAATCTGTATCTTTTACATTTACAATGAATTAAATATCTGACAATAAATAACTAAATGTGTATGTTAATTGTTTATACATTTTACTTTTTTATATCAGATTTCTGAAAAAAAATTAGAAATGCCGTCAAGATTTATTCTAATATGTTATTAAAGTTAATTTTAACAAAGATTATAAATTTGTTCGTGGTAATTCACTAGAACTTAAAATAGTTATCTTTATTAGTGTCGGCTCATAATATGACACCATTAAATTTAAATGTCCCGTTTCTAAACACCTCATTAACAAAATTCCAGATTTCAACCGGCCTCATTTGCACTCAAATGAAGACATGCGACACACATAAGTCTGATTTTTATGTTTTATTTGAGTGTGAACACAGCTTTTAATTTATGAAGCTCTTATGGTCTTACCACTCATGTTACAGTTATTTTATGCCACCTCTTCTCTAATTGTAAAACACCGGCTGTGTTCTAATAAAGCGTAACAATCTCTAGTTTATACTACACGAGGTATATTTTGGTTTTTTAATTTTATTCATAAAGTAGTATGTGCTTAGTGATACATATATTTTAGAAAAATAAGAAATTATGCTACATTTACATTTATACTCTTATTATTTAAACTGAAAGCAAATAATGCAAATATTTAACTTATTCTAAAGGCTTTTTACTCTTCTAGCCCTAATGACCAACCCAACCTCATTAGATCATCATTGATGGTAAATGTTTTTGAAAACAAGAAATCATTAAAGAAATTATTTCGGTTTAGAAAAAAAAATATGAGAGATTTTTACAGTAACGAAATAAGGATGTACGAAACTAGAAAATATGGATTTAATACCTTGCTTTTTTATTAAGAAACGAACTGTTTTATGATTAAAGGTTTTATTAAGACGCCGCGCCCCGTTTTGGAAAAGGAAAGGTAGAAGAGCATCAAGCGAACAAGAATCACTAAAAAGGTTTAAGAGTTAGACCAGATTTAATTACCATGAAAATAAATTCATTTCGCCGTTTATGTTTTACTAATGTCACTGTCATGTTTTAAAATTGTGACATTTAGTTGCATTTTTGTTTTATTGTTGCATATGTCATCTTAAAGCTTGAATAATTGCCAACGTTAGTCTACATTATACCCATGACCATATTCTTTGAGGTTTCTAATTTCTGCGGGAAATAAATCTTGTTTTATATTTTTACTATTTAAGATCGATTTTATTTCGCATAAGCGGCCTACCAGATACACAATAAATTCAACACTTTCAATGCGCTGCGCGAGTTATATGTCGGGCCGAAGGAAACACACTTTTAAAAAACAATTTTATTTCTTAAAAATACACTGAATATAGCAATTTTTGAGAGGACCGAATTTGACAATTAAACATTAACAGTCAGGATTACTATAGAAGTGTCTTGTAAAAGAATTTCACTTATATTTATAACATTTCCTTATCTTTTTTATGACAAGGTGGTGGAATATAATATGAAGTCAGCGGTTATGGGAAAAGTAACTCTCGCGCGCAACTAGATTAGGCGCTGAGTTGCCGAGAGCGCGACATAGGTCAATTTGTTTAGAAACATTTGTATGCGTAATTAGGAGGTACGAGACTGCTACATAGTGGCAACACTAGCCGTGAAATTGTGCTGAGCTACGCAGAAATCTCTCAATGAATCTCTACTATAGAGAATACAATGCGAATTTGGAATCGAATTTGGGGTATTTTGATACATAATTCAATGAAAATATCAAAGACGTGATATGGTATTTCTCTGATCGATTACAGTTGATCAGTCGGATAAAATTTCGAGGATTAAATAGTCTAAAAAGTCCACATCCATATTTATATACACGTCTGGGCGTGGATATAAATGTAAATAATAAAATAAGGACATAAAAAGCTTCCTAAAAGGACCGATTTGAAGATTAAACGGCGAATATGAGCGATCACAATAAGAATGGACATCCAAATAAATATTGGACGTTTGAGACTTTGACTTGAAAATCCTGCCTATGTTGATTTTTAGCAAGTTTGTCGGTAATTTAATCGTTTAACATGTCTTGAGTGTGTTCATATTCGAAAGACAATATTTCTTGTTTAATACTTTTCCTATATCTATTATTGATTTAAGGAATAACAATCGATAAGAAAAGTACGTTTTACTAGTTCATCTGTATACCACAATTATTCTTAGCATGCAATTTGGAAATCAATACAGTAAGTAGTTTTTCAGGCTGAGTTTTTAACTATTTTTCTACACCGCCATTTTATTCCGCCATTTTGAATTCGTACCAAAATTTTACCAATTGATTCTAACATAATAAATATTTGATCTTCGTGCAAAATTTGAAATAAACTGGGAAAGTAGTTTTTTTATGTAATAATTTTTTTAACAATTTACTAGGCCTCCATTTTGTTTTGCCAAATTGGATTTTTACCAAAATGTTACCAGGTCATCCCCATTAATTTTTGACCAAAATTTGAAGTCACCACCATACCACGAACAGATAGACAGACGGAATTGAAAATGAATTGAATGTTTTGATGTGATTTTTTTACGAATTCCCTTTTACGAGGGAAGTAAAATGGTAGAAAAGATAAACATTCTGCATATAACCTGGAAAATTTTCAATTTTGACGCTCTGTTTAGCAAAGAATAGTCGATTGAGTTGGCGCCGTGGACATTTTTGATCAGAGGAGTTTGAGGAATATATTACATTTTCTGAAAAATTGCATAGAATCCAAGAAACTCTATAACAACAGTATATAGAGCATAATGATGCCTAATTGATCTTTTAAATTACTCACCGTAAATAATAACTATGGGATACTTTTAAAAGCTTAGTAGCTCCTCTCGAATTAAAGACACATTTGGACAAAATGTATGAAGATTATCGGGCCGTGAAGGAAATTCAGCTTTAACTTTCAGAAAAAATAGTTTACTTCAATCGAAAAAAATTGCTTTAAGCTTTCAAATGCGCACTTGTTTTTTTAAACATTTTCAATAAAAACGGGTGTGATTTAAACGTGTTTAAAACGGCATTACTTATTTAAAACTGTATAAAATATGGTTAAAAAAAACGGTAAATTTCCTTTACCCGGAACTTCCCTTCAATACATTTTATTTAGTTCAATACATAGTCACAGTGTATGTGCTACATATACTGTCTTTTCAAACATATTTATTGGGCGCCATTTTGTCCCATTATATTGGATTCCTACCAATATTTTACCAGTTTCTTTCTACCTACCCCACACTTGACTTTTGGGCGTAATTTAAAATAAATTCAATAAGTTGTTTTTACATTGACACAAGATTTTTTTAAACATTTTATTTGGTCGCCATTTTGTTTCGCCATCTTAAATTCGTACCACAACTTTACCAATTTATCTCTACATCACAATTAATTCTTGCACAAACAATGAAATTGATTTAAAAATTAATATTTGCAGGCTGATTTTTTAAAAATTTTAGTTGGCCGCTGTTTTGTTGTGCTCTCTTGGATTCATATCAAAATGTTACCAGTTCATTCCTATGTAACACTTGATATTTGTGCAAAATTTGAGGCAAATTGGATAGTTTTTTTGTACCTAATAATTTTTTTAACTTTCTAAATGGTTTTCGTTAACGATCCTCTTGTTGTCATATTAGAGTGGGGCATTATTTGAGGTTAGGATCCAGTAAAAAAAAGAAGTCTTTATTGTTGCATCCTCAGGACACACGTATAATTATATATCCTGCGTGAAACCCATATTATCAGTAGTTACTTACTACGATGGTCCGCAGTTATTTAGTTTTGTAAATGGTTTTCGTTAACGATCCTCCTGTTGTTATGTTAGAGTAATGTATTATTTGGAGTGAGGATCAGTAAAAAAACAAAAGTCATTTATTTCAATCGTCGACGTTTCGCAACTTTGTTGCATCCTCAGGACTCATAAATTTTACATCCTGAATGAAACCCATATTATCAGGCTTTACCTCTGCGTTGGTTCGCAGATATTTCCTAACCTCCAATAATACACCACTCTAAGATAACAACAAGAAGATCGTTAACGAAAACCATTTAGAAACTTAATGTCTGGGAAATATCTGCGAACCAAAGGAGTAGGTAAAGTGATAATATGGGTTTCATGCAGGATATAACATCTATATACTTGTCCTGAGGATGCAACAATAAAGTTGCGAATCGAAAAGTCGACAATCCAAAAAATAACTTTTGTTTTTTTTTACTGGATCCTAACTCCAAATAATACACCTCTCTAACATAAAAACAAGAGGATCGTTAATGAAAACCATTTAGAAACTATATATCTGGGAAATATCTGGGGACCAGCGTAGTAGGTAAAACTGATAATATTGGTTTCATGCAGGATTTAGAATCTATGTGTCCTGAGGATGCAACAATAAAGTTGCGAAACGTCGACAATTAAAATAATATTCTTTTGGTTTTTTACTAGATTCTAACCCCAAATAATAGACCACTCTAACATAACAAGAGGATTGTTAACAAAAACCATTTAGAAACTTGATATCTGAAGAATATCTGCGGACCAATGAAGTAGCTAAAGAATGGTAATATGGGTTTCTCGCAAGATATACAAATTATATGTGTCCCATAAGTGCAACAATAAAGTTGCGAAACGTCGACAATAATTTAAAAAAAGACTTTTGTTTTTTTCTGGATCCTAATTCAAAGTAATACACCATCCTAACATAACAGCAAGAGGTTCGTTAACGAAAACCATTTAGTAGAAACTTAGTATCTGAAAAATATCTGAGGATCAACGGAGTAGGTAAAGACTTGCTATTATGGGTTTCATGCAGGATATAGAATCTTTATATGTGTCCTGAGTTTGCGAAACGTCGACTATTTAAAAATAGACTTTCGTTTTTTTCTGGACCCTAATCCCAAATAATACACCACTCTAATATAACAAAAGCATTGTTAACCAAAACCATTTAGAAACTTAATATCTGGGAAACATATGCGGACCAACGGAGTAGGTAAAGATGGATAGTATAGGTTTCATGTAGGATATAGGATCTATATATGTGTCCTGAGGGTGCAACAAAGTTGCGAAACGTCGATAATTTAAAAAAAGACTTTTATGGATCTTAAACTCAAATAATACACCACCCTAATAAATATTTTTTAACACATTATTCCGCCATATTATATTTTTATCAAAATATTTCCAGCTTATCGCCATAGGACCCTTAATTTTTGGTCAAAGAGAAGTCAAACGGGTAAGTAGTATTTAAGCTATGCCGAGAATTGACAGAGAGGCGCACCGACAGATGGACCGACGGAATTGATAAACATGTTTTTTGGTATCTAGGGCACAGTTTTACTAGTTGATCTCTATACCACAATAAGTTATGGCACACAATTTGAAATCAATCCATTAAGTAGTTTTTTTCGGGCTGAATTTGTAAATACTCTATTATACCGTTATTTTGTTCCGCCATCTTGGATTCGAACCAAAATTTCTAGCTGATTTCAACATAGTTCTTGAAGTTAATGCAAAATTTGAAATAAACTGGATAAGTAGTTTTTTCATAATATTTTTTTTACGTTTCACTAGGCTGCATTTTGTTTTGCCGTACTGGATTTTTACTAAGATGTTACCAGATCATCTCCATGACTCTTAATTTCTGGTCAAAATTTGAAGTCAATCGGGTTCGTTTTTAAGCTATGACCGACAGACGGGCCGACGGAATTTATAAATCATATTTTGGCATCTAGGGGACGTTAAAACGTAAAGATATGTAAAACCTGAGAGGGTGATTTGTTTCACGATTACAAACATTTTATTTGGCCGCCATTTTGTTCGGCCATCTTGAATTAGTACCACAATTTTACTAGTTGACCCCTATACCACAATAAGGTATGGCACACAATTTGAAACTAATCCATTAAGTAGTTTTTCAGGCTGAATTTTTAAATATTTGAAAAATAAGTTAAAAATTTAAATAAAATAATAAAACATGTTTTATTTAATTATACTCAAATAAAAATTGTAAGAAGTATTTAAACCATAGACCAAAGATCTAAATCCTATAGGTAAAAAATATGTCAAAGAAATTGGGATGGACTTTAAACTTCTATAGTAACTTTGACATAACTCTACTAAGTTAGTTTTTTATGCTAGATACCTAATTTAAAATATATTCGATTTAATAAAATTTTCAATTCAATCCAAAATTTACTTTTGACACTTGGGTAAGTATAAAAAATGTATTGACGGAAACTTTAGACAATTGTATTGTGGATTGTTTAAAAAAACCGGATTAATACATCTTGTCAATTGGCGAATTGAGCACATGTTTAAAAATATGTGCTTTTGTATGATTTTTTAACATTTCTATATTAGGAACGTAGCAGCCTAGTTGCTCTCTTTCCTGTTTAGCTCGAACATAAGCGCTGTTTTACTTAATGAAATGTTCTTATTTTAGAATGATTGCTTTCTTTCAGTCTGAAAGCTTTTAGTCTGGATTGTAAGGACTAAGATATCTTCTTTTAAACTTTCATCACCATTTGTTAGAACATCAAAACACTTTGTATACTTTTATCGCGAGGGCTTGTTATACATGAAAGATATTCCTATTTTATTAGTTTATAAAACAAAATAAAATTTATCTATATTAGATTTTTATTAGGATTCTATGACTTTAGGATTAAGTCGTTTACATTGTGTTTAAATATATGCCTTTCCTATCCTATTTGAGGTTTACGTAATAGGATAAACGTAAAAAGGTTATATAAAAATAGTCTTTTATACTACTAATGTGAAATTTATATTTATATATAAAATAATCTTGTAAGTATTCAAATAAGTTATATATTTTTTGGAAGCCGGCGATTTTATGAATATTTATTTGTATTATTATGAAACTAAATATATTTTATATATTACATTTTCGTATATGGGACGACGGTTGTTTTTTTTTATTTGTAATCTGAAATTTGCTTTAGTTTTTTTCTAATCATCTAACATTTTTTTCATTATTACTCATACATAGTTCTATACTTAAAAGTACATTTTAAATATTGAATATATTTAAGTCACATGGTAAAAAGGATAAGTTAAAAATTGCATGTATAGTTATTACGATATGACAGTTTTGTGACGGCAGGTATACTCCTGTAAAGCAAATAAGACAACCTGTCGTGGTATGTGTGCAAAAGATTATTATTGTGTACGTCATAGCAGGCCATAGCTCAGAAACTGTTTATGCTTGATATGAATATATAAGGTATTTTTGACTTGTGACTTTTATGTTTAGTTTATATAGTTAATGTGATAACTAAAACTGATGTGAGGTTGATGCTAATAACCAGATTAAAATAAGATAGCTAGTAAAAAAATCAAATAAAATATACATTATTATTACCAGGTCACCCTTGTCAGCAATAATTACTGTCTATAAGTTTCTCCAAATCGAAGGAACCTGTATATACCGTCATGGCGATCAATTATTGCCTTGTCATGCTTGTCCCAAACATGTCCATTACAGTTGAGATCTAGGGATAGACAGGTATTTGCAAGTGATCAATTTGTTTTCTTTAAAGTCTTGCTTTGTAATCATCAAAAACCTAACTAAGATTCAAATCAATGTAAATAACACTGATTTTCGGTAATTTAGTCTGTCTGCAGACATTGTTTTTAGTGTAAATTATTCACAACATTTCGATCAACCAAGGATCTACGATTGTTATCAAATGTAAAGTGTTACAGTTTACAAATACAATGCAATTACAAAAAGTGAATTTTATTCACAATTTTTTCACAACATAGAATCGGTAAACCCATTAGATAAAATTCCCTGCTATGACAAATTAGATGTGCTCTAAAATATAAAGTTCTTAAAAGTTCACTTGAGAGTTTGGCGGTCTACAGACGTGATGAAATCAAACAGTACGTCTGTTATACGGTTCCTATTTTCAAACGTCACATCAGCGTTCCATTTATCCTGCAATTTTCCCGTTTTTAATGCTAATATAAATGTAATATCCTGATAGATAAATCATATTCCTCCTTAAATACAGTTCGGGGATAATATGTACCCAATTAACAGCATAAAGGTGATAACCCAACTTTTATGATTATTTTACTTAGACCCTGCATTCCCTGGAAATTCCAGTTTGCCCGTACATGTTCCAGACAAAGATCATAGTATTTTGGTATGGTAAATACCCTGCTGTAAGGCGAAGTATAATATATACAACGATAAAACAGTCGCCCTGTCTTTTTAAAAATTATAAATTGGTTAAGAAAAATCGTTAAATGAGAAATAGAATAGAAAAATAGAACCATACGTCGCGACATTCGAAATGAAAAGTCATCGGGGTGAGTCTGGAAGGAGTATCGAAGTGCGTACGAAACAAATCACATTAGGCGGATGGCAATCGAATTAAGATGAGAAAGTCCAACGATAAACAAAATTACTGTCAAGTAATGGGACATTAAGCGTACTCTAAACTAGTTAACGAGTTTCATGCCCGAATGCCTTCGCAGTTCAGTATCCCCCTGTTCCCGAAAGTGCTGGAGGCACGAATAATCCAATTAGCATCGATTAGGGTATTAGAAAATGCAATCAGCACCCTAGGAATGTTCTCTTTGTTTCAAAATGCAAAATACTTGAACCTTTATTACTAAAATCGAATTATAATTTTCGTTACTAATTCATATATGGTTCATAATAAGTCTAGTTAACAATTTTTCACATCTGATTAGAAAGATATTTAACTTTCAATTGATTGAAACAAATATTCAATAAAATTACATCTGTACATGTGCTATAGTCATGCCCACGCATTATATTTCGATACATAATATAAAGAATATTTAAGCAGAATTAAGAAATTATAATAAAAAATAATCTTATAATTCTTTGGTATTTAACTTAAGGGCGTCAGACACGCTTATAGCGGGCGTAACACCACGATCAGTCGATTGGCTTCTACGCCTCGGCTTTTTCTTTCTTATTTGTCTTTCTGAGTCTGTGGGTGGCACCCTGGTTTGGTTGATGGCCAAGGCCTTCGTTGACCTAATCTCGTCGTGTGATAGACACCTAATGTCTTCGTTGAAGCTCATGTTATTTACTTTACTTCCTTTCGGATATGTTCTTGAAGTAAGCCTTGTATATATGACAGGGGCCAACTGTGAGGATGCTCCAGGAAGCTTGCGAATGCTTTGCATTGATGGCCTAACTAGTTAAGTGCAATTATATGCGTCTACGTTCTTCCTCGCTCAATATCTTCGTGGGCCTTTAATGTCTGAGGAAGCCGAACTCTCTATTTCAGGATTCCTTGAAGTTTGCGCGTCACTTTCGAGGAGTGGCACATGCTCTTTTCTAAGAATTGTTCCCTAGCTGCTTTTCGGGTTCTGCCCATACCGGGATTTTTAACTTGGGTATTTCTTTAACTCTTCCTACCTTCCCTTTTATGGCCTTCTACGCACGGGAATGGCGTAGCACTTTATCCACTGAGTACCAGATTTTCTAAAAAATCTTCGAATATTCCAGTTATTCACACTTCTAAATTCCGGGCCAACGTCCTGTTTTTCAGGCGACGCTTGTAACTTCTGTATATCCAGGAACAACTCATGTTGGTTGACCGACCACTGTTTTCCTCAGGACCGAACTGCCTGGTCTGTGTTATGTCAGGCGTCCCGTCCAGCACCTCCTCGTATTTACTTACTTATGTCTCAACACCGATCCTTTCCATGAAACCAGGTTGCATGGTTTGACGGCCAAAAACTACTCCCGGCGCAAGATAACTTCAATAACCAAGGACATCATTTTTCGTTCTGCCACCACGTCTAAGTGTCCAGGAAACTATATCTAGGTCTTCGCCGTGGAGCACGTCTGACTGCTAGTAAGTTTCGGAACAAACTGCCTAAAAATCACTATTCCCCACTCGGCTAGAGGGTTGGTCAAATTTATTAGCAATTTAATTCTTTTTCCTAAACACCCTTTCTCCCTCGAAATCAACTAATTATTATATAATGAATATAATATGTTAATTCCTAAGTCTCCTGAACCATTGCTCAGGAATCTTCCTTGGAAAACATTAAACATTTTGAACTGAGTTTTCTCAAAACGGATTTATCTCAGCGTATCTTTATCAAATCAAATCTTTATTTTATCCCCTAACTGAATACGGGGTACCCGTAATAAAACTGTTTCCCTAACCTACTAGTTACATTTTAACTCTTAACGAATATAAACAAAATCATGAAAAATAACAAAAAAATATACAGGGGAAATATTATTTCTACGAGGACTCATTTTTTGGGCCTATCTATGCAGTCTGACTAGTAATAAATGGGGGTCCAATTAAGGTCCGCTCACCTGTTATCAAACTTTCAACTAAGGCCGACCTTCCGTCCGGGGTGGCTTGATCCTTTCAACTACGTTTCGTGGGCAACGTGACCTCAGCGTTTCAGACTGGTCGTTGGGTGGCTCGAGGTGGCTGGACTCATCGTGTGCATAATATAGCTCAATCGATAACTGGACCTTGTCGTGGTTGGTTCCATGGCGTCGAGGCACATGGGGCTACACAGATGGCTAGCGTAACCTTCGTCGTGCTCTGTTGAGGTTTAGGACCGTGATTCTCCTAGGCCGGCTCGTCTTAGAATGATTGTTCTGGCTCAGGTCTACACTCTAAATTCAAATATAGTAATTTCACAGCAAATAAAATAGGCTATATGAGTAGTTATAATAGGGGAGCGCCTCCTCCTCCTCCTCTTCCTCTCTCTCATGTCCCTCATTCTTAACTTCCTCCCCTTTTATTCTCATTCGCATCATATTTTTAATTTTTTCTCTTTGTTCTCCCACATTTGATTTTGCATTCTTAAGTCTTATAAATAGGTGCATCAAGATCATTTTAGTATGTTAAGGTACGAGTGACTGTTAAAAGAAAAAAATCTGTTGAATAAATCTATTAATAATAATATTAAAATAAAATGAGTGAATCAGTTGGAGAAAGAAATCGATCCATTCCGCTTCAGACAATTAGCCTCGAAGAAATTATACCAGGAGTTCAAGAAGAAAATATACCATTAGTTCGAGAAGAAAATAATGGGATTGTTTTAAAAAATTTGAATAAAACTGAGAGTGAAGAGAAAAAAGTGTTTTGTGCTATTTGTTTTGAAATAATCGAATATTATGATTCATGTAGACCAAATACATGTTCCCACATTTTTTGTTTAAAATGTATTTTAAGATGGAATGATGAAAATGGTTGTTCTATAATGGTAAACAATTGTCCTGTATGTCGCACTAGATATTACTATTTGGTACAAATCTTCAAAGATGTAATTAGACATCATTTTGTTGTAATTTTAAAAAGAGGATAATATTTTTTTATAATTTGTGTTTGTGAAAACTCTGGTAACAAATAATTTTGCAAAAAAAAAGTAAATGTAAATATATATAATAATTGACACACATTTTTTCCTTTTCCTATATTGAAACGACAACAATGATCTAACAAGTTTTTTAATACATACTAATTTTCACATTACATAACAAAACAATTGTTATGGGTTTACACAAAAAGTGCCACGCCCTAAAATGGCACCACTTTTGCAAATGGAAGCTTAAATTTTCTTATGGGAATTTACATGTAAAAATGACAGTTTTGATTGTCGGACCGGCATAGCCTAATCTACTACTTTTTAATTATACTAATAATATTAATATAATTTGCATCAAGTAAGAGAAAACTCAATTGAATACAGAAACAAGCGTTAACAAAATGTTATATGAGTGCTTCTAGTAGCATTTTACATAATCGACACTTTTTTACATATGATTAGCTATTTCATTTAGAAATACAGTGTCAGATGTTAGAATAAAAAGAAGTATTTTGCATATAGCACTGAAAATATATAACCGTTTATAGTAACAGTTAACATTTTTTAAAATTAATATTGTTGACGTATTCTACTTATTATCTTTACAATTTATGTTTAAAATTAATATTTTTGACATTATCTACCCATTACGTTTATAACCTATATTTAAAATTAATATTGTTGAACTAATCTACACATCACCTTTACAAACTATGTTTATTATTAATATTTAACAACATAATCTTCTATCTCTTTTTTTTTCATTTTTATTGCAGTAAAAGCAAGCATGTTCAGGAATTAGTAGAAAAAGATGTATCCTACAAATAGCACAATGTAAATCAGAAGCACTAACAACATAAGCTCTTTTGTAGTGGCAGCTCACATGATCGGACTCCCCTCTCCGTAAATATCTCATGTGAATTGCACTACAAGGAAGGCAAATAGCAAATGTTCCTAGTCTTCGACTTTCAATTTTAGAGTAGCTTTGTATAACACATACATCTTTTTCTTCAAAATTATTAAATAATTCACTAGCCCTAAACTTGCTTACTTTTACGTCAGCCTCGGTTCCTAAATTTAGCAGTTGTCCATCCATGTCCACTCCTTCGTCAATTTCCTGATCATCTTCCTCCATCTCTTCTTCTTCCTCCTCAATATAATTAATGTCGATGTTAAACAAGAATGATCTTCTAACAAGCCTAGATGATTTGTCCAAAAATGAATGTTTATAAGTGATGGAATCGCCTTCCAAGTTAATAAAAATTTCTTCTCTTTCTTCAATTTGAGCGGCGTTCTCCACATTATTTTCTTCAATTTGGTCAGCGTTTCCAATCATATTTTCTGCCATCGTTAGGAGCTTTAGATTTAGATAGATATATTTGATAAAAAACGATTTTGGTTATAGGTTATAAATAATATCGACAACTGATATTACAGCGAATGATACTGTATGATCGTCGAGTGGATGTTCTTAAGTATATATCCCATCGACCACCACTTTTACTACCTGCAATACTTAAGTCTTTTTTTTTTTTTTTTTCTTTTTTCGCTGTCCCTTTCCCTGTCAGTTTCCTCGGGGGGGGGGCAAGGGGGGCTTCGACCCCCTCCCCGCTCCGCCAACCCCCCTAGGGGGGGCTTCACCATATGATATTGTAAATTCTGATTCGCAAGAAAAACAAATTGATCAAAATTTAAGTTCGGCTATATCTTCTATTAATTCACCATATGCTATTGTAAATTCTGATCCGCAAGAAAAACAAATTGATGCAAATTTGACTTCGGATATTTCTCCTAATAATTCACCAGTTGAACAAAATTCAATTTCGAAACCATCATTTAACATTAAAAAAAAATTTAAAATTAATAAAAAAAATAAAAAACAAATAGCAAACCTTAAGTGTCTGGGTTTCGCTATTCAAAATTTAACTAATTTGATCACAATTAAAAAGGGAGACGAAAGTACGGTGAATTATGTTAAACAGGCCTTTGACAAATTAGTTGACTCATTTGAAGAAATGGATTCATAAAGTCAATTAATTTCTATTGCTTTTTTCAAAATTTGACTATAACTAAATAAAAATGCACAATATTAATTTTATTATTATACAAAGAACTTCAAAAATGCAATTGCTTTTTTCAAAATTTGACTATAACTAAATAGAATTGCACAATATTAATTTTATTATTATTATTATGCAGAAAACTTCAGAAATGCATAAGTGTGTAACATGTAATAAAGTCTTTACTAGAAAGGATAATTTACTGCGACATATTAAAAAACATGTTAACGGAAATTCCACAAAACTCAACAGTTGGTTGAAAAAACCAAAGCTTGTTAAAGGTAAGAACATTTTATTTTTCATGTCATATTTTGTAAAATATTTTTTTCTTAATTTATATAGATTCTACAAATATTGTAAAATATTGTAAAGAATGCAAGAAAAATATAAACCAAAGTCTATGGGGTGGACATCTTAGATCTAGTGTGCACAAGAACAATTCCAAAATAGGCTTGGAGAAAGGTGTTGAAATTATCAAGTCAGCATTCAGGGAACGAATAATATCTTATAGGATTTCCTCACACCAAAACTTCATAAATGTGAAAGAATATTTTCAACATTTGGAATACAAAATTGCACATCTAATAGATCAAGAACTGCAGAAACATAAATGTATCAAGCTAAATATGGAACTGTTCGGTTTCTATTTTAACCCCAGCAGCGACAGCTATGATGTCAAATTTTTTAATGCGCCGTTCCAAGTCATTTGCCAGGGATATCAGAAAAAAGAACTGTTAGAGCAAATCTGCACCATTATTGACCAGAAAGCTGACGAATTTGCAGAAAGAGATTCAGGTAAAGAATTTATTTTCGATTTTACAACAGCAACAAAAAAAGTAATTTTTTAATTTTTACGTTGCAGGATGGGCTTTGATGAATTTACTTCATTTGGAAATTAATGTTAACAAGCACAATCCGCTGAGAGCCTCATCTTTTATCGAACTTCCTCAAGAGATCAAGAGACGTCAAGCTGTGATCAACATTAGGAATGATGACAACTTTTGCTTCGCCTGGGCAGTTGTGTCTGCTCTTCACCAACCACGCGGATTAGATTTTGAAACTTCAACCTACCCACACTACTCTTCTGTTTTGGATATGTCAGGTATAGAATTTCCAATGTTGCTAAAGAACATTAAGATTTTTGAAGAAAAAAATAACATTTCTATTAATGTATATGGATTAGAAATTATAAATCCTAAAAAGGGGTATGAAGTAATTGGTCCACTTTATTATTAATCGAATAAAAAAAATCATCATTTCAATTTATTGTTAATAAGTGATGATGATGATAAAACTTTTCATTATTGCTATATTAAAGATTTATCAAAACTAGTTTCTGCACAAATTTCTAAACATCACGGAAAAAAATATATTTGCGATGGTTGTTTACAATATTTCCCTACAGAAGAAAATTTATTACAACACAATAGCTATGATTTTGATCATTTACGAATTAACCTACCTTCTAAAGAATTAATAAAAGATAAGTTTGGAAACTATTCATATGATAATATTTTGAAATTTGTAAATTATCATAAACAAATGAAAGTTCCTTTCGTGGTGTATGCAGATTTTGAATGCATTTTAAAGCCTTTAAATAATGACAATGTTGATAAAAATCCTAATACTTCATACACCTTAAAACAATATGAACATATTCCACATTCATTTGCCTATTACATTAAATGTTCCTTCGACGATAATTATTCTAAATTTGAAAAATATAGAGGTCAAAATTGTGATACATTATTTATAAATTCTTTAGAAAGAGATGTGTATAACATATACAATAAATATTTAAAGGCTCCTAAAAAAATGATCCCTTTGAACGAACTGGACAAAATTTATCATAACTATGAAAAAGTTTGTCATATTTGTAATAAACCTCTTTTAAATGACAGGGTTGCAGATCATTGTCATATAACCGGTCTTTATAGAGGTCCAGCTCATTCACTCTGCAACATAAATTACAGAATACCTAACTTTATTCCAGTTATATTGCATAATTTGCGTAATTATGATTCTCATCTATTTCTTAAAAAATTATGCTTAAACAAAGAACAACTAACAGTTATCGCACAAAACAAGGAAAAATATATTTCATTTGAAAAGCTTATTCATGTGGATAACTATTTTGATAAAAAGACACAAAAGGCTAAGAAAAAAAATATATCATTAAGGTTTATTGATTCTTTTCAATTTCTATCCCATTCTTTATCAAAACTCTCTGAAAGCTTAAAAGATGAACAATGTAAGGAAATAAAAAAAATTTTCAATGATGAAGAAAGATTTAAACTTATTCGGCAAAAAGGTGTATTTCCTTACAGTTATATTGATGATTATTTAAAATTAGAAGAAACAACTTTACCTCAGAAAGACCAATTTTATAATACTTTAACGGATGAGCACATCAGTGATGCAGAATACCAAAGAGCTGTAAAGGTTTGGCAATTGTTTAAATGTGAATCTCTTGGTCAATACTCCGACGTTTACTTACTCTCTGATACTTTACTTTTGGCAGATATTTTTGAAAATTTTAGAAGCACTTGTTTATCCACATATAAGCTCGATCCAGCTCATTTTTACACTTTTCCAGGTTTATCCTGGGAGGCGTGTTTGCGTTATACTGGAATAGAGTTAGAATTGTTAACTGATCCAGATATGATACACTTTTTCAAAAAAAGCGTTCGCGGTGGTGTGAGCTCTTGCATTTGTAGAAAATCTGAAGCTAATAACCCATTTCTTTTAAATTTTGATCCTTTAAAGCCAACTAAATACATAATTTATTATGATGCAACAAATTTGTATGGTTATGCAATGTCACAGCACATTCCAACGGGAGATTTTGTTTGGTTAACAGATAAAGAAATCAATGATTTAAATATTATGAATATTTCTAAAAAATCTAATAAGGGATATGTTTTAGAAGTTGATTTAGAATATCCTACAAGTCTACATTCCTATCATAACGATTTTCCGTTTTGTCCAAAAACT
This sequence comes from Kuschelorhynchus macadamiae, assembly GCA_030620095.1. Lineage (NCBI taxonomy): Eukaryota > Metazoa > Arthropoda > Insecta > Coleoptera > Curculionidae > Kuschelorhynchus > Kuschelorhynchus macadamiae. Next base: position 133,476 of record JAUTXW010004582.1, on the reverse strand, counting down.
TCTTCTAAATGCATAAAATTAATACCCAATTTAAATGATAAATCAAAATATGTTATTCACTATCAATTATTAAAACAATGTTTGGAACATGGACTCAAGTTAACTAAAGTTCATAGAGTTTTACAGTTTTCTCAATCTGATTGGTTGAAAAAATATATAGACTTGAATTCAAGATTAAGAAATGATTCAAAGAATGAATTTGATCGTAATACTTACAAGTTGGCAAATAATAGTATTTATGGCAAGACTATGGAAAATGTTGATAGGAGAATTGACGTAAGACTTGTTACAGAGTGGGAAAAAAATAGAAGAAAAGATGGTGCTGAGAATTTAATTGCAAAACCATATTTCAAGGACTTAACAATATTTTCTGAAAACTTGGTAGCTATTCAAATGCAAAAGATTCAAGTTACTTACAATAAACCAATATATGTAGGCTTCTCAATATTAGATATATCTAAAACTGTCATGTATGATTTCTTTTATAATTTTTTAAAACCTCTTTATCAGGAAAATATTTCACTTTTATACACCGATACCGATTCGTTCATTTTAGAAGTCACAACTCCAAATATTTATTCTGACATGATAAAAAATATTCACAAATTTGACACATCTAATTATGAATTTAATAATATTCATGAAATGCCTATTACAAAGTCAGTTATAGGAAAATTCAAAGATGAATATGCTGGTGAACCCATTACAGCTTTCTTTGGTACTGGAGCAAAAGCATATTGTATTAAAACGGAAAACAGTTTAACAAAAAAAGCAAAAGGTGTTAAAAAAAGTGCAATTAAAAAGCAGTTGGATTTTATTCATTATAAAGATGTTGTTGAAAATCATTCTAAAACCTTTTGTTCAATGTATGTTTTTCGATCTAGACAAAATACAATTTTTACAGAGTTAATTAATAAATTGGCTTTGAGTTCCGAAGATGATAAGCGGTATAAAATTCCCTATAGTTTTAATACATTAGCTTGGGGACACCAAGATATTGCTTTGTATCAATGGAATGTAGAACATGAAGATTTAGATATATTTATGTAGATATTATAAGGTATTTAAATTTGTTGTTTTTGAAACCAAAGTTAGTCTTCATAAGTCTTTCACAAAATGTGCTTAGAAACTTTTGACAAAGAAATTGATAACAGTTATTTTAAAACATATGAAAAACGACTTTCCACTTTTAAAAAATGGAAAGGAAAATTGAGACCAGAAGTGTTAGCTGGAGCTGGCTTTTACTATACTTCAATCAATGATATTTGTAAATGTTTTTATTGTGGTATTGAAATTTTTGATTGGTTAAGTTATGATGATCCTATTGTGGAGCATAAGAAATTTGCTAGGAATTGTGATTTAAATAACTGTTTATGGAAAAATAGGAATCGAATAATTATAACCATTCAAAATAAGTCTTCAAGCTACACATTTTATATAGTATTATTAATATCCTTATTTATGAACTTTTACATATATTTAAATTAAGTATTTTATTGTTATTTTTTTACAACTGCTTTTGCTTTCGTGGTGAAAGTATCTGCTTAATGTTAATAAATTTGGAATATAATTATTAATTTGTTTTAATGACTATCAGTAGATCTCAATTTATTCTTCTTTATTTTATTTTCAAAATGTTTTTTATGTTCATCATCCCCCTGGCGTAACACAGTGTGAAATATGTTTTTCTAATAAAACAGACGTCACTCTAAGTAAATATTGTAAATTTATGAAAATTGGATTAATTAACAATAGTACAATTAGTTGGATGGAACGAATAAATGGAAATGAAAATGCAAGTAAATTTTTTAAAATTTTGTATCATTATCCAAATCGATCTATTTTTGATACAAATTGGATAGAAAGGTTAGAGTTTAAAAATAATCAGTTACAAATTTTAACCCCCAACTGTACCAATTATTATGACGGATTCAAAAATTATTACTTTTCCATCATTAGTGTTACATTAAACTTTGCATTATTTTTATACATTACCATTTTAATTATTTATCTTTATTACAAATTTCAAACTGGAAATCTATTTTTTCATTAATCCATTTTAATCGAAACTTTAAAGAAAGTGGGGATGAGAATATTTAAGTACAAGAATAACACAATATGTTTCAGTCTCGTTTAGTCATTATGAACAACGCCGTGGTTCATAAACCTTTGGAAACGCTTCTTAATTCAAAAATTTATTTTTTAAATAATTCTTTGTCAAAATTTGTTCTTGTTGGCATTAGTTTAAATGATTTTTCTCCAAAAATTGTAATTGGTGGAAAAACTGGATTTTCAATCGCACTAACCGAAGAAAATTGGAAAGACATTTGTGTTCATCAAGGAATTATTGTAAACAATTTCTACTTTCCTCAAGTTGATCAAACCAGTGTGAATATAAACAACATTCATCTGCAGGTTCAGAAAATAAATGATACCCCTGTTCTACAAATTACAAAAGGCCCACACTTCATATACTTAGGACAAGAGTCTTTGGACAATTTGTGGCGATTAAAGGAAATTATTGATTATAGATTATCTATACTTAAAAGGCAAGAATTCAATACATATTTCAAAATATTTCAAAATAATATTTCATCTGATTGTGGCGATTTGTGTACGCATGTTTATAATATAATAAGTCCAACAGAAAATCCTAACAGTGAAAATGTTTCAACTATGATGGAATTACTTGCTTTATATCCTGAACAAATGGAAAACAAATTGAAGCAAAATGGAACAAAACGAAAATATTACGAAGAAAACAATGAAAATGGATCAAAAAGAAAATATTACGAAGAAAACAATATCTTTTCTGGAAGAGAACAATAAGGTGCATGTGTTAGTGAAGTGGAGCTTTGCTTACAGACAAGCCCGTAGGAGTAACTTTCAGATGTGATACTTAGATAGACTCCGTTTTGAAAAAAGAATAAATGATTGTAAACTTATTCTAGATTCGATATTATCTGAGGAACATAGAAATAAAATATATTTGACACGTTTTAATAAAAATTGTATTTGATGTTTTACTTAATAAAATTTTAGTTTAGTAAATGTGAATTTTATTTGAAATTAATTAGCACATTAAGACTTTGTAATTTGTATCAGCTAAAGCATAAAGTGAGGAACAGAAATAAAACAAATTTAACTAAAATTTAATTTCAATTTAATTAAACAATATTTTTTTTATCAATCCATGTATTATATTTTTTATCAAGTCCTAACCATTTCACATAAACTTTGTTTCCTTTCCTTCTCAAAATCTTCTCAATAAGATACACATCAGTATGCTTTACTTTTAGTAATTCTTGCTCATAAAAACCACCCAGAATGTCCTGATTATCTTCGTCTTGAATTAAATATGTCCAAGGGTTTGTCATCTTAACTTCTTTAATGTGGAATATCTCATTTGACCAATTTGGTGTGTAACCTTTTGAAAATGCCTCTCGATGCTTGCTTATTCGTACGTGATCACCCACTTTAAACTTTGGAGATTTTATATCTAACGTTTTAGCATGAGTAAATGCAGATTTCAAGATTCTATTTTCATTTGTTTTATTTACTTGTTTTGGCTTCATTCCTATTGAAGAATGTTTTGTATTGTTATAATCTTTTACAATATCCGCTAATATATTAAACCATTTGTAATTTCCTTGAATGCTAAATATTTTCCACATATTATTCTTTAAAGTCCTGTTCACTCTTTCTACTATACTCGCTTTCAAATTGGAAAACGTGCTATAATGGTTAATTCGAAATTGTTGCATCAAATTTTGAAAATTTACATTGAAAAACTCTCTCCCTCTATCCGTTTGCAAGTTTTTTGGTGGAGTTTTTGCACTGATTAATATTTTTTTCATTGCCGCTGTTACGTCTTTTCCAGATTTAGATTTTAACGGTTCGGCCCAAACATACTTAGAAAATACATTTATGGTAATCAAGATATATTTAAATCCCTTATTAAATTTGGCATAGGGTAACATTTCAACCAAATCAGCTTGAAAAAGATCATTTAACCCTTTCACTACCACCCTTCTGCGTTTGTAGTTTTTTCTAGCAGGTTTATGTAATTCATTAACGACTTGTTGTTTAACGGTTGTCATGACAACAAACTTGTTTATTCAATTTTAAGGAAGTTCACTTTCTATGTTTTGTAATAATTCGAAATATAACTTTTATATGTTTTTTCCCATTCATTCAATTTATCAATTTGTATTGTATAACTTTTTTCATTTAAAATTTTACTAATTTTAGTAATCTCCTTTTCTAACGCATTAAAGGATTTTTTTATCTCTCCAGTTAAGAAAGTAGTTGATCTACTATCACTATTTTTTAATTCCTCCTCTGTTTTATTTAATTCTTGTTCTAATTTCTTAATTACACTGGACATTATATTTTCCAAGGAAATATATTGTTGATTTTCTTCCAAAGTGAGTTGGTCAATTGTTCTACTGTTAAGAATGCTATTTTGATTTCTTTTTTTTTCATCATCTAACCTTTTTATAAAAGTTCTTAATTGTTTAATTTTTTCCTTGTGTTTTTCAATTATTACTTCTCTTATATTTGTTTCCATTATTTTATTAATTTTGTTGATATCATCACTTAATGTTTTGTCTTCCTTTTTAACATGTTCATTTAAAAATTGCAAATCTTTACTTATTTGATTTAGCGTTAGCAACTGTTTATTAACGTTTTCAATTGAGGTATAACATCCTTTAATCTGGTTTTCATACTTTAAAAAATTTTCATCAAAAACCTTAAGCTTTTTAGCAAAGATTTCATTATTTGTTTCATTTTCACCTAATCTCCTTTTTAAATTATTAATGTCACTTATTCTCTCTTGATTTTGTTTTGAAATATGGCGTCCAAATTTATCAACTGTCATGTTGAGCTTTCATTAAACAATAAATATGATTATATTTGATAGCTGTTATTTATAGTATTACTTTATCTTCTCTTAATTCTTCAATAATAGAGATAATCTCGTTACTATGAGCATTATTTCCCGCATCACTTGATGAAATTAATAAACGTAGCCTATCAACAATTTCGTTAACATTATTCCAGTATACATAGTCTGTATTTGATCTGTTTGTTTTCAAAATTAATCCCTTTCCTGTAGATTTGGCTCTAGTTGTTCTAAACGGAGGTTTTGGTTTGTTAAATGCTGTAACTAATCTTGGCAAGGTTTTTGTCTTTGTAATCCCCTTTCTTTGTAAATATGGTCCTATTATTGTAACATATTTGTGTGATGTATTTCCTTGAACTTGTTCATTTGAATCAAAATTCCTACGATATACATTTGTTTTAGCTAGAATGTTCATGTAATTATCTTCCTTCTTATAACCTTTCGGTTCTTTTTTGAAAAGCAATTCGTATAAACCTGGCGTGCCTGTGTACGTTATTCCTCCCACTTTAATATCTTTTCCAATAATTTCTACCGGTATCTGTGTTAAACCAAAAGAAAACTTATCCGTTTCGAGGTCATGAACTATTCCATAATAATGGTCAAATTTATGTTGTGTATCTTTCACACCCTCATCAATATATGATTTGGGTAATTCATGAAAATCTGCTAAGTAATCTTTATATGATGGTGTACCAACATAGGTTTGAATTGTTTTTCTAGTTTGTTCCAATATGTCTGACAAGTTTAAATTTGTTGTTGTGTCACTAGAAGGATCTGAAGTTTCTGCTATAACAGTTGATGACAATGGTTGTACTACAGGAGAGGAAGAAGTGATACTACTGTCATTTAAAAATGTTGGTAGTTCTGTAGGGAGTGACGGAGTTTTTCCTGTTTTCTGAATATTTTTCGTCGGAGTTGATGTTTTATAAAGCTTTGTAGGTGTTTTGAAATCTTCATACTTTGAAACTCTTTCTTCTTTTAAATCGAATGGTTCGGATTTACCAATACTTGAAATTAGCTGTTTAAGTGGTTGTGTTATTGGTCTATAAGTTTGTTCTAATTCGGACTGAGCAGTAGAAGTAGCTAATTTCAAGCTTTGATATTTCTGCTTCACGGCTTGTCTCGATCTTATTAATTCTCGAGCTAAACGTTTATCCATGCTGTACAAGTTTTAAATGAAATAAAACTGCAAATTTTTTACTTTTATAAATATATAAAGGAATCGAATTTACTCCTATATCTGCCGTGATTTACTTCACAATCTTTGTCAATTACAAGAAAACCATATGGATCCATCCAACAGTTAGCACAAATAATTTTAAACTGATCAAATGTCATATCCAATATACAGTGGTCATTATATATATGTTTTAAACTCAAACAGTCCTGTTTAAATAAAATTAATAAGTTTGCATTTTCTCGAATTAGACGTTTAAGGATTGAGGAATATCCTTGAAAAATAAAAAAACAATCGGTGTTTCTATGCCTTCCATGCGTGAAATAGTCCCTAATAATAGATTGATTATGACAAGGAATATCATCAAAAATGATAACGGAATTTGGCTTTATCTCATGAGGTGAAATAATGTTCTCATCGCTATCATATTCAAAGTATCCAATTTCTTTCATAGGTTTTAACAACTTTCTTAAATATTCATATTTTGGTTGATCTAATGACTTTGAATAAACATAGACATTTTCAAACCTAATTCCATTTGGATGCTCGAGCAGTGTAAGCATAACGTTGGTTTTACCGCTACCACTGCAACCAACTATAAGCCCTCTTTTTGAACCACCGCAAAATAAGTCACCATGCTTTCTCAACTGTTTACTTAAAAATTTTTCGTCATGATTATTTACTGGTAATGAGAATTTTTGTTTTTCACTCCTCATTCTTAATCACACTAGTAAATATTTTTAGCTGTAAAAGTATTTATACCAGAAAAATGTCAATGTGCTTTTAGTATAAAAAGAACTTCAATGACTGTGGGTCGCCATAAGTTGAAAAAAACTATTAAAACACGTAATAGAAAAGGCTCTGGTTTAGTAAATAAATTAATTAGCAAACTACCTTTCGAAGTTCATATACCAGGATATAATTATTGTGGTCCCGGCACCAACTTGGAAAAAAGATTAACTAGAGGTGACGTTGGTATAAATCCATTGGATTCCGCTTGCAAAGAACATGATATATCTTACTCTCAGACTGAAGATTTATCAAAAAGACACATATCTGACCAAATATTAGAAAACAAAGCCTGGGATAGGGTAAAAGCTAAAGATTCTTCTATTGGTGAAAAAATTGCAGCTTTAAGTGTTGCAGGAATAATGAAGGGTAACAGAAAGTTCGGTTTGGGATTAAAAAATACAAAAGGGGGTAAACTTAAATTGAAAAAAAAGGTATCATTCGAACACCCAAAGAAATTGGAGGATTTCTACCTCTTTTGTTTCCCATTCTTGGCGCCCTGGGTGCACTAGGTGGAGGCGCGGCAGGAATTGCTAAGGCAGTAAATGATGCTAAAGCAGCTAAACAGCAACTAGAAGAAATACATAGACATAATATTGCAATGGAAAATGCTTCTAAAGAAGGGAAAGGATTATATATTAGACCATATAAAGGAAAGGGACTATTTATTAGACCTTATAAAGGAGGATCAGTCAAAATGAAAGCAATCAGACAAAAAAAAACTCAAAATAAGTTTTCCAAAAAGAGCACTTACGAACAATGATATTATTAAATATGTAAAGCTGTTAAAAATAACTGGCTTTAGAGGTGTTTTTATGCTCGATGAACTTCCAAAAAAAATTAATCTGAAAGAATGTGGTATTGTAAATTTGGATAAAAAACAAAATAAAGGATCTCATTGGACTGCTTATATTAAAAATAACAAAAATGTAATATATTTTGATAGTTATGGAAATTTAAAACCACCTTTTGAACTTCTCAAATATTTTAATTCGAATGGCAAAGTGGATGTATTTTATACTTATGAAAATAAACAAAAATTTAATTCATATAACTGTGGTCAACTATCCCTAAAATTTTTGCAAAAAAATATATAAACTCATTATTTATTGTAATATCTCATTCATAAATAAACTGCAATGTCTACCACAATTGCCATATCAGGAAACAGTTCTGTTTTGTCTGCTGATTTTAATCCGCCCATATATTTAGAGGATGAAAAACAATATTACCTGGGTTTAGCTGATTTTGAAACGTTTATGACTATCCCCAATATAAAAGAAGGATATAATAAATTTTATATAGATAAAAAAGTAATTGTTATTCCCGACGGAACTTATGACATTACAGATATAGAAACATACATAAGAGAAAGTATAGAAGATTTATTTCCGAATGAAAATTTTTTTTTCTTTTAAAAGCAAATGTTAATACTCTAAAAACTTTTTTAATGTGTAGTAGAATAATTGATTTTACCAAGGAAGATTCGATAGGAAAAATGTTGGGTTTTAATAGCAGGATACTAGAAGCTATGAAAGAGGAAGAATCAGATAATGTTGCAAAAATAACTAAGGTGAATGCTATTTGTATTGACTGTAATATTTGTGTTGGTTCTTACAATAATGGTAAACCTGTTCATATTATTCACCAGTTTTATCCAACTGTAGCTCCAGGGTATAAAATAGTTGAATCTCCTTTGCCCATTTTGTATTTTCCAGTTAGCGTCAAAGCAATTAACAATATAACAGTTAAAATAGTTGATCAAGACGGAGAACTTATCAGTTTTAGAGGAGAAACTATAACAGTAAGGTTACATTTACAAACAAGTGAAATATAAAATGGTTGTTAGATATAATAGAGCCCTTGGGATGAGACTTGCCCCTACCACTATCAACAAAGTAAAAACTTATAAAAAGAAAAAGCCTAAACAACAGTTCAGTATCAAATCCAACACCAACAAGTTAAGACGAGATAATCGTAAATTTCTCACATCCTTGGGTTTCACTGTTTTAAAATAATGAACATATTAAACGTAAACGAAAAGCTTTAGACAATTCCATCGTCAGTTCTGAGCTTCACACATATCAACCATATATTTCTTCAAAATTCGATTACAATGATGAAATAAGGATCCCAATTCAAGAACTCGATGCTTACACTCTACCATCAGATAGTTTACTTTATATCGAAGGAAAATTAACTAATACAGAAAGAATTGCTATTTATTAACAATGGTATAGCCTTTTTGTTCAGAGAAATCCGCTATGAACTAAACGGAATTACTATAGATTCAATAAGAAATGTTGGATTAGCATCAACCTTAAAAAGCTACCTTTCTCACAATACCAACCAAAGTTTAAAACTGGAAAATGCAGGTTGGTTTCCACATCGGAAAGAAGGTGATACAATTTTAGTTGATAATGATGGAAAATTCTCCGTATCCATACCACTAAAAATGCTTCTAGGATTTTTTGAAGATTACAGAAAAATTATTATGAATATGAAACAGGAATTGGTTCTTATTAGATCAACTGATGATTTAGATGGTGTTATTTTCAAAGAAGATTCGGCACACCTTGTTACTGCTCCTGACACTCCATTGGTTACTTTCGATAAAATTTATTGGAAAGTTCCTCACATTCTAGTTGATATGCCACAACAACTTGCTCTATCAAAAATATTAGAATCAAATAAAGATATATTGATAGGATTCAGGAGTTGGGAACTTGTTGAATATTCTTCTCTAACCGAAACAACCCGTCACACATGGCCGGTAAAAACAACTAGTAAACTAGAAGCTCCTCGTCATGTTGTGATTGGCTTTCAAGAAAACAGAAAAGGGAAAATTGTTAAAGATATGAGTAAATTTGACAATATTACCTTGTCAAATATTAGAGTATATTTAAATTCTGAAAGATATCCTTATCACGATTTGTACTTAAATTTCGAAGAAAACAAATTTTCTGCTTTATACGAAATGTTTGCCAACTTTAGACAGTCTTACTATGGTGTTCCAAATGAACCCATTTTTAATCCTGAACAATTCAAAAACATTAGTCCTATTACACATATTGATTGCTCCCATCAAAAAGAAACAATTCAAACGGGATCCGTAGTAATGAGAATTGAATTTGAGACACACAATGCAATTAAAAAAGATACTTCTGCTTATTGTCTTATTTTACATGACAAATTATTTAGCTACAACCCTCTTACTAAAATTGTGAAACAATTATAAACTTTATCCCCACTATTTTCATATTTCGATTTAATTTAAAGAAATTTTGAAAAGCTTTTAGTTTTAATCATGACATCAAAACTACAACTACAAATTGAAAAATTTATTTTTAAAATTAATCAACTGAAAGAAGAAATTGCAAATTATTCAAGTAAAAAAAGTCTCATTAAAAAATTTGCTGCTTTGAAAATATGAGATTGGTTATAGATATTCAAGGATTCAAAGATGAAAAAAATAAATTTATACCGAAAGAGCTTGCAGCTTTTGATGGTTATGAAATGACTCATTACATTTTTAAAAAGCCTTTTCCAATGGAATTTCTTTCACCTGATTGTCACAAGCAGGCGGTATGGTTAACGAAAAATTATCATTGTATACATTGGAATAATGGATTTACTCCATTACATCATTTCCCAAAAATAATTGAAACACTTACGAAGAAAGCAGATTTTGTTTTTGTAAAAGGAAGCGAAAAAAAGGATTTTATACAGAAATATTCTAAAAAGCATGTGATTGAAATAGATGAACAACCAGCGCTAAAGCTAATGGAACCAAAATGCTTCTATCATTCAAAATCACCTTGTATGTGTGCTTTGACAAATGTGTTATTTTTATATGACAATTGTTTTATGAATGAATAAAAATATAAAAAAAAACTTAATTACCTTTTTATTTTGCATTAACCAACCATGATTGAATACAATTAATATGATACCTTAAATCTAATTTTCTAAATTCATTTAAAAGTTCATACTCATTTTTATATTTTAAATAATCATTACAAAATTTAGCGGCTAATTTACATTGTTTCATTCGATCTATATTATTAACATATGCTGACAAATCTTGTGCTTCTGCGTCTTCTTCGCCTACAATTGATAAATATTGGAAGTATGCAGCAGATATAATAAACTCTTCATACATTTCAGTAACCATTTGCTCCATTGTAAATATTATTAAATTTATAATTCCTTTTCAATTTCTTGAAGAATAGTATCCTCGTCAATAAATTGCTTCAAGTCTTTTAAATAGTAACCAAAGCCAATATCTTTTAGATCTTGAATAAGTTGAAAAAAATTTAATGTTTCAATGTATTTGTTGCAACAGAGGGCAGCCTTTACGAATTCCTCAGATTGATTACAATAAAAGTCTATCCACTCCGGACCACTTGCCATACAATATGAGAAATAGGTTTTTGAAAGATTACTAAATTTCTCCTCTAATAATTTAACTGCAATCAGCAACTCAGCCATTTCATTTATTTAACATAATATTTTAAATATGTAGGGGGACGTCTCTTGCGAATAGGATTAACTTTCTTTGATAATACCTGTTTTTTATCTTCGTATAATTGAAACCTCTTTTGGGTTGCAATAATAGTAGGTATAAATTGGCAATCTTCTCCTATAAATTCTATTAGGTGGCTTAATTCTCCTACAAAGTATGATTTCCCAAATGTATTGAAAAACGTAGTAAGGCTTATAATTCCTTCTAAATAATCATCACAACAGTCAATTGCTTCCAAATAATCTCGTTTCAGTGGATAAAACAGCTTGGTGTATTCATCTTTCGAAATCACTTCAAAGAAATTGAGATATTTAACTTTTAACTGTCTGATAGTTGTAGTTAATTTTTCGCGATTACACATAATTCACTTATTACTTGACACATTTTTTCTTTTTGTTTTATACAAAACTGGTGGAAAAATTCAAAAATAACTATTTACGCAACTCGAGCACAGCTTAGTAAATGTGTCTCGGCATACTAAAATGATCATGATGCACCTATTTATAAGACTTAAGAATGCAAAATCAAATGTGGGAGAACAAAGAGAAAAAATTAAAAATATGATGCGAATGAGAATAAAAGGGGAGGAAGTTAAGAATGAGGGACATGAGAGAGAGCAAGAGGAGGAGGAGGAGGCGCTCCCCTATTATAACTACTTATATGTTGCCAGCAAAAAAAGTGGTAAATTTAAACAGTATTGTAAGTTTACTATTATCTGTAAAACCGTGAATTTTTATATTTGTAATTTTACTGCTATAATCATTGGTATTTTCAACCAATATTATTGTAGATTTCCTGTAGTTTTGCTATTTTTACAGTGGTTTTACCACAAATGTAGGCATTTGTTCATAAAATCACTATAATACTTAATCATTTTTAAACCACCCTGTAAATTTACAGCAAAACTTTTGGTAAAATTTGCCGGTATATTAGCTGTGTTTTTACTATTCCCTGAAATTTCCACATTTTGACTTTATTATTACTTGCATTTTTATTACTTTTTACTGCTAAAGCTTCTATAAAATTACTGTAATACTTAACCATTTTTAAACCACCCTGTAAATTTACAGCAAAATTTTTGGTAAAATTTACTGTTTTTTTAGTAAAAATTAAGGGTATATTTGCTGTGTTTTTATTTCTTCACTAGAAATTTCCAACTTTTGACTTTATTATTGCTAGAAATTTAATTACTTTCACTGCAAATGCTGCTGTACTATTACATCTATAATTGCTGTATTTGTAAAAACAATCTGGATATATACAGCAAATATTTTGCTTCAAATTGCAGTTTTATTTGCTAATTTTTAACCTCAACGAAAAATAATTGTGTTTATGCTTTAATCTGCCTTGAATTTATATATACAGGGTTATTGTTAATAAACCTGCTCATAAAAATTCTAGGAAAATCAAAGCAAATACAACTATTTTTTGTTGAGTTTGAAAAATCCGTACACTCATTTAGATTTTATAAAAAAATCAATAATCGGTTAGATACCAAATCCTTATTTACTTAAGTTTAATTGTTTTCGAAATAGTGACGTTTGAAATTTTATATTTTAGACATTTTAACTAGTTGTAAAATCTAAACGGCTTGATTTGGAACAAAACAGCTTGCACTTTCCTACCTTTCTTTCGATTTATTAGAAAGTTAAAAATTTCGAACTTCCTGTCAAATCGGAAGTTAAAAATTTTCAGCTTTCAATTAAACTGAAATTTTGTCATGCGACAAATAATTAAAAAGTGAGATAGAAAAGTACGTGCCAGGTGTTTTATAAATTATGTAGTTAAAATGTCAATCATATTTCTATACAGTTAATTATAAAACTCAGCTCTCTATCTGTAAAAAAACCCAAGGTAGGGGGGTGTATACTTTCTGTTAAATCTAAGATAATATGGATTTTTCTGATTGGCATACGCATTATTTAAAAGTTACGAAAATTTTAATAAATACTAAAACACGTTTTATGGAAAATAAAAAATATATTTATTACGTAAAATATATGTAAATGTAACAGGTTTATAACAGAGGTAAATTTAACATGCTTACACACAGAAAAAACAATATGGGCCCCTTATTGTATTTACTTTGTGAGCTGCGTGTTAAATACTACTTTCTCTATATTAGTCTTAATCGTTTTCTTAGAGCTTTACAAGATGTCCCTAAAATAGGGTCAATATTTTCAAAGAGTAGTCTACGTCATAAAATAAGATTAAAATGTTATGTAAATATATATATATATATATATATATATATATCGAAAATCGCTTCGTTAGGTGGAAGCAGCGGCAATATCCACTAGAATGAGCCCATCTGAAGATATTTTTTTTCTAAATATTTTCAAAATGTGTAAAGTCTATCATGAAATTTAGGTGTTTAGGTGATTTGATACGCTGAGCAGAATCCTGTAGTCAAAAATATCATTAACAAATCAGTGGCGTCCCATTGGAAGGGGGAGAGGGAAAAGTCACCTTTACATTTTTTGCGTTCATTTTTTCAATTCATATTTCCAAATTCTAAAAATGTAGAGTTTTTTAAAACATAAAAATATTCGTGGTTTAATTTGTTAGTATACTCCGTTTTCGAAAAAAAAACGATTTTAAAATTGTCTTACCAATGAAACTTTTAACGTATTTTGGGTTTGTTTAATAGTTAAATAATTTTATTTAGTTTTTTAAACCAAGAGTACCTTTCTCTTTTATACCTTTTTCTTTTATCAGGCTCTCAGAAAGCAGACACGTATGGCAGACGAATATACAGAGAGATTACAAATTTTGTCCACGGTCACCACAAATGTTACCGTGATAACGACTTTTATTTCGAGTTAGTGGCGGACCTGTCGTGGTCTTAGTTTGATTTCTGGGCTTCATTCTTCAATCGATTAGACTACTCGTCGGAGGCTGATGGAATTAGGTTGAGTCCTTCTTCCTCGTCCTCTGAACCAATATCGTTGTAAATGCCTCGATGGTCTGGCTTAACTCGTTATTTCCCCCCTGGCTTTGTTAGTAGGACCATGTCTACAATTTTTTCTGGCTTCTGTTTTATGGTTAAATTCAACTTCGTTGCCGCTACTTGTTCTGGCTGTAATTATCGTATTAAAATTGGAGGACATGTCTTCTCGGGGTAAAACGCAAAGTAAAGTTCTCTATTAGGTTGTGTATTGCATTTTTATACTGTTCACAGATTGAGACAAATTTTTGTAACTTGATATTTTACATTTTTTAATTTTAATAAATAGGTATTTTTAAAAGTTAGCGTTTTAATGAATATACCTAGCGGGGAAAGGGTTGGAGGAGCCATCCCTCGACGGCTGAAATAGCAGGCCGACATGCTGCCAACGGGTCTCTTAAGAAGGTCTTAGAAGTCAGTCCCACCCAAGAGATTTTTTTTCTAGCTTTTTGAGTTATTTTACAAATACATAATAATAAATTATTATTAGCGCCACCACCGCAACGTTTTAATTACGAATTAATCTTGACTTAACATTAACAGCTCATCCTACATATACTAGGGATACTGCCTTTTCTATCCCTGCGCCACCTCCTCAAAGTGAGGCAAAGGCAAAAACCTAGATAATTCCTTCCTTTTATTAGGGATTAGAAGAGTGACGGACCTCTCGAAAGGGCCTTGTACCAGCAAAAACGAAGGTGAAACCTTGAGAGAGGTTTTAACCCCTGTTACCAATCTCAAAATGGTAGGGACCAGGGATGGAAAGCCAACAAGCAGGATTCCTGGGTACAACAACAATCCAGGAATCGTATAATACGTATCCTAGGAGCTGGCATAGCGGTTGAACCAACTGCATGTAATGTCATTTATTTTATACTGATATGCAATGGAAAAAGGCATCATCAGGAAGCCTTGTCCCTGAGGGAAGGTCCAGGAGTCCGTTTAGTACCAACAACGACCCTGAGTTTTAGGGTAAATCTCCCAAGATTTGAGTAGAGACCAGGACCAGTCCTACTGACATTTAGTTGGTACTTATGCATTACACTAGTAAAAATATCCTTTTAGAAAGTATTTATTATTCTACTTACACTTGACAATGTGGAAGTTTCTTCGAATTTTTGTAGTATATGGCTACGGATGACGGATGTAAATATCTATTTGTCAGATTTGAAATCTGTTATATCTTCATAATGAATATCACTGAGGTCGACTATAGATTAGTCGAAAACGATCTGTTAATTTTTAAGTATATCAGCTTATTAAGTATATTTTACAATTCTATTTAGGGTTAGGAATTTTTAGCATTAAGTGAAATTCTTTCAGATTTTATAGTAGACCCCAGAAACATATCATACCGTGTCCGTAGATCTGTCGGACGTTTTGCGCTATAGCTCAAAAGCTACTTATCCTATTTGTATTTCAACTTTGTATAAGAAAAACATGTATTATAGAGATAAACTTTTATAATTATTTAGCGAATTTGTTATAAAAAGAAAATGGTGAGCTAAAGAAATCTATAAAATATATATACTCTGGTAATGTGTATTTCCTGTATAAAGGATGACGAATTTAATTTTATTTTAACATTTAAGTTAAATAATATATGACATTAATAAACCCAAATGCAAAGTAAAAATTCAAACATTTAGACATTTGATAAGTCTAAAAATTAATAAAAATACTTAATATTAAAGTACTAGTTTCATTAGAAATGATTTGAACACTAGTTAAAATACAAGCTACGTAGGACCAGTGCGTTAAAAATCTCTCATAAAACGAGTGCTTTGTACAATTTTTATATTTTAAAAAGTAACATTCATTTGATGTAAATTTGTTCCAAAAATTGTTCTGTAGATTTTAACATTTTTTCAACGTACAGCTGGCTAATCTAGATATTTTATACCTAGGTCAAACTCTCTCTTTAAGGGGTTTTATCCTGCTCAAAGTAATTTTCTATGTTTCTTGTTTGTAATGTTCTATATATATTTCTATTAGAATTTTTTTATTCTTGAACCATTTTGCAATATATTTTTTAAAGACTTATGGTTCTTGGAAATGTGGTCTAAAATTCATGAAACTACAGTTTTTGATGGCTACTGAACATTTAATTTTATCTTGTTTGTTTGTTTGCATTAGCAGGACGTTTCGATTACTTGTACAGTCTTTTTCAACTACAAAATAAGCTAAAATGGAACAACAAATCATCTAATTATTTAGGGTTAGAATTACCTATTAAAAAGACTCACCACCAAGGTTAAAACATAGAATAAACGGCCATAAATATGACAGAAAAATATGACTGCCCTTAAAAGCACGAAGAAAATTTATATCGCAATTTTAGACTTTGGAAATACCAAAATTTTTAATGCCGAAATGCTCAAAAAACGAAATGCCATGAAATGATTCCGATAAAAAAAAACATACATTCCGTAAACGACAAATCAGACATAACTAATTTAAACCCAATATATTTTAATATTCTAAAAAAATCCAAAGTTATTTAATCAACAATTTAATATAATTTCATCCCCCTCGCATTCTTAACTTATAATCGCTTATAATACAATCCAATAAAATAGAAATAAAAAGAAAAAAAAACAATATGCTACCTTCCAAATATTTATTTCTTTTGGTAGTACACATAGCAAATAATGCTCTTAACTGTCATGGTTTCAGTACCTACTTGTTTTTTGTTAGTGTGACGTGTAATTGTAACCTTCAATAATTAGGAGAATTGTTGCTTCACTTTAACTTATTTTCTAGCTGAAAAACATTACGTAAGTAATCGAAATAGGCTGCTATGCCAAACAAACAAAAAATAAATAAAATTAAATATGCAGTAATCATCAAAAACTGTAGTTTCATGAATGAAACTTCACTGTGTTTTTCAAAAAACATATCTATAGTGCATTGGGCTATGTTACAGTCAACAACAAAAAAACAAGTAACGTCTGCACTCACAACTTTAAAAGAAGATAGATGTTAGTTATAAGATTGATATCGCAGAACGGCAAACCTTGTAGTACCTATGCTGGTCATGACAAATTCATATAATTTTAATCAGAAAACCTGTATGTATATATATATATATATATATATATATATATATATATATATATATATATATATATATCACTCCTAAGGTAAGATAATCCAGATTACTGTCACCATTAACTAACACATGCAATACTAAGAACTTTGCAATTGTTCCGGTAGACGTCAGCGCCCCGTGCAGCAAAAACCTTACGAATATGAGAATAACTCGGGATTTGGGCTATGAAATCGTGCATATTCCAATTTAGTCATGTCTCACTAATACTAACGACCAGTGCAGCAAGAGATGCTAACAACTGCGTCTTATGAGATCATTGCAAATATGAGCATAGTGGGATTGGTTGGTTTATTGGTTTACTTCAATGGCCGTACACACAGTTTTACAGTCTAACATTAAATCGTTTTAATATATTATTTATATATTGCTCTTGATCTAAATGTATAACTTTATTATTTTTATCAAATATCACTCTCATACCGAGAAACTTTTACCTGCCCTAAATCCTTAGTTTTAATATTTTGCCCTAGTGCGGATTTTAAACTATCTGTTTCGGTTTTGTCATTGAAAAAAAAATAAAGAAATCGTCAACATAAGCTGTTACAACAGTCAATAGATTATATATATAATCAAGGCTCTAGTTCGGATTTCTTATAATCTAAATCTTAAAAAAAAAAACATTAACTTTAGTGTACCAAGCTCTAGCAGATCGTTTTAGACCGTAAATAGCTCTGTTTAACTTTAAAACTTTATTTTCAGGATCAGATGTTTCAAACCCTTCAGGTAACATCATAAAAATCATTTTCTCTAAAATACCATTAAGAAAAGCGGTGGTTATATCCAAATGCGTTATATCTAAGTCTAATCTTACTGATAATGCAATTAATAACCTAAGAGTAGAATGTCTTACCACTGGTAAAAAAGTTTCTTCAAAGTCTATACCGGCTTTTTGGGAAAAGCCTTTTCCTACTGAGTTAGCTTTATAACGCGAATTATTTTCACCTTTTCGCTTGAAAACCCACTTACGCGGCACAATAGTTCCTTCTTTAGGAATATCCACTAGATCCCATGCCTATGAAATCGTGCATATTCCAATTTAGTCATGTCTCACTAATACTAACGACCAGTGCAGCAAGAGATGCTTACAACTGCGTCTTATGAGATCATTGCAAATATGAGCATAGTGGGATTGGTTCACTTTGTCCGCGCTATTCGTTGTGCTTCGATTTCGGGAGAAGTCCGTTATTAAGTATTGCCGCATCGGCAAACCGTGGGCCCGCATTAATATAATTTTTTGAGTATTTTTAAGTGAGTTTGGTATTGATGCGGAAGAATTTATATCTAAATAAAATTGATACTCTGTATGGATGAAATATGCACCCATTCGATTCATATGAATTGATGAATCGCATTTAGAAATCGCACTGACGCATCGTACCGCATGATGAGTAGCGGGCTTTATTACAAATACCAGAATAACCTTGAGTGTCGACTATAAAATCGGGGATATTCGAACTCAGCCAGGTCTCACTACCGGTCAATACAGCAAGAGACGCTTCGACTACGTCACATGAGTTCTTAAGTTGCTAGTCTTACTAGGTACATACAAAGCAACCATTATTAAATTGCTCTTATCTGCAGTCGACGTGCACGAGAAAATATCATCTTAAAGCACTCTTCCGTTACAGTTATCCTCGTTGAGCCATCTGGCAGGCAAAGTAACACTGAAATCAACAATCTCAAACCAAACTGCAACTAGTATCATTTTTTATTGGTGCAAAGTTTTTGCTGACATATGATGGTCCACTTTCAAAAATTAGTGCCATCCCGATGATTACATTCTTTCTCAAGATCGGTGTAGTGGTTGGTTGAAGGCTTCGGCAACCATTCATTACCAGAAGATATCTGGTAGCTATGTTGCCATTTAAGACGAGATTTTCAATTCTTTGCTAAAAATCCATGAAGATTTCATCATCAATATTCTTATTTATTATATATTCTATTTTTGCATTTAACCAGAAGAAGTAACAATTTATAACGTCAGTATGGACCAATTCGGACGGCATTCTCCAAGGTGACATACAATCAGACATGTTAAGCTTACTGTTTATATCTATAAAACCAATCTAATAGGAACACAGACTATTAGAAGATAGTATCCTTAATATTGGTTGATTTACATCTTTTACAGTCTATTATTTCACTGTCATTAGTATAAGATTGGTTAGTATTAAAATAAAACACGCTTGTTGAATTTTCTGTACAGATTAACTTTTATTTCGGTATTAATATGGAGCAAACCAATAATGCTGACATAGCAGACTTATACCTAAGAGTCATACGGACAGTGGCGTAACGATATGAATAATAATTTGTGCTACATTTATAACATCCCACTAGCTCAAACAATTATTTAAATGCGTTAAATTTATCTATACCTAAAGCATCTAAAATCTAAAAAAAATTAATGTTTGAGAGAACTTAAACTTTTAGCAAACGCATCAGCTATCTGTAAATACTCAACCTTTACAAAATTTTCGGAAATTGCATCACGAATAAAATGGTGATGCACATCTATATGATTTGATTTTTTCTAGTACTTGGGATTATTAGACAACTTCATAGCGCTTTGGTTATCATTAAATAACGTTATACAATTTAAATTTCCTAGTAATTCCACTATTAAGTTTCTAAAATAAATAGCTTCTTTTGAAGCTTTCGAGACCGCCATATATTCAACCTGGGAGCTTGATAAAGCCACAGTTCTTTGCTTACGACATTCCTATGATATAGCAGAACCACAAAGTTTAAAACAATATCCGGTATACGATTTATGATCACTTGAATCAGATGTCAGCATCAAGGAAACGTTCTAGTTCTGCTTTATCTTTATAACATTTTAAACCATAATGCCTAGTGTGTTTTAAATATTTTAAAACACGCTTAGCTTGTTTCCAGTGAGTTTCGTCAAAACAATTATTAAATTAACTCAGATAACTAACTGAAAAAGCAATATCGGGTCTAGTCAAAACAGCAAGATACATTAAGCTACTGCTGCTGATATGGCAATTTGGGATTAGATTGTTCGTTTCTCCTAAGACCAACATTTACTTCAATGGCCGTACACACAGTTTTACAGTCTAACATTAAATCGTTTTAATATATTATTTATATATTGCTCTTGATCTAAATGTATAACTTTATTATTTTTATCAAATATCACTCTCATACCGAGACACTTTTACCTGCCCTAAATCCTTAGTTTTAAAATTTTGCCCTAGTGCGGATTTTAAACTATCTGTTTCGGTTTTGTCATTGGAAAAAAATAAAGAAATCGTCAACATAAGCTGTTACAACAGTCAATAGATTATATATATAATCAAGGCTCTAGTTCGGATTTCTTATAATCTAAATCTTAAAAAAAACATTAACTTTAGTGTACCAAGCTCTAGCAGATCGTTTTAGACCGTAAATAGCTCTGTTTAACTTTAAAACTTTATTTTCAGGATCAGATGTTTCAAACCCTTCAGGTAACATCATAAAAACCATTTTCTCTAAAATACCATTAAGAAAAGCGGTGGTTATATCCAAATGCGTTATATCTAAGTCTAATCTTACTGATAATGCAATTAATAACCTAAGAGTAGAATGTCTTACCACTGGTAAAAAAGTTTCTTCAAAGTCTATACCGGCTTTTTGGGAAAAGCCTTTTCCTACTGAGTTAGCTTTATAAGGCGAATTATTTTCACCTTTTCGCTTGAAAACCCACTTACGCGGCACAATAGTTCCTTCTTTAGGAATATCCACTAGATCCCATGCCTGGTTTTCTTAAAATGAATTCGACTCTTCTTTCATAGCCTTCTTCCATTTTTCTTTATCTGGCCTGGACAACGCACTTTCTACAGTCAACGGATCACTGTCTAGATTCGAACTTTCTAGACACAGATAACTGACACTTCAAATTTTCTTTGTTTTGGCACTCTTTCTGATCTTCTCAAACCACTGGGGACTTCTTCGTCGGAATCAGGAGACGAGTCACTTATTTCACTATCAATACCATTCTCCCAATGTTCATCTGAACTATCCGTTAGGACTTCCTCATTTTGTTCTCTCACTCAAACTGATATTTCGTCTGTGTCATCAATAGATGTATTTATCTCACTGTCAACCATTATGCTAACGTCTTTTTCAATATTCTCCATCATAGTCACATCCTTGCTGGTGAATATAATATTTTTCTTTGGATCTTATACTCGATAACCTTTCACTTGGTCATCATAACTCACATAACTCACCAAAATACATTCAGCCTTTCTGTCCCATTTCAATCTTTTGTCTTTGGAAACATAAGCCATCACTGAACTCCTAAAAGTTCTAAGATTACTCACATCAGGTTGCCTGCCAGTCCATAACTCATCGAGTTTTATCGAGTTCGGAAGCTAAAGTCCGATTACGTAAATACACTGCAGTATGACCTGCTTCGGCTCAAAATTTCTTTCTTAAGTTAGCATCAAACAGCATACACCGTGATTTTTCAACGATATTCTGTTCATCCTTTTAGACGAGCCATTTTGTTCAGCAGTATAGGGATTGGTTTTGTGATGAAATTCAATTTTTGTTCAGGAATTTTTCTATCTCTTTAGCACAAAATTCTCCACCATTGTCCGATCTTAGGATTTTTATATTTTTGTCCTTTTGGTTTTCGACCGTTATTTTGAAATTTTTAAAACATTCAAAAACTTGATCTTTTGTTTTCAAAAAATAAACATAGGTCATACGACTAAAATCGTTCACAAAAATTAAAAAGTATTTTGATCCACCAAGAGAAACTATTTCCATCGGACCACATACATCTGTATGTATTATTTCCAATACATCTGTAGCTCGATGCCCTTTATCTTTAAATGGTAATCTAGGTTGCTTACTTTCACAACATACTTGGCAATTTGTCTACAGTGCCTGAATATGCCAGTCCCTCGATAAATCCATTTTTCATTTTATTTTAGGTAGGTGCTATTTATGTGCTCGAGACGACGATGCCAAATTTCTCCTGTAATTACTGTTGATGCCATCAATAAACATTTATCAGGAACTAATGTGTTTAATCTGTAAACATCATCCTTCAAACTAGCTGTGCCGAACAACTCATTTTGTTTATTGTAAATCTTGCAACAGTTATCCACAAATTTAACAACGTTACCATTTTTATCAGTTCACTTACCGATAATAAATTTGTCGTCAACTCAGGTACGCACAAAACATTGTTAACAGTTATTTCATAACTTTTACGTCCCACAATAGTTGTTAACACTACATTACCCGAACATTTCACAGGAACCTTCGTCTTGCTAGCGACCATTACTTCTTGCATTTTCGCTGAGCTCTCAATATTTTTCAGCCAATCTTCATTAGCAGTCAAATGTACACTTGCACCCGAGTCAATATACGATTTCAAATTATAATTAGCGTTACGGTTATCACGCCAATTATGTTTACTGGCAAATGAACTTCTACTTCCATGTCTAAGAGTTTGGATTTGATTGAATCTGTCGTTATGGCAATTTCAGAGTGTTCGATTGCCATAATCATTGGAGAGAATTTTTCTGGCAATCCAGCCAATAATAACGAACTAATCCACTCTTCGTTTATGTCAAATCCTGTACCTCGCAGCTCTTGACTTATTTCCACAAGTTGATTGACATAACTTGACATACTGTCACAGTTTTCTGGACGCATGGATATTAAACTTCTTAGTAGAGTAATTTTTCTTGCGAATCCCTTGTCATCGAACAATCCGTTTAACTTATTCCATAACTCAACAGTTGTTGCTGCATTTTTTATATGGACATATAAGGAGGTATCGATTGTTAAGATCAACTTTGCTTCTGCCTTGGAGTCATCTTCTTGAACGAGTTCTTCACAGCAAACGCCCAATCACCATAAGTTTTCGTCCTTTTAACTTTGGGACATTAACTTGGTAATTTCCAGCCATCCTTGCACAGATTCTGAAAATTATACTAACAAACACGTTATCTACTTTTAGAGATTATCGCGGGCTTCGCGACGGTCTTGGCCCATAACCTATTAAAATAAAACATGCTTGTTGAATTTTCTGTACTAACTTTTATTTCGGTATTAATCTAGAGCAAACCAATAATGCTGACATAGCAAACTTATATCTAAGAGTCATACGGAGAGTGGCGTAACGATGTGAATAATAATTTGTGTTACATTTATAACAGTTAGAATCTCACTTCATAAGATTTGGATAACTAATTTTTCAGGTGTATGGAAAGCGCTCGGAGAATTCACGGAACCTCCAAGAATAATAGTGAAGCTTTATCTTGAAAAGTCTTTCAGACTTAAGATAATACAATAATAACATATAATTGTTCTAGATTAAGTAGAACACATTTAAACAAAGTAAAATCACTGATCAGGGCATGAGGAGTTGTAAGTCTATGTTCTCCTTCAAAGCATCCTTGAATTCGTTCACAGAGTAGGGCACCAAGGGAACTATATATATATATATATATATATATATATATATATATATATATATATATTTTAGATACATCTTAAATATGTTTAAATTTAAGTTTCTAAAAGTCAAAGGAATCATATTAAACATGTCAATGCCAATGTAGCTTGTTTTTTACATCCTTGACTTAGGTTTGACAATGTTATTATTTTTAAATCGTGTGTGTGTCTGTATGAGTCTTGTATTTGTTAAGATATTTTTTGATGTGACATAGGTTATCATATATTATTTGGCCATAAAGACTGGTTATTATGTATAGAGCAAAAAAAGGTCTGCAACTTTGCGTTAAGGATATATTTGCAATTATTCTGATAGCTCTCTTTTGCTTCATAAATACACTATTAAGGTGAACTCATGTCTCAAGCTAGTGTTATTATGATATTATGGAATGGAAAAGTGCATAGTAAGTCATCAAAGGAGCCTGTTGCCCAACCGCAAAACGAATTTAACGTATAACAAACAGTGCCGAAGAGAGTCGTCCATTCAGGATATAATATGCTCTGGCGAACCCAGTGAAGTATCAATATATAAGCCATGAAACTTTGGTATCGTATTATCAATATCAGTGTTACAGCGTAGCCGAAATTTTAGACTTGGTGTTTTTGTTTCATTTAACAACAACTGGTTGGCTTACACCGTACCTCGGCCTCCTCCAGTACGGTCTGAAAAAAGTTACTCAATGAGAATTGAATGAGAAGAAGATTGTGGTACAGAAATAGCCGCAGGTAGATCATTGATAAATAAGGATCTATATTAAAATGGATCCTTGTGGCACATCTCGCTTGACGCCCAGTTTTGAACTACAATTTCCACATCATTTGCTGGCAAAGTTCCGCAAGGTATGACCTACAAATTTGCAATTATCTCATATATATATATATATATATATATATATATATATATATATATATATATATATATATATATATATATATATATATATATATATATATATATATATATATATATATATATATATATATATATATATATATATATATATATATATATATATATATATATATATATATATATATATATATATATATATATATATATATATATATATATATATATATATATATATATATATATTCAGATTTGTGATAAGATTCCCAAAATCCCAAATCAACAAAATAAGCTTAATAGAAATGTTACCAAATATTTGATATAAACTTTAATATGGGATCATGTTTCTAAAATAAAAGTGCAGAATTTTAAGGTTATATTATGAACGAGAAATGCCCTTAAACGCAATCACGCTTCTCGTACCTATTTTATCCTTCAAATAAACAGGTTTTGGGAGGTCCCACTACCAAATAAGTTATCTGATGGGTAACGCATATTTAATTTGTAGATATCGTTATTCTAGAGTAAAAGTACAGTCCCATTGGCTATCTGTTGGATGAAACTTAATGTACACATTAAATACCATAGAATGTAAACAATTTAATGCAGTTTTTGTCATTAATAATGAATGTATCTAAACTGTAAGTTGATATAGATATATACATGCACGATGATAGCTAGTTATTTAGTTTAAACACCATTCTTTTTACGTTATATGGAGAGTTTGCAATTTTATGTTTTACCAATATTAATCAATTAATAAAACTGCGTGTGAGGGCACTCACTCGAGCGAAACACAGTAAAACCATTAAGTTCTGCTATCTGAAGAATGTCGATATGCATTTCTTACCTCCAAAAGGCGAATATTTATTTCTCGGGTGAAATATGAAACAGCATATGAGCGACAGGATGCGGATATGATCCACTTAGCGCCACATTTCTTTTCAAATTCCTAAAATTTTGTGCCTGAAAGCGCGTTCCGAAATTTTACGATGTGGGATTTAAAATAAAACCACAATAAACTAGTTAAGTTGCCCAAGAACATTTCGCTAAAAGAGAAAATATTTTCATACATTAAAAAAACGTGGTTTTTCTGGAATTTAAAAAGCACATTCAGGAAAATTATATGAGAACCTAAGTTATTTCTTAAAAAATCGAGTTCAATATCAAATGAACATTACAAGCTTAGCTAGAACTTAAAATTGACCTTTCGAGTAAATTATTATTTCTGAAAATAGAATACCTATTTTTAAGTTTGCCGTAAGTCCATCAGTTATTTATTTTCAAAATTTTTACTAAAAAATGAAAACTGACTGATTTTTTGAAAGTGTACAGTGTGTTATAATGCGGATTTCTATACCACGTTTAGGCTAAGTATAGTATATCTGTTCCTCCCCAAATTAAAAGTTAAATGAGTTAATATCGGGCATAAATCACATGATATTTGCATTGTGACAGGTCGAGGTGGGTTACCGACAGGACCCTCATTCTTGTACCAAACGAGCTGGATATTTTGTTAAATACAAAATACGGCGGCTGACGCTTCATCGTTCATTAAAAAACCGTTGTGTTAGGAAAAACGTACAAAATAAACTCTGGAGAATTTTCAAAATGATATAAGATATTAAAATGCGGTTTTAGAACGAAGCAAGCCCTTTATTTAAACAGAATGATAGATAAGAGTATGCAATATTCGTATAATTCATTTTTCTCCGGAAGGCCGCAAAAAAAAGTAAGATTTTTGCGTTGCGGCCTGTAAGTGGCTTAGCTCAAAAACTACTCATCCGTATCCTATTGACTTTAAGTTTTGGTCAAAAATCAATGGTTATATGGGGATGGAATGGTAACAATTTGGTAAAAATCCTATATAGCGGTTTCACAAAATGGCGGCGTAATAAAATGTTTAAATATTCGGTAAAATTCCATTTCCTGAAATAAAACCTTGTTTTTATGGAGGCAAATAATATAGGAAATAATTTATTTTTTATAGACTATAGTAGAAAAGTTATGAAAAGTAAATAATGATAATAATATAATTAATAACTAAAATTAAAATCTATAAAAAAATAAATAAATGACAGTTTATTATAATATTTGTATTTAGTGATTACGAAATATTTATATGCTTAGATAGACTGTAATACATATACGTAGAAAAATTCTGTTTGTTTTATTTGCCCATATAAAAAAAATATTTGTAAAATGTTTTCTTAGTTTATTGGTAATAATAATTGGGAATTATACTTCTTTTTGTTACATTTAACAAATTTTCTGTTACATTCCTTAAGAAACCGGTTTTTTCACAAAAAATTTACAGGGTCATGCACGCCTATATGGTGACGAAGTTTTGAATCTTATTTGCGAATTTAATTTTTTTTAAAACGTATATTTGATGATGTGCTTTGAAGACACTTATTAATTTCGTTCAACTGTTTTATAAAAATGCAATATTTCTTAACACATGTTAGAGGAAATACCGCATAAAATCTTTAAAAATGAAAATTTTTAAAAAGTTTTAACTAGTTAATTAACTGTCGAAACCAGAATCAACTCATTAATTCTGGAAAGAATTTGCTAAAAGTTCTTGAAAATACCACTTCAATGCCTTACTGAATTTTGGAAATAATAAAAATAAAATTTATTTTGTGGTATTTTTTTTTTGCGTTATGTAAGGTCAACAGTTTAGTTGTGTATAGTGAAGTGTGAAGCCCGACACACTAACCTCTGCACATTAGAGAGTCAGTGCGAATACAAGTCGCCAAACAATGTTAAATTTGTCTCGGCCCACTCTGTTCTATGTTCTGTAGCAAACTCAAAAAAAAGACATTAAAAAAATGTACATAGCTATTTGCTTTTTTTTTCTAAGAATTTGAGAGCGCCTCTTAAAAAAAATCAATTTGATTTTTAGTAACAGCGCTATTTTGTCAAGTTGATTGTTGATTAAAAAATATTATGTTACCAAATAAGCATTTACGTTAAAACTGTTTCGTGCCTTTTAAATGTGCAAGTGCCGTTACAGGAGAAGTTTTAGAAATTTTTCACTTTCTTTTATAAATAAGTTCGCTGAAAACGCAAGTGAGACCCGAAAAGGGTGTCGAAATGCACATATAAAAACTTTCTTAAAACAAAACTTTATAATTGCGACATGCACACCTTAGCTTTTATTTAAATGGCATCTTAATGAATTTGGAGCTCATATTATTTAAATGAATATATTATTTAATACTTTAACCGGATATACGACTAAAAAATTAATAAACTATATATATTTAAAATTGGTAAAATCAGGGATTTTTAATTTTTTTTTGTCACAGTCCCCTAACATAACATAACATAATTTGTATATGTACTGTACAAATTAATAAATTAATACGTGCTGAAGGAAGAATTCATAACGAGGGAACTTCCGGGTAAGGCTAATTTTCCGAGTTTTTAAAATTTAGTTTTGTATTATTATTATTATTATTTATTTTTTTATAACTTTTTTCATAGTCTATATAAAAAAAATTATGTCAGGAATTTTACACAATATATAAACGTTTTATTAGGCCCTCATTTTTTTTGCCGAATAGAGTTTGCCCTTGAATTTTACGGGTTAATCCCTATTTTACATTTGATTTGTGTGTCAAAATTGTAAGTCAGTTGGATACTCATTTTTTAAATATTTCATTAGGCCATGTTCTTTCGCCATAAAGCCCTCACAAAAAATTTTACCAGTTTCTCCTTCTATTATATTTGCTTTTTGTGTAATCGTAATTTAATTTTAGGTCTATTCGATCAGTAATAATATAACATTGTGTGAGATTCCCTTTCCATTCCCATAACATGCCGCATTTTTTGACCAAAAATTGAAGAACCACAGATCGACGGAATGGGAAACATTTTTTTCGGGGTCTAGAAAACTTAAAAAAAAGCATACATTGAAAGTGCACGACCGATTTCGACAAAAAGAAATATAAAAGTATGAATACTTTGGGCATTTTCTTTAACCCTGTAAAGCCAATGGTTTGGGTGAATATCTTAACATCATAGCACCGGGAAGTTGTTAAAGTAGAAATTTGATTTTTTAGAGTATATGTAAAACACTAAAACAGGCAGTAATGCCGGTAAATATCCTAATGCGATATAATAGGTAAAGTTATTGTTGTGCTTAATATTTTTAAAGGGACATAAATAGAAAATATAGTTTAAGTACATATACACTGATCTGAACCAAACTGACAAGTTCATTCCACGTCATTGGTATAGATTTTTGGTTTAGTTAAAATGTAAAGAAAAGGTCTTATAACTTTGACATGTCTTTCGTTACAAAAAAAAAGAAGAGAAAGAGTGTAATTACGTGCTTCCTTCCTTCCGTTCCTTCTTAAAACAGTATTAATTTTTTTGTTTATTATTGCTTAGAATTGCATTAATACGATTGAATTAATATTTTGAAAATATAATCAATGTTATTTTTAGCCAAAACTTATTTTAAAACAAATTTAATAGGTTTATTTTGCACCTTCAAATGTAAATTTTAATGGATGCTAGTTCAAGCTAAAACATCTTCACAGCTGTTTAATTATGCTGCATATGTACCTACACTCTGTTACCTTATTCCGATTTCCTTTTATTAATGTAGTCAGTGTATTGAAGTCTTAATCTTAAATATAATAATGTTACTTTAAAGTAGATAATATTAATGCTTGCTGAAGAAAGCTGGTTCTTAATAGCCTTATACCTGCTTTCTTCAACTTAGGCCAAAGACTCGCAATATTGAAAATGTGGTACGAAAACCATATTTCCACCACTAATCAACGATATATATTTAGGAGGCAAGGTTGCGGTGAGCTGACTTGCTAACTGTATCGAACAAAAATTGGGCAGACATATTTATGTTTTTGCCATTTATTGCATATACGATTTTTTGTTTACGTAATAAATAAATACAATACAGTAATTATTTATATTTTTTGAAACAATCGGAAACCAAACTTTTGAACACTTTAAATAATTACGGAGAGACAACTGTTGGAGAAGTAACCAATTTTTATTCTAATTAAAGATAACGGAATTATTTTAAGTCTATTATAGTTTTTATTGGTTAGTATAACAGTGATGTCACGGTTTCTAAAATTAAAACTAATCAATAAACTAAACATTTTTTCAGAGTATTAAATTGAGGTTGGTTATACAATAAAACAATGAAGTAATAAACAGAGTTCCCTACAAATTAAATTTCAGATTGTATAGTCTTAACATTCACTTACTTTGTTCAGTACGAAAAGTGCTAGCAGGATTAAATTGTAAAATCAATAAAAAAGCCGTCATAGACTAAGACAAACGAAAAGAGAGGATCGTACCGTTCCCAAGGAAGGTACGGTCACACTGGCGCCCATTAAATGACAAATGTGACAGCTAACATCTACATGTTACAATTTATTTCTTTTTTCTCTTATTTTAACGGCTATAAAACAGTTTGTTAACTAAAAAGATGATTATCAAACCGATGGGCGTCCAAAGTAAATGGCAATAAACTCGAAGGCCATCGTGTACCTGTGTACATGTTTTCCTAAAAATGTCAACCTTTTATCTGCTCATAATTCATATTGGAAAGATGATGTTGTCTATGACCCTTTCACACAGGTATAATAAATGTTATTTTGGCTTGTGTATGTGTTATTATACATTTGGTCATCCTGATAGAAATAACTAATTCTAAGTTTTTTTAAACTTGGTAGCGGATACAACTGACCCGGTGGGGTTTTAAACATTAATAAAGGAGCATCCAGTAAATAACACAAAACTTTATTTGCTGTTTAAAAATTATGTGTTACTTATTTTCCCGATATTTCATATTATATCATGTAATACTTACTTTTATAGTAATAAGCTACCCAGTGGTGCTTTCAACGTTTAACGTCCGACTAAGTAAAAACCTTTTTTGAGAAAGATCTAGTTTTAATAACCAAAACCAAATAATTATTTTTAGTGCCCTAGGGCGTTATTTTTTATACTAATGGCGTCATTTCTTGTGGAAATATTATTTTCCTATAATATCACCCTAGAGTCTCATTTCTTATTTAACTGACTTTGACAATGTCATTATTGGTCAATAATAAACTAGTCGGACATTAACTCATTATTTAACTTGAGTGTTTGTAATTTTTAATCAGTAAGCCTAGTAACTTATACAGAAGCATTTGTAAAAAAATTTTAAGACCAAAATTGTACACTAAATAGTTTTACTAACCTGACAAATCGTATAAAATCAATGTGTAAATAAAATATATCATATTTGTAGTCTTTCGTGATCAATTCGGAAGTTATTTTAACATTGTGTGAAACTTCTCTTTGGCAGAGAAATTGTTCTCAAAATCCAAGTTAATAAAAACGATTTTAAGAAGTAATGTAGTCTTATCATTATAATATTCAATGTTAAACACCGTTTTAACAGAACATTTTAAATTTGACTATCTGATTTTAGGCCGCACTAAAATGGGACATGCACCTTTGGAATCTTTCTGTTCTCTATTAGAAATCTTCTGAATGCTTTGCTGTAGTTCAATATTTTCCACATCGAATGTGCCTCCTCTGCAACGTTTTCTTAACGATATTTGCTTTGGTAGATCAGAAAAGTTTTTCAAAGTAAGGATTATTAAAGGGCTATCTTCTTAAAATTATATTCCCAACCAAAAAATAAATTCTTGTCTCCTTGTTTTGATTGGAATGGTTTATTTTTAGTACAGAAAATTAAAAAAAGTCCTCCGTTGTCATTACTTGTGGATTTTCAGGAAACTTTTTAATTCGTTTTCCCATTTCGATAGAGAATAGAGAGCGTATTATTTCAATTACTAGGTAAAATTGTATATCCAAGTAGTACAATTTTCTTACATCTTATTTGCTTATTGCTAAAATATCACCAGTTCATATCGGCAATACTTGCTGCAAATCAAATGTAATCAGACGGACTCGGCCATTCGGCCTTGATATGGCTTTTGCATTTTTAAAAATCTTTTGGGTGCTTGTTTTCAAACTTGATGTTTTTGCAAATCCAAGTTTTTAAATTCTATCCCGTTACCCGCTGTTTCTGCTTCGTAAATCCTAATAGTAACTTCATTACATCTGGCACGTGTATCGCATTTGGGTATCTTAAAAGAAATTGTTTAAATTTTTCGTAAAATTTCTTTGAAATTTATCCTAGGAAACCGAATTTTTCCTTCTATACCATATTTCCTCGACTATGTCTTTAAAAGAGATGCAATGCTATACTAGGTGGTCATGTAAACAATGTTAAAATTGTGTGACTTTCGTATTTAGAGCACACATGTATAAAGTTCTTTACATCACCTACAGTGCCATAACTTTGAAACGCATAATAGAAATTTTACTTAAATATCTCGAAAAAGTTTAAATATATTTAAGTGCGGTTTTGGATAAATAAGGTTTCGGTTTATAAGTGCTTTGAATTGGATTCCGATTTAGCGATCCTAATTCATAATTTTTTTTCAAACTTCATGGCTGCCCTACTTTTGAAAAAAGATTTTTTTGTGATTTTTATTGATTGTGGGGGAATCAGTAGGTCAAAAGTAAAAACTAATTAAAAGGTTTTTGAATAATTGTCGTAGTATGAGAAATATTATTATTTTACTAAAAAATCAACTTTTTTGGATATCAGCACCCTGTAAAGTAAGACACTTATTCAAAATGCCTCTCAAAATTGGTTATTACAAGAGCATTAATGTATTGCTTAACTGCTTAAAACAAAATTACAACAAGTTGCCACAAAAATGTGATTTTACTGCTGTTTAAGATAATTTTTCTAAATTTGACCCCTTAACACATTTCCTTAATTTAAAATCACTCTAGAAAAAACTCTACGGTATTTCCTAAAATACAATTAAGGAAGTTTTTGGGAATTGCACTTGTTTTTGCTTTTAGTCTCTTAAATCCAAAAAAAAAATCGCGTTGGTTATAATGCTGAGTAAAAGTAAGTATCCTAGGAGAACGGCAATTCATTTTTAATAAATCTTACTAAAAATATATACAGATGTCATATATATGTAAAATTTATTTTTTGAGCGCATGCCAGATACAGAGTCACAAATTAGTGTAAGAGAAATTTTTTAAAAAAATAAGATTAGTTACCGAGTTAATTACTAACTCAAATGCGTACAAGATATGAATTAAAACTAAACTAAACTAAAAACTATTGGCAAAATGAAATAAAATTTGACTTAATAAAGACCAAAAAGTACACAAAAATTAATATCTTAAACACCTATGCTAACCGACATCAAACCACTAGGGTGGCGCTAGTTATGTATGGTTTGTGGAAACTTAGTATATGTTGTGAAAAAAAATGCAACCCATCAAGAAATTGTCGATTTGTATAACGTAAATTAAAGCGTGATATCTCGACTTAGGAGAAGAATGGAAAATACTGGCAGTCATAACTATCGCCATGGAGGCGGCAACAGAAAAATGTCGCTGCTCAATATCTAATGAAATGTTCCAGGGTTCTAAATTAAACTTTTAGAAGGCAAACTGCCATTAGCATTGAACATTACATCCGGTAATAAAAAATACGGTAAACGTGTTCTTGACAGTTCTTATGTCGTTAACTCGTTAATAAACCCACGCATTTGTAGTTTTTCTAATTTTAAATAATAGCCTATGTTGTATAGAGTTGATTAAAAGTAAAAACTCGTTACTTCCCCATTTTTTGAACCAATATTTGCCAAAAAAATGTGTTTTATTTTTCCTTCTTCAGATCCTATTTATTTAAAGTTTACGGTAGTTTGAGTAGGTTTTATGCTTGTGTGCCTTTATAAATTACTAAGATAAACAGTTTTCAGTAATGTTCATTGTCAGTAACATATAATGCTTATATAATTTGTTATTATAAATGTCAAATGAGACATATTTGGACAGTGTTGCTATGTTAGATGCAGATTTTTAAATAGTTTATTATGGAAATTTTGTTATATATGTAACGAGTGCTATTTATAATTAATAAAAATGCGGATTAGGTTAGGTTAGGTTTACTGTAACAAAAAGCGCGGTCTATATTAAAACAAGGATTTTTTAACAAAACATATACTGTTAGGTGAATGTGTGACGTCATACTGCACATAACTGTGCTTCATCATTTTGTCAAAATTATCATAATAGAGAGTTTTTGCACTTAAGAAGGATTCTCGTAACGGTACACATTTTACGTTTTTAGAAAGACACTAAGAGCTAAATATTATTGTTTATTGGATTGCCATAGAGCTGCCCTTCTAGCATTGCACAAAACAACAGTAATTGATAAAATGCTGATTGAAGAATTTGGTGTTTTGTTTGAAGGTTCCAAAAACTTCCTTTGTGTTTTAGGAAATATCGCAGGGATTTTTCTGGAGCGATTCTAAATTAAGTAAATGCACTAAGGGGTCAAATTTAGAAAAAATATCTTGAACAGCTATAAATCCATCTTTTTGTTACATCAGTTGATATCCAAAAAAGTTGATTTTTTGTAAAATTTTAATTTTTCTGATACTAGAACAATCATTCAAAAACCTTTCAACTTGGTTTTTACTTTTAACCTACTGATTTTTCAATAATCAATAAAAATCACAAAAAATCATTATTTTTTTTTTCAAAAATGATGCATACATGAAATTTGAAAATAATTGCACTGTATAATTTACTACACTTTATGTGTGAATTTAATAAATAAATGAATCCGATTTAAGGGGGAACTGCACGCAGTATTATGGATCATTTGTAAGCCTTCCGCCGCTGCAATATTATGTTAAAACTATAAGAGATATGTATTAGCTTCAATGTGATTTCAATAGGCAAATATGTTTAGTTGGGCGCTAAAGGCGTTTTTTTATGAAAAAATCAAATCTAGAATTATAAAATAGAAGTAGATTTGTTCATTTTCGACCACTTTTTGACGCAAATGCCGTCGCATATAATTTTTTTTCCTCAAAATGGCTCTTTACCGCCTTGCATTGATCCTTTGTCTACGTAACTGCAAAATTTGAAATGGTAAATCGTACTCATGTCTTTGTATTTCTGCAGCGCGTGAACCCTTTTGAACCCATTTTTAAACGAAATGTAATTTAAATTAACTATACATAACACATTTTCTTGAGGTCGGACGTGCAGGAAGTTTTTTCTAATATGTAGGTACCTTTTCATCTTACTTTGAACTTGACTAGACCTTATCGCTAGTTTTTCGCTTTTTGCGTGCAGTTCTCCCTTAAACCATAAAATGGTTTCTCATTTGTCGCAAACCCCACGCAAAAATCTTTTAAATTTTTAGAGATATTTAAAAAATACCCCAAAAATGTCCCAAAAGCACTTTATATTATTTTAAGTGTAATTCTTCTTATCGAAAACATACAACCTCTATGTTCTCTAGTAGGAACTACTTAACCTCTAAGCTATTTTTACGATATATTCAGTTCTTCCCTTAACTATTTCATGTTTCTTAAACCTAGAATATCAGACGCACAGCCATACATACACTCCATTTCTTGCAACTTTTTTCCTTTACCACTAAAACACCCACTGTACGGCGTAAAAGTCTATGAGCGGAAACAGAATAGCATAATTAATTATGTTATTAGTTTATGAGACCCTCAGTGATGAATACAAAATGTTGATCATGAGCTCCATGACTATGCAAATTCTGGAGGTAGTAGTCTCCTAAAACCTAAAAGTTTGTACATATTTTGCGTCTATGTCTTCTGAAACCTTTCCAAAACATATAAGTTTGCAAGAGCAAGTCCCAACATTTAATGCTGCACACAGTGGACATGACACCTCGTGTGCCCGTGGTCTAAGTCAATATCCTCAAAAAAGGCAAAACCTTTTAGTACAGTAAACTAAGGAAAATTACCTTTTGCATTGATTTACTACTAACCTCCAATTCACTTCCTCCTCTTGGAATATTTTTTTATACGTCTCAGTCATCAACACACTTACTTTCAGTCTCAGATACTTTTTGTGTGTATATTTTAAATGACAAGTCTTTATTAAAATACCCTAAAAAAGGGCATACGCCAGGCTAAATACACTGCTGTTCAAATGAAGTGAGAAGTACCCTTTTTTTGTTAAATTTCAAAATAACAGAAACTTAAAAAAATGAGATGGTGTTTGCAAATGTGGTACATTGTCATATAGAATAACTCCTTAACTTCAAGATAGTCTAATAAAATCAATTTGAATAACAAATGGTCTTATGCGTTATGGGATATTTTGTTCAGCATTACAACTAATAGAAAAAGTGTGTATTCAAGTTCACTAATGCAAATTTGTAAATATGCACTTTTTAGGAACCTTTGCACATAATTTTTTTATACAATTGCGAGTTCTTACAAGGTAGTGAAGATGTTGTCAATATTTTATAAAGGGCGCTATAGACTCCTTTGTAAAAGTCAAATATTTAACAAAAATACCATTCTTCGAATAAAGTAACAAAATTAAATATTGGAAGGCTTTTATCTGCAGCAATATTATATAACACCCTAAAATGTGGGGTAAAAGACATGAGTCTATGTATCTTTCTGCATTCAGACAACTAGTTCAGTTCTTCCGTTATATATTTTTCCACTTCAAACTGTTATTCTATCTTTACCAAAAGCACCTCTTACCTCTATTATCTCTCGTTATTTAAGACATATACCAGTGCATTTCAACGAATAAGAAGTGCAGTTTGCTTCCTGGCGAACCCCTAATACGTTTTTTTCCCTGCGGTATAGCATTGTGTTGAAGATAGAGTATAAGACAGCGGAATAAAAATAAATGAAAATTTAATACAAACATAAAATAAAAGATTTTAAATTAGATATAAAAAAACTGTTTATGACAACTGAATGAAACATAAAATCAATCAATCAATCACATCTAAGTCAGATATAGTGTGTCCAAACAGCCTGAAATAATACGGATTTTTTTGGCATTGCGTCGAAGGTAGAGTATTAGATAGAGAAATAAATGG
Organism: Kuschelorhynchus macadamiae; assembly: GCA_030620095.1. Taxonomy (NCBI): domain Eukaryota; kingdom Metazoa; phylum Arthropoda; class Insecta; order Coleoptera; family Curculionidae; genus Kuschelorhynchus; species Kuschelorhynchus macadamiae. The sequence continues at coordinate 96,716 of JAUTXW010004582.1, read as the reverse complement.
AAAATAAAAATTGAATTGAAAAGTAAAATAAAAAATTATTCTTAGTTAGATGTTAAAAAAACTTCTCAAAAAAAAATCCACGTTAGACACAGTGTGTCAAAATAGTAAGAAGTAATGCTTTTTTTTATGGAAACTATAGCTTTTTGCAACAAAACGCACGGATGCGTCGATTTTGCTTTATGATTGCCCATGTTTTAATTGAAAAAAATGTTATACAGGATCTTTCCGAAGTAATAAAAAAGATTTATGGAGATGATTCCTCAAGTAATTTTATGACGAAAATGTCATATGAATGTTTGTCGTATAAGGGTTTATTTTTAAGATACAAATATTTTTTTAGTTTTTTTGATGCGCCACGTACATTTTGAAGGATATTTAGGACTATTTTTAAACCGTAACTAATATCTATAAAGCAGTCGTAATATATTCTAGAAACTTATAAAGAAGGTAATTTTTTTGGAGTCACTACCCCTTCGACCGCCCCAAAAAAAATCTGTGTCCAGAACCTCTCTCGAACTTCCTGTTCATTGTGCACATTGTATGTCCCTTGATTTTTTTTGTAATAACTTACACTGTTTTAAATAAATTTAGTAATAATACTTAAGTAATAAATAATGTTTTCTAAGACATGTCCAAAATTTACTTCAAAATGATGCAAAATACGAAAAAAGGTCAAGATACATGGAATTTGTAAAATAATAAGTCTGATAAAGATCACTTTATTTTACTAATTTCGTGTCTCTTTAACTTTTTTGATATCTTGCATCTTTTTGAAGTAATTTAAAAAAACTTGGACATTTTTAATTGTTTTTAGTTTGCTATTTAAATAATGAAGGCTGATGCTGAAACCATTCAAAAATTCTATGTATTTATACACATTTATCTAAATTATTTTAAAAGAGTGCAAGATTTCAAAAAGGAAAAAGAGCATAAAATTTGCACAATGAAACAGAAAGTCCGACAGAGGCCCCAAACTGGATCAGTGTCGTTAGAGAATTTCTTCTAGGACGGTCGAAGTCGAAAAAAATTATTGTGATTATTTTATAGACCTTAGCTAGTTTATCGTGTACCAAATTTGAATTAAATGTCTCTTAAAATGTACGACGCACATCAAAAAAACTAAAAAATATTAAAATGTTTAACGCCCTGCATCTTAAAAAGGAAGCAGTTGACGACCAACATTTATATGACATTTTCGTCATAAAATTGCTTAAGGAATCATCCTCGGAATTATGTCCCTAAATATTTAAGATTACTTAGAAAAAACCCTGTATATGTCGTGGGGCGGATAAGTTTTTAATGAGTAGCTCTATATAACATTTTCGAAAGTCAGAGCAGGCCCAGTGAAAAAACGTAATCGACGTGTCCAACCGTTTTTTCAAAAACCTAAAGTTACAACAGAAAAAGCATTATTCCAGAATTTTTTCGACATACTGTAAAATAAAACTGTTTACTACTTTATGCGTTTTTGCATTTGGTATATTTTCCAAAATATTCTTAGACAAATTATGAATTCTCTTTGTGAGAACCTGGTTCGATTTCTGCTCCATATTTGTCGGTCGACCTGCTTGAATTCTATTGTTACTTTTTGGCAAACCTCTATTCTTTCGCCTAGCTATGGATGTTGGTTGGACTCGATTTTTTCTGGACCGAGAAAATGCATTCGCAGCAAAATTTAACGCCTGAGTTGGATTGTGAACACTTTTTAACAAAAAAATTAAATTTCATTAAAACAACAGTGGCCTCTGGTGAACAATTTTCTTCAAAAATATTACCAATCCTGTTGAATTCTTCGCGAAATTCCTCGATAGCTTTTTTGTGGTGAGAGTGATTATCATCTACCAAATTGTGAACAAGAATAGTTTCTTTTCTTTGATACATGTCAGTTTCTTGAGAGACTTCGTCTAAAGTGTTCAATGGTTCCTCCGAGGGATCCTCACTTTCTATGTTTTTGAAAAAATCTATAGGAGCATGTGCCCCCACTGCTATTTTAGCTAATTTTACTTTATCTTCGTAAAATAAAGCTTTTTTTTAGCCTGAGGGAAATCACAAAATGCAATATTTATATTAACAGTATAAAGCAATGACTTGTCTGTTGCCGATACTACATGATATACATTCTCTTCGAATTTTAAAATTTTTTCGATATCTTTTGCTTTTGTACAAACGTTCTTGTAATCTATTTGATGTTTGGATCGTCGTGAGTTTGCAAATTCTAGTAATCTCCTTTTATAGTAGTGTTCAAATGTAGTTACAATGAAATCTGCTAGTGCACAACTATAAAAAGCCTGGCAACGTTGTAAAACTACATCTTTAAAGATACGAATAGACGCTTCAGTAAAATTATTTGTATTATTCTCTTTTGTAAGTAAATTGCTTCTATAGGTAATACACTACTCTAATCTTCTTTCCCATAGTTTTGTAAAATGTTCTTTTACCAAATTACTTTTAGCTACTTTTTCACTTGACATCAAAACACAAAAAAATTCTTCAGCTTCTTCCGGTGTATTAGAATATAATACATCTTTGAACATCTGAATGACAATGCGTCTATTTTGCCATAGAGCCTGACATATATGAAAGGTACAGAGTAATAATGTAGATGTTGGAAATACAGTTTTCAATGCATTTCGCTCCGCCACGCTATCGTCTGTCATGATAACTTGGGGAGAAAAGGGTTTTTCGTCAAATTCCAATTTTTTTTTAGCTGCAGAAAACGCCAAGGCATAGTTTGACTCTGTCTGAGCGGTGCGCAGTATACAGGCAACAGGCAATGCTCCAATTTTACTAGCTGTAAAGATAAATGTGACATGTGTTTGATTGGTCACATGACCCTCTGGAGTCTATGAAAACAACTGCGTTTGAAAATTCTTCAGCCACTGTTCGTTGCATAATTGGAGTAACAATAACTATTAAAAGGGGATTTTCACGTAAAACTAGTTTAACACCAGCTTTTTCGAATTCTCCAATTATCTGTAGGACGCTACTTTCTTCGCGACCTCCGTATTTTGACTTCGCCATTTGTCGTAGAGATGTTTCAGTTGCCTTTGCGTCGGATTGATTTGCGCATTGGCTAGCAAAGGTAAAATATTGTGTTCTTCGCTCTCAAGTATTTTTGTCGCATGATATGCTTTAGATGCTGAAGGTGTCATTCCTAATTTAAAATATTAATTAAATGTCTCTATGGTGTTATTGATCATTCTTAAATAGCTATAAGCTTGTGCAACATGAAATTTATGAGAATGGGAGAAATTAACACGTATAACTACATTTTTTCCCTCCTTTAACAAGCGATCGTTCCTGATTGTGTCACGATTATTTTTTTTAAATTTAAAATCAATGGTCGCCTCACATTTCTTGTTTCTGTTTCTGGAATCTTCCCTGCGCCGCTTAACTACCTTGTTAACATTTGCATGCTGGCATGAAAATATTTTCCGAAATATATAACGTGTAGGAGTTGCAAAACGTCTTTTAGTAATCCAGTTAGTATGAGTCAGATCAGAAAATTTTGTAACCCATTTGTTAGACAGTGTCTCAGAATGTTCTCCGTCTACTAGTTTACATTGCAAAACGACTGTAAATTGTTCATTAGTTTCCACTTTTATAGTTTTGATATGAAGGTCTATGCATAATTTCTCTAGAATATCAGTTACGGATTTTTCAGCCATTTTGTAACAGATCTGTATAGATATACAGGATGTCTTAAATAGGGTGTGCCACCATTGCTATCTTCGAAACGGTAAGTGCTACGAGTTCGGTTAAATTAGAGAAAAGTTGTCTTTTTTAGTACTCATTTAAGATCTTTTTACCGTGTTGCCAAAATCCTGTTAGTTTATGTGATACAGTGTGATGTGTAAATAACGCCTAAATCAATTTAGTGGAATATTTCAAAAACTGTTAATTTTAGAGATAAAGTTTAAATTGGAAAGTTTTATATTTTTTTGCGCTCTACAACGCGGTATCTTTAAATTTTGATTCTGAAGTTTCATAATCTGGCCACCACTATCAACCTAATTTTTTTCAATACGAACCTGGATTTTTAGTTTCTGGTTTTGAAAGGAAATTGAATTTGCTATACAACCATGTATTGCACGGATATGGCCAATGACGTTTCCATCCGGAAAATCCATCATCGGGAAATAAAAAAAAAATACTTTGTACGGCCCTGTCTTTTCATCATACCTGTTTTAAATAAGTTTTGGAAAAAAAACGGGGGTTGCAAATAAAATATAATAAAGTCTAAATGTAACTTTATTACTCCAATTTTTCTCTGGCGAGAGTTCCCCGTTGTTAATATTTCTGTAATATAAGTTTTTATCTTAGAAAAATATTGCAGAGTAATTAATAAAAATACATGGTTAATCGATTCAAGTATACCCGTAAGTATTATAATATTATTAGTAAGACGTCTTTCCCAAAGTAGGCTTTGAAAACAATTGAAAAAATCAACAGATATTTATTATGTGTCAAACTTAGTTTATTATCAGTTTATGACAAATCGAGTCATTTTACAACCAAGTTTTTAAAATGGAGTTCTCAAATGATGAAAAGACAGATATGATATTTGTTTATGCGAGGGCATTTCGTAATGCTACTAACGCGCTTCAAATGTATCAAAATTTGTACCCAGAAAGAAGGATGCCCAATCGCAAAATATTTGCAAAATTAGAAAGAAGAATGCTAGGTATTTTTTTTACTTCAATTATACAGAGTAACTATAAGTATATTTGCCGGCGGAGTTGCGTATTTAAGGCAAAAATTCCGCCATTCTGCGGAATTTAGACACCTATAACAATATTTCCGCCCTTAAACCGAATTAATTTTCTAGAAGCGGCGGAAAGAATATGTATATATTTTTAAGACTTTCGCCTTAAGGAGGACTTTCTCATTTTTACTTTACTAACGAAGCTTGTATGAGGGATTTTTGGCGTACTTTTTAACTAATAATAAAAAAATAAAGAAATAAGAGTGGGAGTTGAGAGAAATATTAAACTTATAAGAAGAATTTGGCGCTAAATATATTTGACATGAAAAATGAAAAATACAAAAAATATAGGTACACATTTTAGGGGCGTTTGTAACTATATGGAACATTTTTAGCTTCATTAAATGTTTTGCTTCATAATAAAAAATTGTTTCATTAAAAATTATACCTACTTGTACATTGTAAAGGAAGGCGCAAATTTAAAATTAAAATCAACTAAAAGGTGGCCTTTTTTAGTTCATTTGTAAGAAAAGTATTGTTATCCTGAAAAACTCGAGAGATCATTATGTTCACGAGTCTACGGCCTCAAAATCCGAACATGTTTTGTATTTCTGTAGTTCTGTTGTTCCGTCTATCGGTTCTTTGATGGCACATATCAAAAACTTTTTAACATAAAATAATCAAATTCTGAGTATGGATAAGCCTTCTTATCACCTCGATACCCTAACTTTGGTTCATTTGTTTGAAATATACATATATAGAATTTGCTTCTTGAAAAAATTAGTTTCATTTTTTTTCAACAACAAAAATGAATCAAGATATTCAGTTAGTGTAAAAATATTTCATTTTTGTAGTAGTAATTAACGTTATATGGCCGGTATATGACTTCGTTTGTATTTCTCGTACTCTAATAACATCTAACGGGCTTTCATCTTATATTATTTTATTTCATACTGTCGTTATAATATTTTATTAATTAATAAAAACCTAATTCCCAGACGTTGTTTTATCTGTCAAAATGACGTTCGACTTTAAAAACCTAACGGCGCCGGCGCGCGACCAGGCGTTGCGAGACAACGTTTTAGTGGTGTAATAAGCTATTTACCGGCCATAAAGAGTCTAGCTTTTTACCGGAAAGTAAGAATTAAAAATAATAAATTATGGTAGTGTTATTTTGAATATACCTGTACAATGCAATGACTGTTGCAATCTAAAATAACATATTATGATATTTTTTTGCGCACTATAAAATAGACTTTTGAATTACCATAATTAGTCTAATTTTGACATAAAAATACTTTCCTCTTGCGAGGAAAGTAAAACATGTATCAAACTTTCCATATACTTATAATACAAACACTCCTCATAAAGTTATCCCTCCATTTTTTATTACTAATTTAATTGTTATTATGTTAGGTACGACATTATGGATTAAAGTACTTGAAGAAGTAAGACAATTGAAGGTCGGTATTTAAAAAATAATGAAATTGATGGTGCTGGCCCAAACACGAAACTTTAAATATAAAATATAAACCTTCTCATAGCTTACAAAAGGGGCCACAAAGATACTTTATTTGGCAACATCTTTAAAAATAAAACCAGAAAAAAAACTATTTTCCAATTTTCCCTATCTTAGAAACAATTGTTTTACTGTCCCGCTTTTCTCAAGCACCCCCTAAATTTGAATTTTTACTTTAAATAGGCAAAACCGTCGACGGGGATACGGTTCCTTAGTTAATTATAATGTGAATTTTTATTAAATACCTACTCTGCGATATATTTTAGGACATGTACATTACAAAAATGTTAACAGCGGGGAAGTTTCCTTAAGGGAAATAGAAAGAGAAACTGGTGTATCAAAAGATTCAGTAAAAAAAATACTACACCGCAATAGATTTAGGCACTATCGCTGTAGAAAAGTGCAGCATTTAAGGCCAACTGACTACGCAAGGAGAAGGATATTTTGCCGTTAGCTTTTAAGGCGTCGAAGGCAAGACCCCGACATTTGTAAAAAAATCTTATGGTCGGATGAAAGTGGATTTTGCAACAATGGATGATTCAATCGTAATATACATTACCGGTGGACTCAAAGCAATGAACATTTCCACCGTGATACAGCTTTCCAGGAAAAGTTCGGTATCAATGTGTGGCTTGGGGTTTTAGACAGAAAACTGGTGGGTCCATTCTTTTTTCAAGAAAATATGACTAGTTTTATTTACCTTGACTTTTTATCCACTTCTCTCCAAGATCTTCTAGATAACCTTCCATTAGATATTCTTCTTAATTTTAAATACTTCCAACAAGATGGTGCTCCCGCCCATCGAGACCGTCGATGTGTAAGATTTTTAAACAATTTTAAACCCAACAGATGGATTGGTAACAACGGGCCTATAAACTGGCCAGCGCGATCACCTGATATTACCCCAATGGATTTCTCCATATGGGGTATTATTAAAGACAAGGTGTATCGAACTACCCCACAGAATTTAGATGACCTGATTATAAGAATTCGACAGGCATGTAACGAAATTAATCCTAGGATGTTAGAAAATATTCAAAAAAAGGTTATTGTAAATACACAAAATTGTTTACGAAATAATGGTGGTCATTTCCAACACATATAATAGTTTCGTTTATCGTGAATAGTTTTTCCTTTATTTTCTTTAAATGTTTTAAAGTTTATGTTTAAATAAAAATTTGAATCGTTCCTGTTAATTTATTTGAAGATTTTAGAGTTTCCGTTTATTAAAACTGAATTTTGTAGTACTTTTGCTTTCACTATTTAACTATATTTTTCTTGTAAAAATGTCAAATATTTGAATTTAGAAAAAGTACAAGATAAAAGACAGGACCGTACACAGGTAATTTTTTTATTTCCCGATGATGGATTTTCTGGATAGAAACGTAGTGAGCCATATCCGTGCAATACATGGTTGTATAGCAAATTCAATTTCCTTTCAAAACCGGAAACTAAAAATCCAGGTTCGTATTGAAAAAAAATAGGTTGATAGTGGTGGCCAGATTATGAAACTTCAGAATCAAAATTTAGATACCGCGTTCTAGAGCGCAAAAAAATATAAAACTTTCCAATTTAAACTTTATCTCTAAAATTAACAGTTTTTGAAATATTCCACTAAATTGATTTAGGCGTTATTTACACATCACACTGTATCACATAAACTAACAGGATTTTTTAACACGGTAAAAAGATCTTAAATGAGTACTAAAAAAGACAACTTTTCTCTAATCTAACCGAACTCGTAGCACTTACCGTTTCGAAGATAGCAATGGTGGCACACGCTATTTAAGACATCCTGTATAGAAAATATAGCAAACGCATAATCTCTTTTAATACAATTAACTTACCATATATTATCATATATATAACGAACAATATACTAGAGAAACTATGATCACAATAACAGAATAACAAAAATATTTCAATATTTTTTCCTGCACCCCAACAAAATCTAATAAACAACTACGCATTTTAGCTCCAAGAGTAAAACTGTCAAGTGAAGTCGTGCTGAGTCGTGCGTTGTACCGCACAGCAATTTGTCTTAATGCTACGGGCGATTATCCGCGCCATTTTGCTAACTTATGCAACGCGTTTCTATGGTTCTACTCTACAGGATCATGGATTTACGCCTCCCGATACGTTTCGTTTACTTGCCGAGGGCAGACAAGAGTTCTGCCATCTGGACAAAAAAGGTTAAACTTCGATTTGTTTGAAACATGCATTAGCTCCGGTGTGGTCAAGGTTCCAATTCATATGTTGCCTAGCCTATTTCAATCTTGCAACTCTATAGTGGCGATTTAATAATGCACAATCCTCTCTTCTTCTGGCCTTTAATCCATTTTCGTGGAGTCGAAGACCTAAAGTTAAATCGGATATTAATTATCCCCTTGAACGTCTGAAATCTCCATTCAGCAAAGTTACATTTCTACCAGGATCCCGGACGTACATTAAACATAATTACGCAGTGTTGCGTTCCTGTCGTTTTTCTCCTTTCACCTACATGTGCGTATTGTACATTACTAGTTTCCTCTATAGCAAACCAATGGTTCTATTGGTCTATCCTGCTGCCGAAAGCCTCACTATATTTAACAACTCTGTTTCTAAAAATCTCCTCTTCATTTTGATATGCCTGTTGGCACGCTTTTTTATTCACTTATAAACATATCCCCCGATATTGTTGCAGATAAACATTTTCTCATATTTAATTGTAATACTTTATTCGCAGAATAGAATTTTCGTTAATAACGCTTAATATTGAAGAACTCTGTATAAAAATTCACAACACACACACTAATAGTGTTTTAAAACGTTTATATGGCATCGTAAAAGTATGTAAAAGTAAACACTTATAAGAAATCGCGATTGTATAATAAAAGATCATATGTAAAGGTTCCCAAAAGGTGCTTTTTAACCCCAACCATATATTTACAATTTTGCATAAGTGTAAGAATATTTTTTAACTTGACTATCAAGCTTATTCAGAGTTTCGTTAATAAAATGGCGATCGATATTTTACTAAACCTAATGATTTGCGACCCAAAACATTGGATTTTTCAGTTTTTACAGTTAGCTGTAAAAACTGAAAAACCTTGGGCATATTCAAATGCCGATTCCGTACATATACAAACATTTCAGATCTGTTTATTTACAGGGAAATGGGAGTGGTTCGCATATTTTTCAATTTAGAATGTTGAAACACTCTGTAAAATAAAAGTATTTGGTATTTAAATTGATTTTACCAAAATATCTTGAAATCATATAGTTGCTCTACAGGACAATTACCACATTTGCAAATAGCATATCCATTTTTAAGTTCTTCCTTTCATTTGAACAGCTGTGTAGTTTGTTGCGGTTAATATCGTATTTTGTGATATACCACACACTTTTATTTTTAGACCGTTATTTAGGCCTGTTTCTCGTACTAAATGAAGCAAAGGGGCAATATTAGGGACTGCGATAATGGAGTTTATCTATAGCCTATCGATAGGTAAAAACTAGTCGATAAAATTAAATTATCGATAGGTATTGTTACTTGTCGATAGTTCATTACTATCTATCGATATTTACCACAAAGGCGGTTTGGGAGCCAAATATATCGAAGAGCAAAGAAAGGTCCCCCCACCTTTGCAAATATGTAATTTATTTATCCATAACTATCGATGTTATCGGTTACCTCTCGATATTATCGGATAGCTATCGGCATTATTTGGTACCTATCGGCACTTATGGATAACTTTCAATATACCCATATTTTTTTATTTACCCATTGTTATTCGACATGTCGCTATCGGTAAATCGCCCATCTCTAAGCAAGAATGTTTTTCCGTTTCTAAAATACTTGTTATTTTTTAGTCCTTAGCAGCTTTGTTGTAACTAAATCGTAGGTCTTATAAATAAATACCGTTTATAACAATCCCAAAAATAATACAAACACATTTATCAAATTTGCGTTAAGCTCTAAAAAACGACCAAAGACTGGAAAAAACTATTCACTAAAATAACCACATTCAATTATAGGCAAAATACATGAAAGCTCACAGACTAAAATGTTGTCAAAATAATCGACATTCCGGTTACACATTGGTATCGAAATAAAATAGTAAAAATTACAAATCATTCATCGAGAGTAACCGCAGTGTGTTGACAAAAAAAGAGGTTGGTTAGCAATCGTTAATTATTGGAGGTAGAAGTAGTAAAGGTCAAGAAGGATACGTGCTAAAGTTGGTAGCAAAAATCATATGCCAACAAATAATATTTAATTGCATGTGTTCGTTTGCATATTTCTTTCGTGTACGTAACAAACTCAAATTACCTAAGTACGAGTATTAATGATACAAAAGTAATAAGAGATTTTGAAAATGCTTCAAATCTATAAAACATTTTTATGCGTTTTTAAAAAAACTATGTTAACATGTTAGTGATAAAAAGTAGTGTTGGAGAAACTCTCCATCACAGAAATAAAAAAATTAATTCACAATATATTATTATATCTGTAATCTTGTCCACGCCACTGGCTGCCCGGCCTAAAACTTTAAGGGGGCAGTTGCAGTCAATTAGCATTGAGAAAATATCGCGTAAATTGACCAAAAATAGGTTGTTTTCTGTGATAGTCTGCGAAGTTATAAAAAGGAATTTGAGGATGAGAGTTTAACACATATCTTCTAAAACACTTCTAAATTAAATTGAGTATGTTGAATTTTTCATTTTAGCCTTTAAAAGTAAAAAAAAATATGTCTATATGTCTAGTAATTTTTCGAAAACAATAGCGGTACTAACCTTGAGCTTTTCTATGCTCAGAAGTAATTTCGTCAAATTCCAAAATACTCAAATTGGAGAGCATACATATAGGTACATTTCTGAAAAAAAATTGATCCGAAAAACATAGTAGTTTTTTTCCAAACTATCACCAAAGATAATTACTAAAATCTTGGAACGTTTTTGGGAGAATACGTGAGGTTGGCAATTGCAGTTGGTAACAGGTAAAGTTTGAACCCCTACCGCAAGAGGTCGGCCCAAATTTTTCAATATTTTCTAATGGAAGGGAGAGCGCAATGACGTCAAAGAAAATGGAATTCCGATCGCGTGTTGTCAATGACGTCAGATAAATAAACATTTATCTCTCGCATGGTCTTTCGTTTATTTTTTATGAGATTCTAGGGTTTTTCTTTTAAATAACGTTTAGAATATTTTATAACATATCATGTTGGAAAAACTAAGTAATCAGTAGATTTGGGCAAATGGAAAAACATAATTTTTTAAACAATATTTGTATTTTAAGGGAGAAAATCGATCTTTCCTTGAACTATGTGGGATATTAAGGAAGGGGAATGTATGTTTGGATCATATTTTCGTTTGTTAAGCTGGGTTCGTGTAACAAATTTTAGTTTTATCTTTTTCTTTAGTTAATAAGAATTCACACCGTTATTGGTTGTTTTTTGTCATGTAACATAAAAAAAATGAATCAAACTATTCTTAGTGACAAAAAATTATGCCAAATACTAAATTTTGGAAAGGATTTCTTAACTCAAAATTGTTCTATTCTAAAAAATAGAAATATATAGATTTATTTGACCCTACGCAAAGAAAACGAATTGATGTTTCATATAAGTATTTAGTAAGGTATACCTAACTGGACATTTAATTTCAAAATAAACAAGTTTATAAAATTTCCTGCATGCTTTTAAACGTCCTCAAATGTAGTTTATCATTTTTATATCGTATGCAAAATAGTCCATTGTATAAAAAACAAAATACGCCTTGAGCGGGTGAAAACGTTCTCCCTCAAACTGTTAAGAAAATAGGAACAATTGTATAGAATTTAAAAGTAAAATAAGTACCTAAATGTACTATAATGCTGCCATAGCACAAAACATGAACAAGCATGTTGTTTCTACTCTTTTGTGCAAAATTACAAACAGCTTTTTATGAACCATGACAAATTATTTTATTATAAATTAAGCACTGAAATTTATTAGTCATGAAATGTTTTCAGGTATATCTGGGTAGAAGAGTGTTTTTTTCTTTATTTTGATTCCAACTTCTACAATTTGTTATAAAGGTCAGAAAACAATAAATTTCAAATACAAAATTTTAAAAAATATCCCCAAGATTCTAAACATATTTAGCCTCGTTTGAAATCTTAGAATTGCAATGTCAGTAAAATGAAAATTGTTCTGCTTTTACAAAAATAAAAAATTGTTTTGCAAGTTTCTGATGGGATTTTTCTATCTTCTGATAGGTCTAAAAGATAGCAAGAGAAAATATAAAAAACTCTGTTTGCGGGTTAGTCATTTATTAGGAAATAATAGCATTTACATAAATGGTATTTATATATTACAATATCATCATATACATTTTTAAGATTAGGAAAATAGTATCTATCTACAGTAATAATGATTTATTGAAGAAACCAATAGATATTTTATTTTATATAAAATGTAGTTGCTTAGTTGCTAACAGAACGAACTAATTATGTTTGTAGTCTAATTAATATATTTAAGCATTGATTAGATTAAAAAAAAAACAATAATTCAAATTATGTGCTCGAGTTGGTTAAAATATAAAATAATTATGTTTTTATTTTTGAACTACATATATAACCATAGTAGAAATGAACATATTTTTTATTGAAATCCTAAAATTACTAAAGTAAATATTCCTAACTTACAAACCAGTAATTATGTTTTTTTTTGCTTATAGCATTTAAATAAATAATATGTAAGATAACATTTTAGTAGCAATTGAAAGATATTTTTTGTAGTTTGGCTGGGTATTCATGAGTATGCTATCAAACTGTGTAACTTATACACTACGAATGTATAGTAGGTATATTAAATTATAAAATTCTGAGAATAGTTATACTTTCTTGGGTGTAGTGTAGTGTAGAGGTAACATTCAGCCTATTCTGAATGGATTTAAGTTAAAACCTCCATACTCGAACACAAAAACAGCCAAAGTCTTAGAAAGAGCCAGTTAATACTTAATATTTATATTTATATTTATTTATTTATATATATATATATATATATATATATATATATATATATATATATTTTATTAATTATTTTCTTGGGCATAGGTTAGCTCATTGAAAAGTAAAACTATAATTCATATCGACGTTTCGCTCATTATAGTGAGCTTTCTCAATTTTTTCTTGGAACCATGTCAGAATAAATATCTTGAGAAAGCTCAATATAATGAGCGGAACGCCGATATGAATTATAGTTTTACTTTTCAATGAGTTAACCTATGCCCTTGAAAATAATTAACAAAATATTTATATATGGTTAAAGAAAAAAAACAAAAAATATATATATAAATATATATATATATATATATATATATATATATATATATATATATATATATATATATATATATATATATATATATATATATATATATATTAGCTATTAACTAGCTCTTTCTAAGAGTTTGGCTGTTTTTGCATTGGAGTATGGAGGTTTTAACTTAAATCCATTCAGAATAGGCTGAATGTTACCTCTACCTTACATATAATATATATGTATGTATATATGTATATATGTATATTTATATATATATATATATATATATATATATATATATATATATATATATATATAGTGTTCTTGAAAAAGTTCATCAATGGGAATTTTTTTTATTAGGTCACTTTCTCAAAATTTAACATAGGTAATAACTTTTGCTTTACTAAGGATGAAATATGATGAATATATTTCTTTAAAGAAGTCGCAGAGAAAGGGGTTATTTGCTAAAATAGGAGAAAGTGCTATAAAAAGGTGTTTCTTTTATAGTTTTACATGTCAAATTTTGGTCAGCAATTCTAATTTTCAATTTTTATAACTTTGTACAAGGCACTTAAATATTAAAAAAATAGTTTTAAATTCCGATTATGCTCCTAAATTAGTCAATTACGACTTTTTTGTATTAAGATATCTATTTACTATCGAAAATCTTTAATTAATATAATATAATAAAATAATAAAATCACGACAGCTTTGCATCAAGCTTAACATACTTTTGAGAAGCAATTTTAATTTTTTTCCAAAAAAAACACAGTTTATGTAATATTAGGTATAAAAAATTAATATTATGTTAAGGTTACTAACAGAAAACCCTTTTTTTTTTAAGTTAGACAATTATTATTTTTTTAGAATTTTCAAAAATCAGGAAAAAGTTAAAAAAATATTGGAATTTTTGACCAAAATTTGGTACGCATATGTAAAATTAAAAAATAAATCACTTTTCTTAATACAACTTTTTCATATTTTAGCAAATAAGACCATTTTTCTGTAATTTTTTTAAAGAAATGTCAATTTTGACAGGTAATGCAAGTTTTCTGATGTAAGTCTTTTATAAATGTAATATAATGTAACAAATAAACTTGAAAATCATACCAGTATAGGTGAACAAACAAATTATTCATATAAAGACATGGCTGAGGCAAGCATCGGATAAATGGTCCTTATGAAATGTACACTCCAGAATGCTTCAACACATACCACATGGTATGAATTGGCAAACAACACAAATAAGTAGTAGTGAAACAATGCATTAATACTGAACCACTTACAGTGTATACAAAACAACAAACTCTCAATAAAACATGACTATCAGCAATAAAATTGGGATAGCTATGGGGTCACCTTTATCTCCATTTCTAAGTAGAAACTTTTTGTATTAAATATAATTCAAATATATCTACATAAAGAGATCTTATTACTAAATTCTGCACACAACAAACACGCCTACTCATACTCATAAGATGCATTTACTAGTCATGGGGATTTACTACAAAAGCATAAACTGTTCTACTAACGATTACAAACTTAACTTAACTAAATCTATAAATTAAAGTATATTTTCCTTTTCTGCTTTCTTCATCGGTGGTGAGATTCAAAATTACATGGTCTATTGGGTTGTACAGTTCGTAGCAATAAACAGTTTTCTTGTGATATGGAGTTTTCTTTGTACCTAGAGAAAAAATAACTAGAATTAGTTTTTTCCTTGTTTAGTTCTCTACAATTAATACATACCTAACAAAATAAAAAAATTAAATTCTGTGTCAAAATTAAATATGTTTTATCAGTACTACACAAAAGAGGTCCAAGTAAAATAGTTATAAGTTGATCTTTAATTGTAAAAGCTTTGGAAGTTTTAATTTAATACTAGATAGTAAGCAAATTTTTAAGAAGGGTTTGTTGCATTTTACTTTCCTACATATTAGTAATAGGCAAAATACCTTACATAGATTTTTTGGCCTATTATTAACAGTAATGATATAGAACAAATTCTCTTTAATGCTAATTGGTAGGAAAAAAAGACGCAGAAACTAGCTTCATTAGCGAGATGGACTTGATGTAATAATAAAGCCAGAATAATTAAATATTATTTATATAGACTGAAAAGCATGAAAATAATTTTATTTATAATTTCAACTTAACAGGTGTTTTCCATTAGATTCAGGCAAGGCCCAAGCAAATAAAGAAAAGCAAGGAAAAAGTGCATATAAAAAAAACATGTTTATTTTAATCATTATCAACTGCTGTCATACATATAAAAGTAAATTATAAACTATAGCTACTGTTAAGACAAGCTACAGAACTCTCAAAATAGAACAGAAAAAATTTAGCAAGTTCTTTGAAACAAAACATAATTGATGTACCACACCTTAGACCTAAAATTCTTAGTTATTGTTTTTTAATAAAAAAATCGACATTTTGTGTATTTTGAATACATACAAAGAAAAAATGGTTGGAGATAAAAATAATATTTTAGTTTGCTTTAATATGATTTAAATGTTATCTTTTGAAAGAATAATTATATTACCTGATAATAATAAATGTGATTTCTTTTTATACTATATTTAATGTTTAGTCAAGTACTTAATATGTAAAAAGTCTAAATAAACAAATAGAATTTTGGGAATTTAATAGTTATAATAAAAAGTGTTTTACCATCAGGTGTAGCAGCTAAGTAGTTAAATTCTACATGAATAAAATTGGCAGGTTCCTTGATTTTTGCATTTGGTCTTGACTGTGCGAATTTCTGCCCTGCAACACTCTCTTTTTGCTTTTCATAAAGGGTGTAATAGGTTTTAAAATGCCTTAGATTTATAATGGAACTGACCAGGTTATTGCAGGAAGTGTTATGTCGCCTTTTACATACTGTGCCAAATACTGAAGCTGTTAATATGTATTTTCTAATTGCTCCCTAAAATGGATTATCCTACTGCCCAACTGTATTTCTTGAAGTAACCTAGAAAAATGTTCATATATTTAAAAATGTTAGGGAGCATGTAATACACCAGAGTATTATATAGAAGTATAAATGAACAAAGCCTAACAGAAAATGAACACTATGCAAAAACATACTCGCAAAGAGAGATGTGCCAACTCAATACATAAATGCAATTCAGTTGTCTTACTATATTAAGTTGCCCCAGAATCTTAGTACTCTATATAATATATTTCTAAAAATAGTAAAAACTATAGACTTTTGTGTTGTACCTCCCACTACTATTACAACCAGTATAAGTATAAATGAACCAAGCCTACAGAAAATGCAAGCTATACAAAAATATAGTCAAATCAATACATATATTGCTGCCCTTCAGCCTAAAATTAATGACGGTCAATGTAATTCTTAAGGAGGCAATGTCTAAAGTAAATTCTATATGAAATGCAGTATACTTCAGGCATCGTTGTTTAAAAATCAACTTTTCCTTCTGCAATCAATGTGTTGAATACTATTTCAATTAATAATTTTTCTTAATTTTTCTTTTTTTCTTTAATTTCTGCCTTGCGCGAGTCCCTCCAATGCATACCAAAAACAAGCTTAACATTGGATGGAAGTTACAAAATGAAAAACCTAATATTATTGAGATATAGTAAATATAGAGTAAAGAGAGAGAACAAAAAAGGCGAGTTTCAAAAAACTGTAGTTTTAATCTCTTGATCTAAACAAAAATAAAAACTTTTTATAAACCAGTGGCATACTTTACTTTTTCTTTAATATGAATTATGTTGCCCTTCCGCCAGACCCCATGAAATGGATAATTATAATCCTAATACTTTCAGCCCCTTGTCATCCAATCAAACTTGCAATGCTTGACCAAAATCGTCCTGAAATATATTTAAAATTAAGACAGCCTGTAGCTCAAAGACAAAACAAAACATAGACTATAGGAAACATGTTTATATGAATTCTCATAAAATACGCCAAAGAATGACCTACTTAAAAATGAGCATAAAATTAAGGAACAATGTATATTGTTTTATGTTTTCTCAAACTGTCTATATATATATATATATATATATATATATATATATATATATATATATATATATATATATATATATATATATATATATAATATATATATATATATATATATATATATATATATATATATATATATATATATATATATATATATATATATATATATATATATATATATATATATATATATATATATATATATATATATATATATATATATATATATATATATATATATATATATATATATATATATATATATATATATATATATATATATATAATATATCTATATATATATATATATATATATATATATATATATATATATATATATATATATATATATATATATATATAAATATATATATATATATATATATATATATATATATATATATATATATATATATATATATATATATATATATATATATATATATATATATATATATATATATATATATATATATATATATATATATATATATATATATATATATATATATATATATATATATATATATATATATATATATATAAATATATATATATATATATATATATATATATATAAATATATATAATATATTATATATATTTATATATATATAATATATATATATATATATATATATATATATATATATATATATATATATATATATATATATATATATATATATATATATATATATATATATATATATATATATATATATATATATATATATATATATATATATATATATATATATATATATATATATATATATATATATATATATATATATATATATATATATATATATATATATATATATATATATATATATATATATATATATATATATATATATATATATATATATATATATATATATATATATATATATATATATATATATATATATATATATATATATATATATAAATATATATAAATATATATAGTATATATATATTTATATATATATATATATATATATATATATATATATATATATTATATATATTATATATATTACTAATAATATTAGTAAATCCAGTTATAATCAAGAACAAATAAAAGTGGTGTTAGAATTATATAAGTGTCAGTCTTCTTATATGCTGCTAGATTTTTGCACATCATCAAACTATATTTTTCTTCATGTGAACAGCTTCCCTATCCTACATATTTTAACGGCCTATACCAAGACAAATTTTTACTTTTTAAATGTGGTTGTAAAACAGTACAACCAAGTGCCCAAAATTATGGAATAACGTTTCTACAGCCAACACCTTACATTTTGCCACCTTGCATTGTTTGCCCTTACAAAACATGTCAGGGCAAACACCACTTGTGCATGCATAATCTAATTCGTTTTGGCACATTGTATTAGGAATAGTTTTACTAATATGTGATACTTTCAAATATTTTACTGAAAGACTTCTTAATTTATACTCACAAAGATATCCCTGGAGACCTCGCTGGAGACTCATCTTGGAACTTTAATCTCTCAACATCATTACCACGCTTCTTTGCAAAACTGGTTGAATATGTATGGCCTTTGTTAATATCATCCCTACAATAAAAGATGCATACATAGTAGTTGAAACTGTTGTAATATTATCTATTATATCCTAACAACATGGTAAACTGACTGGTATACCTATGGCACTTATATGATAATTTACACAATATACACTTTTGTTTTTGAGGGAACCAAGTGAGGCTCCAAAAATAGAGAGAGCGGTGAAAGAAAAAAAATGTCAGGTGGATTTTAAGACATACATAAGTGAAAAAATTGAAATAATAAGACTAAGATTCCAAAAAATATATTTTAATATAAAAATATATTTTACCTAGGATAACTTTAAACAAATATATAAGTAATATCTATAAAGTAGTAAAAGTAATCAGATTAATAAGACTTATAAAATTTTTGGAACATTAAATTGATTAGTTGATATCTCGGTAATACAAGTTGTAGGATATTTTTTCTTGTTTGCAGTTTTAAGCGCATACTTAAATCATGCGTCTTTAAACCCTTTCACAAATTTGAATAATTCAGGTTATTATGTCTGAAAAAATATTAAAACATGTTAAGTTATTTATTACATTGCCCTTTTGACTCTACATATTTAAAAATCCTAAGTTCAATTTTTTTTTTGAAATATGACATTTGAAAAATGACAATTTGATATTTAGAAAGGCTGTAAAATCAAAATAATTCTACATAGAGCAGAAATTGTATACTCCTACCTCAGTTTTGTATGATCTTTCTTATGGTCCCGTAAAAGGGAAGTATTGTAATCGTGATAAAATCACCCTAAGAGATTTTTACTGATGTTTACATTTTAGGGTTCCGGGATCCCAAAAAAAAACATGTTTTCCCATTTCGATTGAGATTTAGAAGAGCAGGAATTATGCACTCCTACCTTAGTTTTATATGGTCGTCCGTGTGGTCTCGTAAGTAAGAGAATTCTGTATGAAGAAACTTGTTGGTAAAGGTGAATTTATCGATTTTTTTTTATCAGAAAAACTCTTTCTTCTATTTAGACTAAAAGCGGATGCTATAAGAAAGACCTTCGAAAAGACCTTAAAAAACTAAGCATGTAATAAAAAAAATGGTATTATATTTAAAGAAAATTACCATCGATGTTAGCATCTGAACCTTGTATAGTGTATATATAATGTTAAAATTAACAATATTACATATTTTAATATTTCTGTCTAAAATTATTATTCAATTTTCATTGAATTTGTGTAAAACTTAGGCAGTTGTGTTGTAGGCCAGATTTCTTACCATGTATACTTTTTTTTTCAAAAAATGGATTTAATAATAAACATGTATTTATTCCTGTGATATTTGTTGACTTGCACACTGCCTTAACAAATAAAATACCAGTTCTGGATGGCACAATTTCGTTCAAGTTGATAAGAAATATGACAATACAGAGTAATACAAGTAATACCTGGAATTTTGAACTAGAAACAATTCTGTATTAAAAAAACAGGCCAGTTAAAAAAAACAGGAATACATATTTGGATGCTTATTTACTTTACTTATTTTTGTTACATTTTAGAAATATTTTTAAATATACATATTGGTATAAAACGAAGTATTTTGTCCCAGATTTTAGCTATTTGTATATAGTATCTTTACTTGTTTTTGAGATTTTGACTTCCGAAAATTTGTATTTTCATATTTGGAGAGGATATAACATCACAAAACAGATTTCGCTTATTGCAAGAGATAGAAAAATGGTTAAATATAGAAAGTTTTAGACAATTTCGTTACAAGCCTAATAGCACCTGCAGGCGAATTCTAGCCATTATATTCTTGAGATATTTAAAAACGAATAAAATTTTAAAACATTTATAAACATATTGCCAAAGCATTTTTTTGTCTAACATTTTATGGTGCTGTCATATTTTGAATCTGATGTTTCGTAAATGAGGGGCCATCATCAACTTTTAAATACACACCTGGATTTTTTAATTTGTTTTGTAACAAACCTTTGCATTCCAAAATCCAACGATGTAATGCACTCATACATTAAAAGTATTTAAAATTTGAGGAAATCAAGGTTATCCCTCTCTCTCTAAAACATTGTCTCTTATGGGAAAATCTTAAATATGTGCTGTCCAAATATTAAGTCTGTTATATTATTAGTGTGGGAGGGTCAAATGCTTGTTAAAAAAAATTACATAAATTACCAAGCTTGTAAAAAAGCAAAATTTTACAAGATATTACTATAAATTATATTTTTCAAATGGGACATCCTGACTATTATATATCCCTCAAATGGGTCTCCTCTTGCAGATTATAATTATATCTGGTTCGATACCTATTCACTCCACTATGTAATAGTGTTGTCCGTCTCTCTCTAACACACTGCCTCATATGGTTTTTCTTAAATTGATCGGGTGTCTTTGAAGATAAAGTTATCAAACCAGATATTATATTTATAATCTGCAAGAAGAGTTCTATTTGAGGGAAATATAGTATAGAGTGTGTGCCGAGGTGTGTCCGATTTAAACAATACAACTTATGGTGATATCTTGTAAAATTAATAGTCTTCTGTTTTTCTAATAACCAGAAAAAAAGTTTTAAGTAACCCTACAATTGGTTTTTTGTTCACTCCGATAAGTTAAAAAGTAAAAAAGTTATTAATATTTAAAATGCTATCAAGATACACTGATCACACTGTACATACATAAATACAGTAACATACATTAGTACACTAAATTACTTGAGAAATGAAAACTAATATCCCCAATTTTTTCTTACTTTTCCAGCGATTCAAAAATCTGTATGTACATTTTTGGTCAAGATTGAAAATATATAAAAGGTCAATTTTTATTTGTTTGTAGATACAAGACTAAGATATTTAATATGTTACATAAGCATAGCCATGCGCAAGAATTATTTTCTCACTAGCAAGCAATGCCTTAGTAAATTAGGTACCGATAAAAAGTTGCTTCCCAATAATTTTCTCTTTGTGATGTGATAACTGTGGCCGTATACGCTGTTAAAGCCTGCTACTGTCTGCAAACAGCAAAACTTTCTAAGTGGAAGAAATTTGAGGAAATCAGCACAAGATGAACATTGTTATATTTATCCGTCCTACTATCAGATCCAGCAAGCCAACAAGAAAATTCAATAAGTATATGTGACACATTTGCAAAAATAACTTTGCGCTCTTTACTAGACAATACCGCAAAGAGAATTTTAGATATAAAAGATTGTAAGAATAAAATTGAGGCTGTTAGCGAGCTAACACTTTTTGGAAAATTTGGCTTTGACGGTGCATCAGGGCAAAGTGTATATAAGCAAACCTTTGAAACAGTGAATTCGGATGATTCTAGCATTTTTATGTCAGCTTACGTACCTCTAAGAGTAGTTCATTCAAACGACTTTTCCAAGATTATTTGGCAAAATCCAAAGCCTTCGTCTACGTTTTATTGCAGACCGATTAGTTTTCAGTTCGTCAAATAATCAAAGGAAATCATTCTATAGTGTTTTCAGTCCCTTAATTAAGAAAAAGAATTGCTTACTAAAACGGCTTTTCCTGGTGGATTATCTCTAACACACGAAATTTATTTAACTATGATTGATGGTAAAATTTGTTCCTGTTTAGCAGGAGTTTCAACAATGGCCTGTTATATTTGCGGAGCAAAACCTACTGAAATGAACAAGATGGAGGTAATTTTCGAAAAATTTTTAAACAGTACCTATGCTAGGCATTTATTCAATATTTTATATTAAAGTTATTACTTTGATATTTTGTAGATCATAAACAAGAAAATTCCAAATGAGAATCAATATTCTTTAGGAATCCCTACTCACTCCTGGATCAGAGCTTTGCAATGTATGCTCCATGTATCCTATAATTTTTTATTTTAAAAAATGGTCCGCGAGAAGTTCGCAAGAGAAAAGGAATGTCGGAAAAAACAAATACAAAGAAGGTATAGTATTGCTTTCTGCTCTTTATATAAATTTTATTTATTAATAATTATTTTTCTAAATACTAATACAATAATAGTTTATTGTATATCTAGTATACCGGCAAAACGGAGTCCGGGAATGTGTTTTTTCCTACGAGGTATACTATATTTCCGTAAATCGAAAACTGTTTAAAAGACAATATATTATATGTGTATAAATTTTAAATTTTTGGTCAACGGTAAGGAAATGACTATCAGGAAATTATATTTCCTTACAGTACAATAATATTTCCTTGTAGTTATTTGTAGTTACCTAGCATCAACTAAATGCATGGAAAAATGCCAATATTTCTGAAGAATTTTGTTTTAGATTTAAGGAAGAAATTGACCTACATGTGGATTTTGTAAAACAAGGACTGGGTACGTCCAACGACGGCAACACAGCGAGAAGATTTTTTGAAAATTATAGAAAGTTATCTGAAATAACTGGCATCGATGAAACTTTAATAAAAAGATTTTATGTTATACTGCAAGTTTAATGCACAAACATTTGATGAGTTTGCCAAAGAAACAGCAAAATTATTTATAAATTTATATGGATGGTATTACATGCCGGCATTCATACACAAAATTCTCATGCATGGAGCCGAGATTATAAAAAAATTATATTTCCTCTAGGCATTATTTCTGAAGAAGCCGCAGAAGCAAGGCATAAACACTTCCGCCATTATAGAGAGTTTCGTTCAAGAAAATGTAACAGAAAATTCACAAACGAAGACATTTTGAACAAATTATTACTCTCATCAGATCTCCTTATTTTTACCTTAAGTTAAATTAAGTTTCAATTTAAATTTTAAGTTAAATGAAGTTATTTGGTTTCTTGTTTGTAAAAAAAATACTAGATTATATGATATATTTTTGTTATTAATTCTTATTTAAACATTCTAGAAATTTATATATTCAAAATACTTGTTAATAATATTTTCAAGATATTCCTTTTTTTTCCGCCTGTTGTATAGTATAATATACAGTTAAATTCAAATGTTGTGATTTCGTGGCTAACTTAACAGCATTCACTGATTGATTAGTTGAATTTTTGGTTCGTTGTAATTTTTAGTAAAAAGTGGTTGTTACAATCATAAATAAACAAAGACGTAATTTAAAAAAATATTGTTTACGGAATGCTGGTTTTAACAAAAAAAAACAGAAAGTAAATATTTGTTAGTGCGGACCTGGAATCTTTAGTTTCTATAAATCAGTAAAATCGCCACTAAAAGCTTTATTAGTGCTTAAAATATGAATTTGATCTACTCATTTGTTTTTCAAATAAACTAATTTTTATATCACCCTGTATAAAAATATTTAAACATTTTATTGCACGTGTGAATAGAACTTGGTTTACATTACATTTATTATGTTTGCGTCCTCTTAAAATAATATGAATAAACCTTATGAAATTATCCATCTTATTCAATTTTTGACATATTTTTGACACTATAATATACATTTTTGACATAATAATATGTCATATTTATAAGAAAATCTAATATTTTATCTTAACGTGACTTTTTCCTTTTTACTAATCCAAAAGAAACAATCAAAATTTAAAACAAAAAAGATTATTGAATTTTAAAACGAAACGCAGATCCAGCCGAATTAGGACTACAGTACTTAAAAGTTAGAGATGCGAAATCCAGATAATTTAGGTGATTCGGTTCTCCAGTTCTCGATCAGTACAAGTGGTCGCCTTGAATCACGACCAAGTTACCTACTACTGGCGCTAGCCGTGAAATACGGTTTGGTTTAAACAGAATATCGAGAAATAGCCGTGCACTCTGAACGTGTTAATAAATTAATGATTTTCAGGGTCTGGAAAAAAGATAGAAAGAAATAAAGTCAAAAATAAAATTAACCTTCTTTTTAGAATTCATCTAGAAACCACCTGTCTTGTCGGTAACCTATTTTATTATTAAGCCATATTTCAATAATATTTGTCAAATCTATCTAGCTTTTACAAGTATCAGTATAATAAATAGGGAGTAATGTTGATTAAAAAAACGAATATATATTAAAAAAAAATAGAATGTTATTCCTCCAGCCTGGCAAATTAATATTTAAAAGGTTTCATGACCTTTTATACATACCGTTAAGAAGTCAAGTTTGTACGATTCATTTCTGTGGGAAATGTAGCATCTTCTGCAAGTTATCATATCCAAATTACTCCTATCAATAGCTTGGCACCACAAATATCTAATGTGTAAAAGAAAATAAATGTATATTAATTTTTTTCAACTGCAGCATTAGTTACAAATAATATACAAAATTACAGATATAAATTAATTACTCTGAAATAGAAATATAAATAATCTAGACATATAGAAATAACATTTTTAAAATTTTTACAAAATGCATAAAAGTATAAAACAAATCGTAAAAGTGTTGGAAAGGATCTTTAAAGAAATATGAATATTTTTTGTACACAAATTCAAAGTTCAACATGCATAGCCATTAGACAAAAAAGCAGTTGAGAGTTGGATATAACAAAATATAAAGTACAACTAGTAAAAAACAGATGGTTAATTTATTTTTCAAAAATTATTGTTCAAACAACTGATAATAAAAAATGTAAATTAAATCAGTTTTCGTATTGATTTGGATTTGTCTAGTAAAACTTTGAAAAATGATGGCGCAATACTAGGAGATTATTTATTTTAAATAACAATATTAATATAAAACTTACCTTCTCATATTTAGATAAACAGTGCATTTTTGCATTATTATTAGTCTATTGTCAATAATATTTGTTACACATCGTTGGAGAACAAATAGAAATGCAATTAATACTACTCACACCATTGTCATTCAGTGTTCAGATATCGTGGAGTAAAAATCCCTGAAAATGCCTCGTGCAGTCGAAGGCGAAACGTCGAATCGTAATTCCAGTTTGGCACGGTCTAATCCCAAGAACCATGATTGCTTAAGTGTAATATAGTGATAAACTGATAAAATTTTGGTGACTTATTGTGCAGAAACAAAATGGCCGCCTAATGACATGTTTAAAAATTCAGTAGGAAAAAACTGCGTATTCAGTAATTGACTCAATATCTGAGCAAAACTAAAAAAAATAAGTAAACTTTATTTCTACGTAACAAAATAAGGTTTCTTTACTCTTCACCAAGGAATGCTTTTTGTAGTTTATTGCTGGTCGGGAAGGCAGTGCTAAAATTTGATAGATGGAACTTAGGTTTCAAGTCACCAACTTTTGTAAAGAATAAAATTTTCCCGGAAATTACAAATAAGGAAATTTTTTATACCATGGACCACGCCGTATAATGTCTATAAACTGAGGACGTCGACTTCATAAAGTTAAATTTTCCAGATGGGATAAAATATTATTTTTTCCTTTTTAGTGTTTTTCTTAAGATAGTTTTATTTTTTCATAAACATTTTTATTTCGTCCTTTTTAGGTCTATTTATAAAAAGTTTTATTATAAAGGTCAGATCTAAAGTTTTCGAGACCTAAACCATAACCAACCTAATACACATTGTCAAAAATTAAAACAATTAGTAAAATTAATATTCCGTTTACCCCTTATATACTTCCCATACATTTTCTCTAAACTACATGAAGAATTATATTAACTGAAATAACCCGATATAAAAATACACCCCCCCATATATGTTACTCAACGTCTGGTAAAATTACTTTTACACAAAATTTCAAGGCAATTTATTAATGCGTTTCTAATTAGTCGTCATGAAAAATCTTAGGTTAAAAAGATTCAAAATGGCGACATTCTGCGACTGTATTTTTTTAATATGCTTGTTTTGAGACCACTTCAGCACTATCCTGGATACTTCTTGAAGATTTCATCCAAACCATCGCTGAGATCGATATACATACATAGGGTGGAATTGTTATCCTCCTCCTTTTTTTGAAGTCGGTTAAAAATTGCAAGAAATACGAAATCTAGTCAATTTCATTTTTAATTTTTTTGAATTTTATGCTTCTATTTTACGTGTTATTTTTATAAAATAAAGAGAAACCGAACTACAGTTATTGCCCACTTTTTGTTTTCTTTAGTTTGGCAGTAACAGATTATTTAAAATATCATTATATTTTTTTCAAAACCATGATTAACTTTTTTTTTAATATGGAACCAATATTTTTTATTGAGTTATTTATATATTTATAAACATATTGTTTTATTTCTTTTATTTTATCATTCAACAACAGACAAGCAACAGCTAAGCCTTTCCATAGGGATCCCCGTTTTCACATGTTGGTGAGTGTATCGCTAAAAACCACATTCACCTTCCTAGATTTAAAGCTATAAAGGCCAGCTATCATACGCTTCTAGTCAAAAATATTTATCGACCACTGGTATGCAAAAATGTATTTATACTGAATTTATGATTTAAATGGTTTGTAAATAGTTTTTTATCGTTTAATCTTTACTTTAACTAATACCTAAATACAAAAAAGTGTGTGTTGCCATATTTATTGGTTTATTATACCTATTATACCTATATTTCACTCGACGGTGGATCGGTGAAACCCTTTTAAAGTCTATTACGTTAACTTTGTTTACATGCACTCTATCTTGAATTTTAATAAACTTTAAAGGCGTCGTTTTCTTAGGCGTTTCGCGTGCTTGAATATAATGTAGGTGTCTTAATGTGTGTGTAAGTGTAATTTTCATAAATATCTGCATTGTGGCCACAAATTAACATAATACAGATGCGAAATAATACCCAAATACCCTATTGTTTGCTGTAGCCTTAAAAAAGAGTTCATAGACAATCTGCATCAATGCATGTATCGAGTTATTATTTGTTTAGGTAAAAATTTGGTCATATAGCGATTCCTAGGAAATTAGAGAAAAAAATAAAACATTCGAAATATTGGAAATTAATTTATTTAACAAATTTTAACTAAAAATGTTTAATTTTCTATTGGTTCTATCCGAATTTTTTAGGCTATATAAATCTCCGGCAACGCAAAAAACGACATGGTACTCGATTTTTTCAACATCTTAATTTTCATCCCCTTTTCTTTTCACCTTTACTTTGGACAGGGGTATCAAAGAGGGTTTATTATTAAAATCTATATACCCAAAGATCCACAAAAGGACATATTTCAACCCCTTCCCTTCAGCCCATTTTGCCCAAAAACAATACAAACCGTTCTCTTATTGACCACTGCCTGTGTACTAAATTTCATCTCGATAGTTGAATTCGTTCGAAAGTTATCATGTAAACTAACAGACCGACAGACAATTTTTTTGCAGAAATTATGTTTTTACACGATTTGAGTCATTCATTTTTAAACTATTTAGCGAAAAAAAAAGTTGAAAATTTTTTTGCCGATACTATACTTCCCTATATTTTATGTGGAAGTAATAGAATAAAACTTTTTTTCCCTCAAGTGATCAATTTTTATCTAAAATAACTTAATCCAATCACATATGGCAAATGTAATATATCTAACATTTGCTAATCATTTTTTTCTTTACCTTAAGTGATCCTCTGGGAACCTAAAAGGATATTTTCCTCCTCCGGTTTTTAATGAACAGTATAAATAAACACATTTATATCCCATTTTGAATAAGAAAATTTAACAATACACGATAACAACACTTAAAAATTACAATAGTAACAGTCATGCAAAAGAGATTTAAAAGTTCAAAAAATTCCTCTACGCCTATTCAAAGCAAAAACATACAACTACGCACTATCTCGTTCAAACTACAGATTACAGACTGGGTTTGAGCACGTACTAAACAACTGGTGTATTTTACACCACTCAGTACGCTTGTCGATATTGACGATCGATTCCCCACGCACTCGCTTGCTTTCGCATCTGTGTTAGTGTTATGGCACTTATGGCCAGTATTAACCGATCAAATATACGCATTGCTGTAAAGTGATTTTTGTACACTTGTCAAATTTTTCGGTTATATCAAACCCGGTATTTTTATAATAGGTAAGAAAAGGCGCATTTAATGAAATAATATTATACTAGGTGTTCCATTTAAAAAAATAAAGTCGATTCTCAATTTTTTACTTTCCAATTGTGTTTTGTTTAAATAGCTGACAGATTCTGATGGTTCAGGTAAAGCCAAATATCTTTTATATTCAACATTTTCTTTGATCTTGAATAATAAACTATCTAGGGGGTATCAATATATGAGGAAAAATCCTCTACACGTATATTGCAACCGTTTCACTAAATCACAACTTCGAGAGCAAGTATTGTAGCGTAGTTAAACTTATCGCGCCTAGAGTTCCGACTGATTGGATAATTGGCTTTCTAATTTCTGTAGCGCGAATTCGAGTTTCCTTAAAATTTCGGTGGGAAGACCGGTGGCTGGTTGAAAGGTGCGCCAGTTGCATTGCAAAAGATGTGAGTTCTAATGCCGGTTCGAGTGATGACTTTCTTTTAGTTTTTTTTTAATAAAACCTACACTCTTATATGGATCCGTCCCGGTTAGCACTAAGTTTTTTAATCAAACTATCGTTACAACAGAACTTGGAAAGCAAAACAGCCTTCTTATTCGGGAAACTCTAGACACGAGCTAGTTAAAGTTTGGTTTATTCTTTGGACGGTTTTAAAGAAAGTGCAGGGAACTTCTATCAATACAGTGGCCACTTATTTTTACCTCTGCCACAGCGCTTTTGGTGTTATACCAGCTTCGCTTAAAGTAGGAAAAATGTAAATGTAATGGCATCCTTAATATGACGGCGCACTTTTCAAATTAGCGCTATTTTTCAATTAACTTTTCCGCTTTTAGATACATCGTCACAAATAGTATCTTCTGTCGTTTAAGTACGTTGTTATTGTGGTGATATGCAAAGTATCTTATGTTGATATAGGGGTGCTATCATATGAAGTGACCTAAAAATAAAGTTTTATATAATATTTAAAGGCCTAAATTTCCTGAATTAAAGAAAATATATTAGAATTCTTGCATATAGGACATGTTTTTGTTATCAGTTTTATAAATATCATAAAACATACGATTTAATGCATAATACCTCTAAAGGAGAATAAAACTAAAATAAGTTCTTAATTTAAGTAATTTAATTAAGGTTTTTTGCAGCACTTTTCCGCGTTTAATAGGTTGGATGAAATCCTTGAATATTTTTTTGGGACTTAATTGTGATAATGGAGCGAGCTCCGTAACTACTACTAGTGCGGAATCCAAGAGATTTCCATTAAGTCGACTTTTATTACGCGATAAAAACCTGATTCGAGGATTTTTTGTCATTTTTCTTTAGCTGTTCACCAAATAAACTCAGTATTCAGTTACTGTCTTCTGATAAAAAGTAAATGGTTAGCACTTTTTTAAAAAATCTACACTACACACTCTCCGCCAAAACTAAAAATAAGTAAGTTTGTACATAGTTTCACTTACTGCTAAACTAATATGTTAGTAAGAAGTTATTTTATTAGAACAAAGATAAGTTTTTAAACAATGGCTTCAAATCTCAAGTTTTTCGACCTTTAAAATATTGTAAATTGCAGGTTTCTGTAATTTTATACTCACTATTTTTTATATTTATAAAGAAAAATTCAAATAAACCATGTGGGGATGGATTTAAATATTATGGTAACAACTTGTCGAGCTGGGCTAGCGAGTTCTCTCTCGAGCGCTGCCTGATAAAATACATACGAAAAAAATTGATTGAAACTTGGT
The DNA here is from genome assembly GCA_030620095.1 of Kuschelorhynchus macadamiae. Lineage (NCBI taxonomy): Eukaryota > Metazoa > Arthropoda > Insecta > Coleoptera > Curculionidae > Kuschelorhynchus > Kuschelorhynchus macadamiae. The sequence continues at coordinate 66,075 of JAUTXW010004582.1, read as the reverse complement.
GAAAGGCTTATATGAATATTTTTTGTTTAATATATTTTTTATTTAATTGAATTAATGAATATTTAAGGTTTGACCGGTTAAATTAGTAATCGGAACCTTTTTACGCCACCGCGATACATTACCGACCGTTAGAAAAACTTTCTATTTACGAGCTTTAGTTGTATGAAACTTCTATACGTGGATAAAAAACGGCATTGTTTTTACTTAAAAGTAAAGCAATCGTAGAAAAATCACCCTCCGAGAATTTTTCAAATCTCTACGTTTTAAGGTCCCTTGATGCCGAAAAACATATTTTCTCGATTCCGTCGGTCTGTCTGTCTGCCTGCCTGTCGCGAAACAGAAGGCAGAGCTAAAAAACTACTTCAAATTTTGGTCAAAAATTTACGGTCACATGGGGATGACCTGGTACCATTTTGGTAAAAATCCAATATGGCGAAACAAAATGGGGCCTAGTGAAAAGTTAAAAAAATTATAACTAGAAGAGTATTAATCGAATTTACCTCAAATTTTTTGCTACGAGTCTAAGATGGCGAAACAAAATGGCGGTTTAATTAAATATTTAAAAATGCAGCCTTACAAAACTACTTAATTGATTAAATTAAAATTGAGTCATTTGAGGGGATGACCTAGTAATATTTTGGAATCTAAGATAGCAAAACAAAATGGCGTGGCGGCCCAATAAGATGTTTAAAAAATTAACCTGAAAAACTAATTAAATTAAATTCAAATTTTGTGCAAGCATTAATTGTGACATATAGTTAAATTGTATAATGCTGATACGAATTCAAGATGGCTAAACAAAATGGTGGCCAAATAAGATTTTTAAAAAATATCGTAAAAAAATCTTATTATCTTATTCTTATACTCTTAAATTTTCTTCAAATTTTGCAAAAAAAACTAAGTGTATAGAAATAAACTGGTGGCATGGAACGAAATGGCAGCCTTATAAAAATTATTGTTAAAAGTACTTCTTTAATTTATTTTAAATTATGTCCAAGAGTCACATGTGACATATTTACAAACTGGTAAAATTTTGGTAGGAATCCAATATGTTGGAACAAATTGGCGCTTAATAAAAATATTTAAAAAAACAGTATATGTGTGACTATATGTGTAGAATTAAATTCGGTTATACTTTATTATTCGTAATAAAAAGAAAAATTCATAACGAGGGAAGTTCCGGGTAAAGGAATTTTTTTCTAAATTAAGTTACTAAAAGATCTCAGTTTTAATATTTAGTAATTTATTTTATAACAAATTGTAAAACCAGTTCTTTTCACACAAATGTGACAGTTTGGTAGTACGAGACGTAGAATATTGTCATAAGTCACATAAGTGAAAAGTGACTTTCAAACATGTTATATATCTACTGTATGTTCGCCACGGCTGCATTTAACAAGTATTGACACATTGACATTGAAAAATGAAGTAGGCTATATTTTAGACACGGGAGCTGACCAGTGACGAACCAATTTAAGCCATATGGGAAATAAATTTCGCATTAGTAGTTTTCAGATTATGCTGGTTATGTTTTCTTATGTTTTCACAGCAGACAAAAAAATATTTTATTCGAAATGAGATGTAAGCCATTAGTTAGGATTAGATGTCTCTGACGTGTGACGTTAAATAAAAAGACTATATTTGACAGTTAACAATATCATTATTTAAGTAGCTTCTATGTTTAGTGATTCAACTTTGTAAAAACGCAATGGTACGACTTCGATAATACGCCTTGTGCATATTCTCCAAAAAGTCGGCGTCAAACTACTACTTAATTACTACCAATTTATATATTTTCCTTTCATACGTTTTAAAGACATAGTATGCTCTAATGCATCTTGAAATTTATATTTATTCCTGTTAATATTTGACGCCAACGTCAGATTTTCAAGGTGGTTTAAATAGGTGCTTTTATAAAGGCGGTTTTACTTCTGTCAACAATTTTTCATTAATATTATTTTCACTTTTTTATTAAACTTGTTTTTTGTTCTTACCTCAATTCTAAGATTTAATTTTAATAAATGTTTATATTTTTTAATTGATTTGTTGGGGAATTTCTTTTGAATATATAAAATCTTCACCGAAAAAACTTGTATTATTTATTATCGTTTAGAGCACTTTTCGTACAAGTATTAATGCAGTTTGACAGATATCACGTTTTTCCTCATATTTTCATTACTGCACATGCCTCTTATAACACAGCTGTACTGAAAGCACCCTGGAATGTTGCTTCAAACATCGTGGAATCCCCAGTTACACTAATTCAGTAGTCGCAGATAAAATCGCGGACATGTAGACAGACATGCAGGTCGGAAACACGGAAACAGAACCTCCAGAAGATGTTACCTAAAATTTTTTATAAACATTGGATTGTGTACCTACCGAAAAGTTACATGTATAATAATATGAAAAAAATTCTTTTGTGTATATTTATTTGGTTTAAATGATTTATTCCAGCGGTATATTTAATTGTAAACATTATATATTTTTTAACTGTCAAATTTGTTTGAAATAAATTTTTTTTCGATGCAAAAGCCCAAAATTTCGGCTCTAATAAACTCCTTGGGTAGCTTGGGAGGATAAATTAGCAAAATATTTTAAGGTTGTCCTGGTAACAAATAAAACTAATGACATCTGATTAGTTATTAAGTACTGGTGTGGAATTTTTGCTATAATTGGGTGAAAATTGCATTATTCGTATAACGGAATTTATACGTAAGGGAAATAGTATATCCGCTACCTGACAAAAGAAGTTTTCTGTTTTGTAATACCTAAATGTCAAAATGTTTGATATTTTGGCACAGCTGTTTATTATTTGTGCTAACTGCGACGAAATACACGAAAGGTAGCATAGCATGTTTAAATTCAAATCCTTAATAAATATATAGGAAATTTATTTTCTTATATTTTTATAAATTGTCCACTTTAAAAAGAAGTCTCTAACCAAAAGCCAGATTATCGCCGAGGCTGAGTAAAAAAAATTCTAGGGTGCCGCGCCGCTGTGCAATGAAATAAATTAGTAAGCGACACGAACGTAATTTTGGTGCAAAAAAAAGACAATTACAATACCTAATTGCGGCAGTTATTTCTGATACCTAAGTACCTAATCCCGTTTTAAAACATCTTGTGATAACTCTTGACTTCGTCTCGAACAACAAACTGGTCTCTTGTTCTTCAAAGACGTAATTTAGTTATCATGCATAAGGCTGTGTTACTACTGTTTTTCTGCCTGGTAAAATTTAAATAAATTACTATTTTAAAAGGTCATTTCTACAAGCTGCCTCGGTAATATTGAAGAAGTCACATTTGGATACCATAAATTTGCGCCAAATGTATCCGGTGTGAGGGATGAAAAGGAAAGATTCTTATGTTTATGGGCGATAAGTGGCTTTTATGGGTATAATGTGTTGGCGCCTTGTTTTATTTAAATTTAAAACATAAACATCTGGTTCCCTGAACACATAATTTGTAATTATCTTTTAGATCGAGTTACCATAATTATCAAGCACGAATTATAATATGGCAGCTTTATGTTTCTATTGGATTGAAAATATAACTTTTGACATTTTATATTGACAAACCTGATCATACCTTATTAAGGAATCTAAACCACGTGATGTGTGCTCAACAAAGCTGATTTTGACGCATGTCAATTTCCCTTTTATTTCATTATGCCGATTATAAATTGGTCTTTACATGTGTTTTGTTTTAATATTTTTATTACTCGCCGAATGCCACCACTGTTATGATTTAATAATTTTAGTATTTTGTATTAGGACTGGTAGTAAATGTAAACACTTCAACTTGTTTCAAATCTCTCTATTATCTTCTGTACAAGAGGGACACTTCTTACTTCTAACAAATCTTTACTCTTACTGTGTCTACTGACTTAATTCTACTGACAATATAGTACTGACATAATGACTGACCTGCTCTATACTGACTACCTAGAACTTATTTTTATATGAATTCCCTAATTTGAGATGCAGTGGCGTATCTGTAAAATTGATTAAAAAAGGTGTCTATAAAAGTAATTTGGGGAGTATTTGCTACGCCACTGCTTACTGTACTACAATGGTTTCTTTTAATGTTTTTATAGCTGAACCTTCCCAAGCTTTATCGACATAGTGTAAATGAGTTTATGATAGGTTTTTCGGGTATAATAATATTTGGGGCGGAAGAACGTGCATAAAATAGAATTTGAAGTAGAATTTAAAATACATATTGTTTACTTAGAATTTCCCTTGCAATAAACGACCATTAAAGCAGCTTTTGTCGGAAGGTTCCGCCGAAATATAATGTATGTCTAAATATTGCATTTACGTGTCAAACTATCTCTAGACTAATGAATATATAATACTTAAGACTATTCACAAATAAAATGACTATTAAATAATGGGGTCACAACACCTCCCCCCTAAATGAGAGATTTTATAATAATGAAATTGTTAGAAAATTTCGTTCCTGAGTTAAAATATAAATTATGATACAAAATATACATCCTTGTAATTGATACTAATATTTAACAAAAGTATTATGTTCGAAATGATTTTACAAAATTTGCTATGAACTATGTTCTTATTCTATATTATACTAACCTATATAATATTGAAAACTGTTTTTTTTTTATAATAATTAGGCATTCTAAATCTACTTAGATTCTACTAAAGAAATTTATTACTTATAATAAAACATAATATTATTACTTATCTAATTGATCGTCTTGAGGACGTGTGACCAATAGGTCTGCGAGGCGTGTATGATATACCTGATTGATCGTCCTCAGGGTGATCATCATTATTAATTCTATTAGAAGTTTCACTAGTTTACTGAGCTATATATCTATTACTTCTCGGGGATGGTTCAATGGTTTGCTTTACCCTTACGCAAATATTTGGTATTATTCCACAACAGGAAGTTTTTCTTATACATTTTGAATATATTTTGTAAACAATAAATAATAATACAACAACAGATACAATGTAAGCTAAAACAGAACCAGAAATATTATATGTTGACAAAAAATTATTTTTTTTAAGATTTTCTGTTAGCTTTTCTATGTCGTCTAGTTTATGGCTAGCGATGTTCAGTTCAGGAATGTGCTTTGAAAGAGTCTTATAATTTTCGTTTATTAAAATTTCTGTCAGGTTAATGTTATTATTTTTTATTTTTTCACAACAGTCCTCACTAATTTCTAATGGCGGAACAAACTCACTAAATATTTTCGACTGAAATACATTACCGTGAGGCACGAGCATCGTTGAAACACTATACGCTTTACACTGTTTTCCTATGGTGACACTGCCGCAATTTTTTAAAATAACGTCTACTGGTTTATTTTGATTAATACATGAAATGGTTAATGATTCAGGGCAAGGCACTGCAAACAGCCAAGTATTAGTTGTAAGTAACTGAATAAAGATACCTCTATTAGAATTTAATATATGTTTTTCGCATACTTCTGGAATTTTATTTGTTACTTGAAGTAACTTCATTTCACAGTTTTCCACTAAATGAGCCAATGAAACTGGTTTTTGTTGCTGACAAATCATTTTATCATCCGTTATTTTTATAAATTTATTATATTCGAGATCAGAGAAAGTTATGAACTGCTGTTTTGTTTCGTCTATTGCAATGTATTTAGAATATGGTTGAATCAAAACAAATTGATTAGTGGCTAATAGCTTAGGAAAAGGCGATACCTTATATAGGTAGAATAATTGTGCTTCAACTAAAGGAATATTAATTATATAAATTAAATGATTATTTTCAAAGTAAACTTTTAGTTCAATCGTTTTTAATATAAGATTAGAATGCATTATATCAAGAGGCACAGCAAAATCTAAACCATGGGGAAGAGAATCCGTAACTTGTTTTAGTTCATCAATTAGGCGAACTGGTGTTAAAATTGCTGGGTGTAATAAACCCTTTTTGGCAATAAGAATTGCATTAATCAAAGTCATTACTTCGAGTTGTAGTTGATGTAACATCATATTTGTCAGCGTAATGTGTTCTTCTAGATTGCCTTTTAAGTCTAAAAATTTAATATCTTTTTGTTCTTTTTCTAATTGTTTGGAAAGAATTTTAACATTGTTTTTTAAAATGTTTTCATTAAAATCTAAGGTTCCAATAGTATTATTGAAATTTGTTAGTGTTGACTTGACAACTTTAGTTTGCTCTTTCAAAAGAGCTAATGCTGAACCCTCATTTTGCGATAAATCTGAAATTTTGCTATCATGATATTTCGCGTCTTCTTCGTCTAAAGTACCGAATAGAATTTTTGTAGCCTTTCCGATAATATTGAACCATCCTCGTTTATTTCTACTTAAAGTATTATAACCTATCAATTGATGTAAAGTTTCTAAATCTGAGCTAATTTTATCAAAATTATATTTAGTTGACTTTAAAAACGTGTCACAAATGGATAAGTGGTACTGAAAATTTTTATGATTACATAATTCAGAGGTTATTTTGTTGTAGTTTTTTAGAGAAAGAAGTTTATTTATAATGTTGTTAAAATCTACATATGTAATTAGCTTCCATTTGTTATTATAGAGTCGCAGTTCTCCAAGTTTTTCAAAGTGTATTCCTGGGTTGTGGTCGTAATATGTGACATTATAATCGTCGCTATTATCAGAACGAAAGGTATTCAGAGATATAGTGATACTGAGTAGTATTATTCTGAAATAGGAGAAAACATAAAATTTAAAAATACTATCTACATACATTTATATTTTAAATTATTTTCTATAATACATTTATACATGTTTTTTTTTTTTTTTTTTGTTTGTGTTAATCATAAAACTGTTTTAATCTATTGGCATGGACGCATTGTTTTATCTATTATTATATAAGGTCCAATCCATAAGGATGTGAGTTTTTTGCTTCTGCCTCTTCGCACTGATTCGTCATAAAGTAGCACCTTATCACCTATTTTAAAATCTCTAATTTTGCAATTTTTATCGTAATTTTGTTTTGAAACGCTTTTACTTTTCAATAGATTTTCTTTAGCCAATTGGCTAGAATATTGTAATTTTTGTTTAAGATTGGCAACAAAATCATCATATGTGTATTGAGTTTTCATAGGTTGAATAATTGAAGTAGGTAAATTAGGGGTATGGCCAAATAAAAGTTCAAAAGGTGAAAAGTGGGTTGCAGTATGCGGAGTTGTATTATAAGTAAATGTTGCAAATGGAATCCAGCTATCCCAGTTTTCCTGACTATCTTTGATAAAATGTCTTAAATACTCCTCTAAGACTCTATGAGAACGTTCTAAAGCTCCGTTGGATTCTGGATGATAACTAGTAGTTTGAACCTTTTTTATTTTTAAAAGTTTGCAAGTATTTTTAAATATTTCACTTAAAAAATTTGAACCTTGATCGGTAATTAGAGTTTCAGGTAGTCCATATAGACAAATCATTTTCGTTACGAAGTAATAAGCTACTGTTGAGGCGTCTTGATTTTTTATAGGGACATTAATATTATACTTTGTCAAGTCATCTTGGAAGGTAAGAATATATTTGTTACCTGCTTCCGTTTCAGGTAAGGGACCAACAATATCGAGAAAACATCTTTCAAAAGGTTTAGTCGCGGTTGAAGTTATGACCATTGGCATTTTTGTTTTTCGCGATAATTTGTTTTTTTGACAAGATTCACATTTTTTATAAATCTTTTTACGTCTTTTTTCATGCCTCTCCAGGTATAAAATTGGGATAATTTTTTATGTGTACGGGCAATTCCTTGATGACCGGATGAAAGGAGAGTTGTGGAATTCTTCTAATAAGGTTTCCTTTTCAGATTCAGAGGGTTTTATTAAATTATTATTGTAAACTGTTATATCTACATTAGAGTTTTTAAAAATATATCTTATCATGGGATAAATAATTTCCCATTTTACTAACGGGTTGTAATGATATTTAATAAATGACAATTTAAGTTTTTTGTTACTTACAAGATTTTTTAACTTTAGTAGACAAGACCATATATTTTCATAATTTGTGTCATTTAACATATTTTCATTATCATTGAGTAAAAATATATTACAGTCGTTGTTTTGGTACTGAGAGACGGAAGGTATTTTTAAATCGTTTTGAACGTTGTATGATGCAAGAAATTGTTTAATCTGATTATTTTGTTCCAAAATATTAAATTGCTCCTTGTTAAAAAATTTGGGAAAAAATAATATTATAGGATCTGAATTATTTATCTGAAATAAATTAGCGTTGTTTTCTTTTAATTTTGTGTTAATAACAATATGTGTTTGCAGATAATTTAAAAATTTTTGATAATCTGTTATCATGTCAGCGTTTACCGTTTTAATCATTCTACTTAAGGCATCAGCATTTGTATTTAACTTTCCGGCCTTATAAATAATTTCGAAATTGTATTCTTCCAATTTTAACCTAAATCTTGTAAGGCGCGACCCAGGGTCTTTTATGTTAAATACATAAAGTAAAGGTTTATGATCCGTAACTATCTTAAAATTTGTTCCAAAAACATATGGTCGAAAATGTCTAACTGCCCAAACAATTGCCGCTAATTCTTTCTCTGTCGTTGAGTAGTTTTGTTCGGCTTTATTAAGAGTTCTACTAGCATAAGCTATAGGTCGATCATTATTAACTTTTCCTTGTGATAAAATTGCACCAATCGCATAATTACTTGCGTCGGTAGTTATAATGAATTCTTTTGAAAAAGCTGGGTACTGTAGTACAGGAGGAGAAGTAATGTTATTTTTAAGCGTTTGAAATGAAATATCACAAGCATGGTCCCATTTAAATTCCGTATCTTTCTTGAGCAATTTGGTAAGAGGTTTTGAAATTTTCGCAAAATCCTTTATAAATTTTCGATAATATCCGACAAGCCCTAAAAATGATTTTACCTCTTTTTGATTTACTGGTTGAGGAAACTGTAAAACACATTCTACTTTTGAAGGATCAGGTTTGATGCCATAATCTGTTATAATGTGACCTAGATACAAACATTCTTTTCTTAAAAATTCACATTTTAATGGTTGAAGCTTTAAATTATGCTCCCGAAACCGTTCAAATACCTCAATTAACCTTTCATTATGTTCTTTTAAATTATTAGCATAAATTACGACATCATCTAAATAAATAAAACATTTTATGCCACTAAGACCGCTTAAGACCGCATTATTAACCTCTGAAAGGTTGCCGGAGCTCCTTTTAGGCCAAAAGGCATCCTATTGTAAACAAAATGCCCCGTAGAAGTACTAAAAGCTGTCTTATTTTTATCATTTTCGTCCATTTGAACCTGATGAAATCCATTGGCTAAATCTAAAGTTGTAAAATAATGCGATTTTCCTAATTGGTCTAAAATATCTGTAATATTAGGTAATGGAAATGCATCCCCTGCAGTTATTTCATTAATTTTTCTAAAATCTACGACCACGCGAAATTTAGGTAAACCTGATGAATCAGTTTTTTTAGGAACTACTAATAAGGGACTATTCCAAGGACTGTAAGACGGAGAAATTATTCCATCCTTTAACATTGCATCGGTTTGTTTTTTTATAACCTCCCGATGTTGAAAAGGTAATCTATAGGGTTTAATATTAATAGGTCCCTTAGTAGGGTCTGTAGAAATTTTATGTTTTATTGTGTTTGTACAAGAGAGTTTATCACCTTCTAAATAAAAAATATCGATAAAATTTTCACAAATTTCTAGAAGTGAGTTAGTTTCCTCGACATTTAATCCTTCTAAGTTGAGAGAATGTTTCAATTTTTCTAAACGTTCAAAGTAATTTATATTCGTGTTATTTTCAATATTATTATTATTATGACTAAGCTCTATAATGTCAAATTCACCTTTAGTGATAGGTTGTACGTTAACTCTGGGTAACGCAATTGTTAAGGGTTCATTAGATATATTTAAAATACTAATTAAACATTTATGATTATGTACTTTGGTCAAAGAAGAACCTATATAGAGATTTTCAGCAAGTTGTTTCGATTTTACGATACCTTCAGTACCTGAAACGTTGGCCAAAGCATAAGTTATCATTTCACATCTTGGGGGTATAGTCGTTAAAGTCTCTGAAGGCAAAATCTTAAAGCAATTGTCCTCAAAATAAACAGTTTCTTCTTCATAATTAATTTTAGTTTTATATTTTTGCAAAAAATCGCGGCCTAAAATTCCGTCATTTTTTATAGGAATGCTATCTGGTACGATATGAAAAGGATGAATTAATATTTTATTATCTTTTAATTGGATTGTTACATTATATAGACCTTTCGTAAAAACCGGTTCTTTACTTATACCTTTTAATTCAATAATACAGTTTTGATCTAGCTTTGAATAGTCTTGTAAAATCGACTCCTTTAATAAACAAACATCAGCCCCTGTATCTAACAAAATTTGCAATTCTTTTTTTTTTCTTTTTAGTGCCCAATGAAGTTATTTCAATTATATCTAACTGTTTACAATTATTAGAGAATAATACTGACTTAGGAGACATATTATTTGAATTATTACGAGTTGGTTTGATTTTAATATGTTCTAGTGGATTCTTATTATTTGAACAGCTACTGTTTATACTGATTGAACTTTTTACGAAGCGCTTGGCGGGCTGTTCACAACCAAGGCTTCGTTGTCGTTTCCCGAAAATTCTTGGACAGATGTAGTTGGTTGTGGAGGAGAAATACTAAGATTGTGTTGGAGGCTACTGGGGGGTAGAGACGTTATAGTTTGTATTTGATGAGAATTATTGACCGGTTCATTATTATAGTTAGGACGGTATCGTCGCTGTTGTTGAGGTATCTCTGAAAGCATTTGAGGTCTGTTTGAACTACGGGGATTGGTATAATTTTGACGATGATTGTTCCCATTATAATTATTGTTAAAATTTCGTGAATTTGTATTTTGATTGTAATTATGATTATCGTTTCCCCTGTAAGAAAAATTACTTCTAGCATTAATAGGTTGTTCCCCGTTATAATTTTGCCCATTTGAAGAATTTGCGTTAAAATGTTGTTGTGGACTGAAGCTTTGATAATTAGGATTATTAAAATTATTTCTTCCCATATTTTGTTCATATTGTATAAGTTGCCTACATTGAGAAGTTATATGATTATTTTTATGACAGAACATACACAAAAGTTTAGGATTTTGGTTATTAAAATTTCTATTTCCCTGACCCACAAAACCTACATTTTTAAAATTTGAATTTTTTGCTCTAACGTTGTTTTCTAGTTCCATTTCGATTGCTAATGATAATGCCCTGTCTAAATCTGTTGTGTTTTCAGCAATTACTCGAATTTGTATTTTTTCATCATTTAGCCCTTGTCTAAATGTGTTTACTAAAATTGACTCTAAATTTTCTATTAATACCTTAGCAGAATTATGTTCATAATTTAAATGACAAGTTTCTTTATATTTATTATGCAGGTATCTTAATCTATCTCCATATTCTGTAACGGTTTCCCTAAAGTTTTGTTTTATATTCATTATTTGAGTTAAAAAATGAGAAGGCGGTCTTTTATCCGTAAACTGTTCTAAAAGAAAATTTCTAATTTCGTCCCAATTTAAAAATTCTTTATATTGTGTCACCTCTTGAGCTTCCTTTTAATTTAGTACCAAAAATTAATTTAGCTAATTTATTTTTTTCATTTTCTTTCACAATATGCATTACTGCGTCACAGTTTTTTAGAAAAAATTGAAGAGAATTTCCATCGCCGTAGCCGTCAAATGAATTTATTAAATTTAATACATCAATTGCATCTTTTCCTTCAGCCATTTTTTTGTTTGTTAAAATTATAAAGATTAAATACTAATAAAAATTTTGGGTAAAAATTTAAATATAGATAAGTTATACGGTCGATTATTCAATTACTTTTTCAACACACAACGTATTTGCAGTACCTTTCACAAAATAAATATATCTATATAATTTCAAAAATGCATAACATATAAAAAAAAACAAATAGTGTCACCACAACAGGAAAATAAAAGAAAAAACTTACAGCTTCATCCTTAGTTAGCTGGAACGTAAGGCGAATTTCCTCGTTTTCTTTCTTCTTCTCGAAACTTGTTGCGTACTGGGCGCTCCTCCAAGTCTCCTTCCTGTCTTTGGTATACCGATGTGGTTTAACTGGTGTGATTCCTGCTGCGTTCTAGGCACTCCTTCAGAAAACACGGGGTAGTATATCCAGATCCGCTGCCACCAATGTTATGTTTTAATATTTTTATTACTCGCCGAATGCCACCACTGTTATGATTTAATAATTTTAGTATTTTGTATTAGCACTGGTAGTAAATGGAAACACTTCAACTTGTTTCAAATCTCTCTATTATCTTCTGTACAAGAGGGACACTTCTTACTTCTAACAAATCTTTACTCTTACTGTGTCTACTGACTTAATTCTACTGACAATATAGTACTGACATAATGACTGACCTGCTCTATACTGACTACCTAGAACTTATTTTTATATGAATTCCCTAATTTGAGATGCAGTGGCGTATCTGTAAAATTGATTAAAAAAGGTGTCTATAAAAGTAATTTGGGGAGTATTTGCTACGCCACTGCTTACTGTACTACAATGGTTTCTTTTAATGTTTTTATAGCTGAACCTTCCCAAGCTTTATCGACATAGTGCAAATGAGTTTATGATAGGTTTTTTCGGGTATAATAATATTTGGGGCGGAAGAACGTGCATAAAATAGAATTTGAAGTAGAATTTAAAATACATATTGTTTACTTAGAATTTCCCTTGCAATAAACGACCATTAAAGCAGCTTTTGTCGGAAGGTTCCGCCGAAATATAATGTATGTCTAAATATTGCATTTACGTGTCAAACTATCTCTAGACTAATGAATATATAATACTTAAGACTATTCACAAATAAAATGACTATTAAATAATGGGGTCACAACACATGCGAGACTTTTTGATTAATAGGTTTATTATGAAACGTTTATTGAGAACATCACAACTTCTACTAAACTTAGAATAATGGAGTGTGTATATTTACGAAATATTGAAATTGATTTAAAACCTATAGTTTTTGTCTCTCTAGAATTCATTTTAGATAGATACAGATACAAGAATTATGGGAGAATAATACCCTGGATGGAGTCCCATCTGTTACTAAAATTGATATTGCAATATACCTAGTGCCATCACACAGTTTTTACACGACCAGATATAAACTTTTAGTCTACAAATATTTTACACCGGGATTTGTTTTGAAAGATGGAACAAAAGTAATAAATAGATTTTAGCTGCTGATTGGAGTGGTGAGCTTTTTGAAATACAAGCTTCTTTCTTCACTTAAATCTTTAGTCTTGTGATAGTAAATACCAATTTCTAATCCTGAGCATATACTTACATAAAAATGTGATCCACAAAAATCAGTTCTTACCAATTACATATTGAATAACGTTAATAAGATTGCTTATGATTTTCCTTAAGCTTGTTGATTCGTAATACATGTATTTTTTATTTCTGTTTTAAGGTAAAATATTCCTATAAGGCCGATGGCGTATATCTTGATAATTTAATTAATTGCACAAAAAAGATAGACGATTCAGTTCTGCTAGTATATGCATGGCAAATGTTATTGAGGTGAAAAGTCATATTGCAGTGCTCTTTGCATCCCGGTTTGCAAAATAAATTGATTTTTATCTACTACCTTGCCCCAACTGTCAAAAATTGTGCCTATTTACGAAATAGTTTAATTTTTGTTGTATATTATTTATATACGTTTTTTTCTTGTGTAAGGTAAAGCTTACGGTATCAATGATTTTAGAAATTTAAAAATAATAGCTGTTTCTAATCTATATATTTTGGAGTTTCTAATTTTTGTATATAGGAATAATGAATAAATAAGTTAATTTTATGTCTGAAGCGTCACCGAATTTTTTAAAAAATATGTATGAGTAAAGTTTTATTTATTTTTTATGTTCTTGAACCCATTATTACAATAAAATATCAAACAGCTATAAGTATTGTATTTTTGAAGAAAAATACTGTCAACTAATTTCGGGCTACCTTGTGTATAATATAGTTTCTGTTTATACAGATCTGTCAGATACTCTGTACAGATGCATACCATATTTAGTTTTAATTAAAATTTTTATAAATTATTCATTTAATGAAAATATGTACTTTTGTTGGCTAACTTTACTCTTTATTCCCCAAGAAAAATTATACCATTTACCATATATTCTGCTAGCAAACAAATAGAACAACATATCGAAAGACTGGGTGTTGTTTTGTAGGATCTAAAAAAAACAATTTTTTTTTTGTTTTTAATAAAACTTACAATATAACCCAATTAGCAAAATAAACTTTTAATGAAACGAAAGTGTTATATGTACAAAGTTATTTAAATAACACTTGTACTCCGTAATATTTCAAAAAGTAATTATTTTATCGTATAATGTTAAAATATCCTAATATTCCTAATGGCGCCATAACCTTATTACTGCAAGGGTTATAAAATACATTCCTTTGTTACACAAGGCATTTTATAAACATTGTGTAATTTTCATTGAAACATAATAAAACACTAACAAGACTATGTTATAGAAACTTTTATAATGATAGTATAAATATTCTAGTAACTATTTTAAAGAAGGTTAAAAAAATTATGAGTCCTATAGATTTGTGGCGACTGAATGTCTCCCACATTTGTCTGCCAAAGTTAAAATTTGCGCATATCACACTGTATATATTTGTTTTTCTTTTCTTTTCATTGTTACTGCATAACATACTGTACATATTTATTTTATTTTACATTTACTTTTTTAATCTAGGCTAATTATCTATTGCTATTGAGAAATGTAACAATTTGTAGGTACTTAGTTTTCTGTACATAATTGTGTGAATTTCCATCGGCATTTAGAGTCTAATTTAGTTTTAAGGTTCTTGTATGCTATCCGTTAATTTTTATTTTTACAACACTTCTTTGTACGATTTTAAAATATGTTGTTGCACGTTCGATAGTAGGAACCATCACCGATAGTAAACTGTTTATTGCATTTAGGGTTTATGATAGGAAAATACCGAAACGACCCTTCTTAGTAAAGCTTTCTCCAAACTCCCATTTTACTATCTGTAATGAATGTTTTTATTTTGACCATGGGAAAGTTTACGAAGATAGAAAAAAAAAACCTTTTGCCAACGAATAGGACCAATCAAAGCGAGGAATTTTGGCACAAGGGGTGGAACTTTATGTTTCTTGAGATTTGTATTAATATTAGAGGAGGACTCTGTTTTTGGACTTGCAAGAAGTCGGATGTGAATTTTGTTGTTCTAGTTCAATAGACTTATTTTATTTCGTTTTAACAGTGTTTCAATAAACTCTCACAGTTCATATAAAAAAGGAATGTATTGGATATATAGCTAATCAAGCACACACATACGTTCCTAAAGTGGTGACCCCGACGTGATTTGTTTTGTGAGAGCAAGTAGTGTAATTAGTGCTTCAGTGTTTTAGTGATAAATTGAACAATCAACGTAAGTACTTAGTATTACAGTGAACTTTTTATCATTCCTTTTGTGGTAGGTTGTGTTTTAGTCAATACAACAGCCCCTAAGCTATAGTGAGTTTATTTGTAACAAATATTTCGCGGTATACCATGCCTAACTCTGCGGCAGAAACCAACAGTGCCATCCCTATCGCGATAAATTCTGCGCCGCGACTTCCAGACTTTGACCCGTCGGATCCAGAACTTTGGTTTGTAATCGTAGAGGCTTGCTTTATTAAATAAAAAATCACAAACACCGAGCAAAAATATTTGGACATTCTCGCGAAACTTCCTCCGCGATATATCAGCGAAGTGCGCGACATTGTGACGAAACCATTAGATTCTAATTCCTATTCCGAACTAAAAGAATAACTCATAAAGCGGTTAAGTGCGAGCCAAGAACAGAAAACCAAGCAACTGCTAGAAAACGAAGCTATGGGTGACGAAAAACCTTCCCAATTCCTTCGAAAACTGCAGGCACTAGCAGGATCAGTAGTCCCGGAGATATTAATGAGGAGTATTTGGGTAAGACGCTTACCAGCCAACCTACAACCTATACTAGCTACGCAATCACGTCAAACACTAAGTGAAACTGCGGACTTGGCTGACAATATATTTACTGCTCTGCCTGTGAGCCCTTCCGTAGCGGCAATCACCCCTAAGCATTCGCAAGAATACCAGATTCTCCATTCCCTCATGCAACAACTAACACAGCAACTTTCAGAGGTCAAGAGAGAGCTAGCTAGTATCAAGCAGGACGTGCATGCTTCAAGAGGAATGCGAAATTCCCGTACGCATTTTCGATCCCGATCCCAGTCGCGACATCGCTCGCTATCTACACCTAGGGAAGCGCGCTCAGCCGGATTATGCTGGTACCACTGGCGCTACAAGCTGGAAGCCCAGAAATGCACTATGCCTTGTTCATGGAACCAGGGAAACCAACCGGGCAGTCACTGATGGCGGCAAATGACACCTGCCTTAATAAATCACCCCGCCTATTTGTGCCGGTGCCGATCTAAGCGTAATCCCGAGATTCCGAGTGGATGGTGCTCATACCAAATCAACCTACGCACTTTCAGCTGCCAATGGTTCATCTATAACCACATACGGAATAGTAGCGCGTACCCTCAACCTAGAACTCCGCCGAGATTTTCCATGGAGATTCATCATAGCTGACGTATCTCAACCTATCCTAGGAGCAGACTTCCTCGCACACTATGGACTGCTCCCGGATCTGCAGCAAGGCAAACTCTTGGACTCCACAACACAACTGGCATTACGTGGTGAGGTTTTGGAATGGACCGCTCCGACCGTCAAAGTAATTAATGGTGCTTCCTCTTTCCATGTGCTTCTGGAAAGGTTCCCGGGAATTACCAGACCAAACGGTGCTCCCAAACACATTAAACACAAAACTCAGCATCATATTATTACCACGCCTGGTCCGCCTGTCGCCCAGAAACCACGTCGCCTAGGTCCGGAGAAACAAAAAACATTAAGGAGGGAATTCGACGCCATGGTGAAACTCGGACTTGCCAGGCCATCTAAAAGTCCTTGGTCCTCGCCGTTGCACCTAGTACCAAAAAACAGCGGCGAATGGAGGCCCTGTGGGGATTATAGAGCTCTGAATGGCAGAACCTGTCCTGACCAATATGGCGTCCGCCATATCCAGGATTTCGAACAAGAGCTCCAAGGAAAATCGATTTTTTCAACCATCGACTTAATCCGTGCGTTCAACCAAATCCCAGTAGCTGAGGAGGACATCGCGAAAACAGCCATCACTACACCATTCGGATTGTTCGAATTTCCATTTATGACGTTTGGACTTCGAAACGCAGCACAAACTTTTCAGCGTTTCATGGATGAAGTTACTCGAGGGTTGGACTGTTGTTATGTGTACCTAGACGACATCCTTGTTGCCTCAACGACGCCCGAAGAACACCTCCGCCACATGGAAACACTGTTTCAGCGGCTTCAGCAATACGGCATCGTCATTAACCCAAGTAAATGTGTTTTTGGCCAGTCCCAAGTCAAATTCCTAGGATAGTGCGTCTCAAACGCAGGCACCCAACCACTGCCAGAAAAGGTCGAAACTATTCTGGCCTACCCAAAACCTGAAACGGCCAAGCAACTTCGTCGCTTCCTGGGTATGGTGAATTTCTACCGGAGATTCATACCCAAAGCAGTCGAGATTTAAGCATCACTGAACACACTCCTCAAGAAAAAAATCAAAGGAAGATCCCCGTTACACTGGACCACAGAAGGTCTAGCCTCGTTCGAAGCCAGCAAGAAAGCACTAGCCCAGGCTACCTTGTTGTCGCACCCAAATGTCAACGCACCCCTTGCTTTATTCTGTGACGCTTCAGACTCTGCCATTGGCGCTGCCTTGCGGCAGTGGGTAAATGATCAGTGGCAACCACTTAGCTTTTTCTCCAAGAAGCTCGGTCCTACAGAGTGCAAATATGGCGCTTATGACCGTGAGCTACTGGCCGCATACCTATCCGTCAAATATTTCAGACACATGGTGGAGGCAAGAAACTTTAGTATTTTCACGGACCATAAACTACTGATATATGCATTTCGTCATAAGAAAAGCCAAGTATCACCTCGACAGTTCCGGTACCTGGATTTTATCGGTCAATTCACGACAGACTTTCGGCATATAGCAGGGAGCGATAATGTGATTGCAGATGCCTTATCTAGGATTGATGAAGTTCATAAGTCAATCGACTACGACGCTCTAGCAACATCCCAGAACAGTGAGGAGGAACTGACCAGATTTTGTCAGGACGATTCGGTCTTGAAAATGAGACAAATCCAAATTCCTTTCACTACCAACACAATCTGGTGCGATATGTCAACTTCAATAGCTAGACCATTTATTACGAAGCCATTCAGGAAACCAGTTTTTGACAGCATACACCAACTAAGCCACCCCGGCGTCAGAGCCACAGTGAACCTAGCAACTCAGCGCTATGTTTGACCATCTATGAAGAGTGACTGCAGGAAGTGGGCCCAATCCTGTCCTGAATGCCAGCGTTCGAAGGTCTCGCGTCATGTCATTAGTCCAGTCGGAACGTTTACACCGCCCTCTAGCCGTTTTGAGCATGTTCACCTTGACATAGTGATAATGCCGTTATCTGAGGGATACAGATATTGTCTGACCATGATAGACAGATTTTCCAGGTGGCCTGAAGTAATACTACTGAAAGATCAGGAAGCAACCACTATTGCACGAGCCTTTTATGACAACTGGTTGTGCAGGTTTGGCGTTCCACTACGAGTCACCACCGATCAGGGCCGGCAATTTGAGTCTTGCCTGTTCAAGCAAATTAATTGTCTAATGGGCATCAATCATATTCGTACAACGGCATACCACCCCGTATCTAATGGCATGATCGAAAGGTTTCATCGCAAACTTAAGGCTTCCCTTCGATGTCATAAGTCCCGCTGGACCGAGAGCCTACCCACAGTTTTGTTCGGTATCCGAATGCCTTGGAAAGAGGACCTCGACGCTACAGCTGCAGAGATGATATACGGTTAACCCATTCGCCTGCCTGGAGAGTTCTTAGCATCCCGCTCACTGAATATCCAAGATGATGGCTCCAGCAACTTCGCCACTGAACTAAGTACAAATTTTCTTGAGCTACGCCCCACCAATGGATCTAACCACGATGCAAAGAGAAAAACGTTTCTTTTTAAAGATCTTCAAACAGCCACTCATGTTTTTGTTCGCCATGACGCTCAGAAGAAGCCTCTGCAACATCCTTACGATGGCCCGTACCGCGTCGTTAGCCGGGAGATTAAGGCGTTCGTCGTTGACATAAGGGGACGCCACGTCACCGTCAGTATCGATCGATTCAAGCAAGCGTATATCTTGAACAAGGACCCAGAGGATATGCCACTGTCACAAGATATGGAGACGGAATACGTCATTCACCCAGCAGGAATCCCTAGAAACAATCAAGTCACTCTGCAACCCGCAGAAATTACCAGAACCAGATGTGTCTCGCAACGAGAAGAAGAAGCACACCAGCCACCAGATGGGAATCATGCTCCCGCATCAGAACCCATCAGCAGGTCACCAGAGCGACAGACCAGATCGGGCAGACATGTCCGGTTTCCCAACCGCTTCCAGGCTGGATTGTCGTGAATCTCAATCACTGGCAGGGGGGTGTTGTGGCGACTGAATGTCTCCCACATTTGTCTGCCAAAGTTAAAATTTGCGCATATCACACTGTATATATTTGTTTTTCTTTTCATTGTTACTGCATAACATACTGTACATATTTATTTTATTTTACATTTACTTTTTTAATCTAGGCTAATTATCTATTGCTATTGAGAGATGTAACAATTTGTAGGTACTTAGTTTTCTGTACATAATTGTGGGAATTTCCATCGGCACTTAGAGTCTAATTTAGTTTTAAGGTTCTTGTATGCTATCCGTTAATTTTTATTTTTACAACACTTCTTTGTACGATTTTAAAATATGTTGTTGCACGTTCGATAGTAGGAACCATCACCGATAGATAGTAAACTGTATATTGCATTCAGGGTTTATGATAGGGAAATACCGAAACGACCCTTCTTAGTAAAGCTTTCTCCAAATTCCCATTTTACTATCTGTAATGAATGTTTTTATTTTGACCATGGGAAAGTTTACGAAGATAGAAAACCAACAAATAGGGCCAATCAAAGCGAGGAATTTTGGCACAGGGGGTGGAACTTTATGTTTCTTGAGATTTGTATTAATATTAGAGGAGGACTTGCAAGAAGTCGGATGTGAATTTTGTTGTTCTAGTTCAATAGACTTATTTTATTTCGTTTTAACAGTGTTTCAATAAACTCTCACAGTTCATATAAAAAAGGAATGTATTGGATATATAGCTAATCAAGCACACACATACGTTCCTAAAGATTGTTTAAAAATAAAAAAATAAAACAATTTTTTTAAGGTTTTAAAAATGATTATAAATCGTGTATACAATTATTTTATACTAAATTAATTATAATTAATTTTCTTATTATAAAAACTTTAAAGAACTAAAATATAGTTTACTGAGGTAAATTATTTACTGTTACTACTGCTCTATAAAGCAAACAATTTGGTTCTGGCGATGGTTTGAATTTCTGTGCAACTTATAAGCAAATCTTACGGCCACAAAAGAAAGTAATTTCTTTCACGGGAGGGTGGTATTATCCCTAATTATTTTTTGTCTCGTTTAATGGTTTCCACAATTCTATAAATTTTGAGAAAAGTTTGTTTATCACCTATTGATCGTTCCTAAAACTGCCTTGCCCGTGTAAACAGAAAATGTTATACTATTTACAACAGCTTATACGAAAATTCTGTTTTATTGTAACATAGCCTTTACCAGGAAGAGTAAATACATTTCTTGCCACGATACAGAGAGCAAAATTTTTTTCTGTAATGCTGTAGGCAATCTGTAGTATTAGCGCTCTAATAAGCCAGGTATTGCTTTACTACGGTACAACAGTGTAGTCTGCTGTAATACAGTAACATTTTCATTTCATATTAACCGTTAATGCAATATATTCCTTACCACGGTGCAGCAAAACCCTTCTCGGAATCGCGGTAAGCAATAAAATTCCAATAATAGCCCAAGAATAATCACATTTACTCTGGTTGACTTACAATATTTTATTGTTAGGTCAACAGGTAGAGATTTAGATTCAACTAAATATCTATAAAAAAGTTAACAGTTTTATATAAAGATATGCATATAACCAATAGTGTCATTCTGGCCCAAATAAATAAAAATATATTTTAAAACTCCTGTGCGTATAGAGAATTTAAAGATTTTTCAAATAGGATATCGTAAGATCCCTCATTCCATTTAAAAAAAATGTTCAAAATGGCGCTAAGCCGCCATCCTAAAATTTTGACATTTCTATTCCTATTAAAAAAGTAGTATTTTCTACCCTGCATACCACTCCAAATTCCGTTTTGATATACCTTTCGAAAAATATAAGGGAAGGGATGGACTTTGTGTCCTCACTTATTAGCTAAGACAGGTCTGTTTATACCTTATAATCCACTCTGACATGCTTTCTTATCCAGTCATCACACCACTAAACTCCCCTATCGAGTCATCACACCATTTACTATGATAATTATTGTGATCCATCCCTTTTTTCACTTTGGTGTGTAAGATAGGCGGTAGCATGATAGCCACTTATATCTTAATATTCTAAAATCACATATTTTTCATTGAGTGTGATTTAAGTTGCACATGTATGAACGGGGAAAGTTTGTACTGCATTAACGCAATTTTATTTTTTTGTTATTTCAATATGACCTAGATCGTGTGAATCAAAATAGCGCAAATGTTGTTTAATAACGCTGTCTAGGTTTAGACATCATCCTAAACTTATAGAAAATTCTTAAAATGAAGTTCAACGAAACTTTGATGGGTAATAATGGTGAAAGTATAGTTTTATGATAATGGTTTATAGACATCCAAATCAAATTTTGTTTCAAACATTTCCAAACTGGAAACGTGTCTTTATTAGTAAGAACACTAAAACTCGGTCTCTGTCAGAATTTACAAAAGCCGCTGCATGTCGAGGGCTTCATAACACTCTTCAATTGAATTAAATTGAAGATACGCCAATCTACTGTGGAGCGCTCGATATGTTTCGTCCGATCTGTCCTCGATTATCAGACTTATCAATATAAATAAAACAGATTCCAGTTTAAAATTAATAAATATACCTTTAAATTAAAAAATAGGTCGCATAACAGACAAACAAATACACATGGCTTGACAGATACCGAGAAGAGATTGAAACGCTTTGTGGAGGTAAATAATTTAAATGTGGTTTATTGATAATTTTTAACTAGGTTTAGACTTAGTCTTGAATGAAAAAAAAACTTTAAAAATTATCTTGAACAAGACCTTGGTGGGGTGCAATAGTGTAAATCCAGATATTTCACCCCAGTGCTGATAATTATACAAATTTAAAAATAGAAATTGTTTTTGTCATGACCATGACAAACCAAATTGCCCGATAAAATTTTCCTGATAGTGGTGAGTGATAAGAAAAGCTGGTGTAAAATGAGTGACTTCGGCTTAGAAGTTTTATTAGCTTGTTGAAGTTTTGGTAACTCTATGTCCTACTGATTATGTTCATTAACATAATTTCTAATGGAAGTAACTGTCTTGTTATCTCTTTCAACAAAATTACACTGAGCTGAATAAAGAGCGTAAACCAAGTTATATTTTCATATTTCTTACAGGGACTTTTAATACTTTTTGAAATAAACTGAGAACCATTATTACGTAAATTAATTTGTGGACAAAAACTATTCAAATGTGACTTTCTAAAAGATATTTTTTTAATGTATGCTAGTTAGAAGTTCGTAATGAAATAGAGTATATTTAGAAAACCAATCTTCTACCACTACTCGCCATTTATATTCTTTTTTGATCTAGGAAAAGGACCTATGAAATGAATAGCAATACATTCGAAAGGAAGATTAACCTTTAAATCCTCACGAAGGTTATCATACCAGGGATGAATACGATCAGTGTCAACACTAAACTGGTTCAAAATAGAAATGCAAGGCAAACTTTTAAGTTCAATATGTTCTATATTAGAATGGATACGAAAAAGAACATCTGATATAACATCCACACCTTTTCTATAGACTATATTGCCTGAGTCTGACTGACCAGCGATCTAACTTTTCATTGGCATTTTTGAGAAGAAATCAGTAATAACTTTAAATTTAGGTGCTCTTTCAATCCACATTCTAAATTTCTCTATGCAAAAAAATAGAGCAAGGCAAACGGAATGATAAAATCCTTTATGGAACGCCTGTACCAGGGACATAAATCAATAAATCTCTTGACCTCTGTTGCTGTCTCTAGATGAGGATAATTTACCATTACAGACACATTCTCAGGATCTGTACATAAGCTGTTAGATCGAACTGTATAACCCAAACATTTCAGAGAAATTTGGAGGAACTCATACTTTCCCAAATTGACAGTAAGGTTTGCTTGTTTCAATTTATTCTCAATATCTGCTAAAGCTTTGTATGATGTTCGAAATCAAGACTACAGAAACAAAAGGTTCATATCGAGGACCAGAAATTGTATCAACTAAACGTTGCTGCATCTGTGCGACGTTATATAGTTCGAAGAGAACAACACAAATCTGAAGGAACTACATCCTATAACATTGAATGAAGCTTTATCATTTGACTCATCGTCTAAGATCCGACACTTATTGGTTTTTTAATCAAAGTTTAGAGATAATTATCAATAGAGTAATACGTTTCTGCCGGGTTACTTACCAAAATATGGCCTGAAATACTTTTAATTTAAATTTAATTATTAATTTTTTTAAAACAATTTTGTTCACTTGGTTGTAAGATAAATTATAGTTCTCACTTAGCCGCAACCTCTTGGCAGCCAGGTGTAAACAGGTATTACTCCGTTAACTTTTTACTTTCATAAGGTATCTTAATAAGTTATATATTAAATAAAAGCTAATTTTTTCTCTACAGGATGGAATACGGTTGTCTATGTAAAATGTCCCGAAAATAGGAGTCGCTAACTGTTAAACATACATACGAGAACTATCGTCATGTGTCGATAGATAGGTACTCAACTAGCTAGCATCACTTTTTTTCTAACCTGTTTAATTAAAAATTGCCATAATGTAAATGCTGCAAAATATTTGATGTTCAACAAAATGTACTCAGCCACAAAAAATAATGAAAAGTTTATAAAAAAAGTAAAAGGCTCCATATTTCACCGTGCTGGAAATCCTTAAAACATAAATTGTTGCCGATGATCTTTGTTAATTCGATGTGGCAAATTGCCACTGAGCCAAATTGTATTAATTTTAGCGCTGAAAATAACGGCTGGTTTTATACGGCTTTCTAAAATCAACATAGTTCGTTGGAAACTCAGCGCTACTGCAAGTCGAAGATGTGATTTGTGATTTAATTACACAATGTGTTGAGAATGGGGATGATGATTCTGATATTTGTCACTGTGAGAGTGAGAACTCCGATGAATCAAAGAATGAATGAATTTCATTAAATTATTTTTTCAGGGTTTTCTTTAGTTTCTTCTGTAATATATTATAAAGAAAATAACATTAAAAAATTCATATATAATATATATATATATATATATATATACTATTAAAATATAAAATTCTATTATTATATTGTCATTTTGTTATTGAATAATAAATAGTCAAAGTTCACGTCTAAGTTTTCAAACAGTAAATACATTTTGATTGATGTGATATTTAAAAATTTTTAATTAATTAGTAACCGATTGCAGAAAACTCAAATAAACTCGACGGTATTCTAAAATATTACCTGCGATTTTTTTTATTTTCCATTAATCATCGAGGTTTTTTTAATTTTTAATAAAAACTCATTTTTTATTTGATTTTATAAAAAATGAAGGGGACACGATATTCTTATATATATTATTTCAATACGACTGAAAAAAAAACATTAATTATGATGGTAAAGCTTGCACACTACGGCCTTGTGTGATGAATGGTGTGGTGCGCTAACTGTCTTTCGTATCCCATGGTAGAGAAAAATTGTGTATATAATTTATTAAGATCAAGGAGAAGGAATTTAGGAGATTTTCGACCCCCAAGATTGTATGGTCAACAACTGACCTTGGCAAAAGAGGTTAAATACCTGGGGGTAACAGTATATGCAAAGCTGAGCTGGAAGACTCATGTCGATAGGCAGATAAGGAAGTCAATAGCGACTTTCTGGCAGCTCCGCAGAGCGGTAGACACAACCTGGGGGCTAAGTCCTAGGGTCATGCACTGACTGTACCAAGCAGTCATAAGACCCAGGATATCATACGGCTCAATAGTATGGTGGCCCTCGATGGAGAGGAAAACCATTCGTTCCAGTCTTGCAAACGTCCAGAGACTGGCTAGCCTAGCGATAACTGGAGCAATGAGGACGGCGCCGTCAGCAGCATTGGATGTCTTGCTAGGGCTGCCATCATTGTCTACTTTCATTAAGAAAGAGGCTATTGCGCACTTGCGAATGAGAGACGCAGGAGCTTGGCATACCAACGGTGAGGTTGTGGTGAGGTGTTCACGTATGACACAGTTGCAATCCTCTGGGGCTGGAGTTTATATTGAGGCTACACAAACCGGGTTCAGCTTCCCTTTGGGGAAGTTTTCAACGGTGTTTCAGGCTGAGGTATATGCCATTCTAATGGCAATAACGATGAAGGAAGTCATAGAGGGGGCAGAGGGAGAGATTGTCATATTCTCAGACAGTCAAGCAGCACTTAAGGCGCTCGACTTACCCATGGCGGGATCAGTTTTGGTTCAGGAATGTGCTGACAGGCTAGAGCAGTTGTCGCGACGTAAAAGAGAAGTTTGTTTGGGTGCCAGGATACTGTGGGATTGAGGGCAACGAGAGGGCAGATGAGTTTGCTAGAATCGGCGCCACCAGCCCGTATGTAGGACCAGAACCAGCTTTAGGCATCACTAGGCAGCAGATAAGGACAGCACTCGACGAATGGGCACAACATGAACTTCAACGTGAATGGGGCCAGTCCGGGGTCGGGAGGCAAGCTAAAGACTTCATTGTGAAGCCCGATAAGGGCCGAACAGAGTGGTTACTAGCCCGAGACAGGAAAGCTCTAAATTCCATCGTAGGAATAGTAATGGGGCACTGTCGATTGAGGAGACACCTCTTTATGTTAGGCATTGAGGAAGATTCTATCTTCACGGAGTGTCAGGTAGAGGAGGAAACTCCGCTTCACTTCCTGTGCAGATGTGAAGCGCGAGCGACAATGCGACGAGATATTTTCGGCACTACGGTCTTGCATAGGGACGAAGTTGAGGATCTTGCATGGAAGGATATGCAGACTTACATAGTAAGGACAGGCAGATTCAAGGATGTACACCTGGTGGCGGGTGGTGGTTGAGGGAGGAGCTGGGGTAGACTGAAAGGGCCTTATAGGCCTACCAGTCAGGTCTCTAGACCTCCCCCTAACTACTACTACTATTAAGATCCGTTATGAATGTAAACATTTTAAGGAATAGTATCTGTTTACATCGGTTGCGGCCAAATGAGAAACGGCAACTCAAACTTTTTTAATTTTCATGAAATATCCCCTTTTCAAATGATTTTTTAATGAATTATAATTTATCTTTTAACTAAGTGAACGAATTTTTTAAAAAAATTATTTAACTATATTTTAATTAAAAGTACTTGCGGCCATATTTTGATATGCAAACCGGCAGAAACGTATTCCTGTATTAATAATTATCTCTAGAAGTTACATTCTGATTGTAAAACGGATCTCGCACTAAGAAGTATTTGTCAGAAAGCTTTGCGAAGATCTATCGAAGAAATATACTTGGCATTATGTAGGAAATTTAAAATTCTATCTTACCAGGTAGACAATAACTATCGAAGCTGGTCAATTTTTTAAGACCACGTGGGCCTACACAAAACCTAAATTTACCACTGGATTTTTTTAGCTTGTAGAACTGGAGATGACCAAGGACTGTATGAAGGTTCTATTACACCTAACTTTAATATTTCTTCAATTATTTAAAATGTATTTATTATGTAATGACATATGTATATGGCGACATAGGATAAGGTTTATGTGAAATGGCTTTGCATCATTGTGTCAATAGTTAAGTTAGTTTATTTGTTCTACCAAGAAGTTTTTCGCTATCAATTTTACTAAAAGAAGAAATTACTTGCTCGCTTGAAGACCTTTCTAGTCTAGAGAGATCATCTGGACATAATGAGTTAAATTTAGAACTTGGAAAATGATCAGTACTTTTGAGTTCCATCAGCAGTATTAATATCTTGTACATTATTGGGGTAGACCTTTAAATTCAAATTTCCCAAAATGTCTAAGACTATCAGTCCTAAAACTGAGGTTGTGGCAACTGAATATAGTAAAACAGTAATATCTTGTTCAAAAAATTTAACAGAAATGTAAGGGTGGTTATCTAGAGGTTTTTTTTTCAAACAAAAAGGGGAGACAATTAATTTTTAGGATAAGTTTCATAAAAAAGTTTAAAACAAATGGGAATCAATTTTTTTATTGACTACTATTTTATAGGATGTGAAGATCTTTTACCTAATATTATGCAGCCGCATCCCTGTTGCACTTCATTGAGTTTTATGAACACTTTAGGCAAGTATTAGTATTAAAATTTTTCAAACCACATTTAAAACAAAACACTTTACGTTTCGGAGTAGATATACTATAAAAATTGTTTGTCATGTCACAATTCCAGCAAGTAATTTTATTTTGTTTTTTGGAGATATTTGTATAGCGAGTGCAGACTGTCAATTTTAATAACAGACGTTATTTTTTTGTATACCTCCTTTGTTTCTTTGTCTAAGGAATTGTTTTATAAATTTTCAAAACATGAAATATAGTTTACGTTTTACTTAATAGCATTTAAAAATATAAAATATATCAAAGAGGTAGCATGTGATAGCCAGTTATTACCGTTATATCAACTTGTGAGCATCTAGCAAAATGTTATGATGTAAATATGTAAATAAAATAGTTAAAGTTAAAGGCACACAGGGAAGTCAAACATTTATGAGTTTTTCCTTTTACCACATTGCCGCAAGGAAAATCTTATCAAAACACAATTCGTTCGCCAAGACTTTTTACAAAAAAATCCTTCTTGCTGTTTTAGGTAAAATTTAAAAATATAAATTTAAGATTTAAATCCTCGAAGTCTTACAGGATGGAACTCCGATCTGTAACAAAACCATATGCAGAACTCTTGGTATATGTACCCAAAAATTATACCACAACTTGAAGCCCGACCTACCAAGAAAAAGAAAAAGAAACTCTGGACATCTGGGATGACATGGACAGAAATAATGTTCAGAACGTCATTATGTGTATATAAAAGAATAGCGGATTGCCATAACTTGCCGTGTGGTTGATCAAACGTTAGACCAAATTAAGAGAAGACAAAATTCTTTGAACAACGTCCATAGTTAGGCCATAGGCCTTAACGGCAATGCTCTTAAAAAAATAAAAGGGGCTTACTAGTTAAAGCAAAAAACCATGTCGGCTATTATTCCACTTTTACTTATGGTCGGATATATCCTTTTCCTTGTTAAGGAGAGCCAAAAAAGGTCCGAGAAAGTTACTCCCAGAAAATTCCAAGAGGTTTGACATTCGTTCTCAACAACCTTTCCCTACTTCAAAAAGGACTTAGGCCAACATGACATCAGTTTGTCTTTTTCATTTTTTCTCACACATCTGAAAAGATGGATATTGCCTGAGATAATAAAAAATGCAGGTCTGAATTTCAATGCATAGGCACATGTCTAGTTACAGGATCTTTAGTAGTTTAGTACTCGCACCACTGATAATATAGGAAAATCTAAGATGAAATAGTTAAGTTTAGGTGACAGTAAGTGTGAGAAAATCAGTAAGTATATAACTAGCCAAATTTTCTAATTGCCTCAGTGCTTCAATAAACTAAATAATTATACGTAAATTTGTAAACGCTATAATGAAACCTCTTGTCGCTTCTAATAGCTGCCTGCTGTCCACTATTCTTGTCTGTTTCTTATACCATTTAATTGAGCAAAACTTACTTACCAAATGCAATTTTTCTTTGCTTGCTCTTTAGACCGAATATCATATTATGTTAGGTTATTTACTTGGTATCTCTTGGTATATCTTAAGGTGCCTCTAGTGCGATGGGTAATTATTTAGCGAACAATCTGGGTTGCTTTAATAAGAAGACTTCTCGGATTTTCAAAATACCCGAATCGCTCAAAAAATGGTGTTTGCTTCAACTTTTACCACCTATTTTTGCGGTATGTAAAATTTTAATAAAAGCTACTTTTTTTGTACATTCTTTGTACGTTATGTAATCTTTTGATTAAGCAAATGCATTTTCACCTTTATTAGAACGTGTTGGGTATTGTTTCGTTGTTTTTGAAGGGAAATGCATGTAGTGCATAGAAACAAGAAAATATATTGTATTGTCTAAAGCATCGACGAACTATCATAACTAGGTAATAACGAGTTATAATTTAATGGTTTCTTAAATAAAGAGTTGTAATATATAATATATCATTTCTACAATGAATTGTAGTGGACATGGACATTCGTCTAAGGCTACACAATTCATTTGAAGTGATGTTTTCAACCCGTGATCAATGAACGACAGGCGATATAGCATGAGACACGATAATCCATGCCATGTGGACGCCGGAGCGTACATGGAAGACGAATACTTCTTGCAACTATTTGGAGGCGTAGGTCTTCGTGATTCTTCTTGAGGTAGCCACCAGGAAAGATATAGTAGAGAGATCAGGGGAAGAAATCTACATCTAATGCAATAAATAAGTAGGCCAAAGAATCAGCTCTAAACCTGTTCAAGAGTGCTGAGATGCTTTGAAAGTACTAAAATGAAGAAGAAAAGTAGTTAAACTCAGTTGGGTGTCCGGGTATAGCGGGTCAACATTTGGCAAAACAAGGCTTATCGACACCGCGTTTAGGCCTGGAACCCCCCTATCAAGAACCCTGACCCTAAACATATGAGTCTGGGATAAAACAAAACTTAATTGAAGGTACAGAAGGCTGTAAGTAGAAATGATTCTAGAATCATCGTTACAAGCCAGAGCGACCTAGTTGCTGACTAGGAGTTGCCAGGCCATTACGGATTTAGTCGGAATACTGACGCATCAATACAGACTTAATAAAAATCATATAGCATAATAGCATAAAACTGTATGCTATAATGGGGGTTTGCGATAGGTGGAGCAGACTCGGAAAGAAATCCTTCGGCAACATTTGGCAAAACAAGGCTTATCGACACCGCGTTTAGGCCTGGAACCCCCCTATCAAGAACCCTGACCCTAAACATATGAGTCTGGGATAAAACAAAACTTAATTGAAGGTACAGAAGGCTGTAAGTAGAAATGATTCTAGAATCATCGTTACAAGCCAGAGCGACCTAGTTGCTGACTAGGAGTTGCCAGACCATTACGGATTTAGTCGGAATACTGACGCATCAATACAGACTTAATAAAAATCATATAGCATAATAGCATAAAACTGTATGCTATAATGGGGGTTTGCGATAGGTGGAGCAGACTCGGAAAGAAATCCTTCGGCTCCTCCACTCTTACTACTACCACTGCAATGGCTGATTTTATATAAAATGTTTACAGTTAATTAATACGGTTGGTAACCACTTAAGAAATTTGACTTTAATGTCTACTCTATAAATTTTATGTCAATCACCTTTCTAGTCATATCTGCCAGCTCCTCTGGCAGTAAGATATTAATTTGTGTTCTATTAAAAACGTCCATACAGTCTAAACAACAAAATTAAAGAAAACCCATGTATATTATGCTACATAATAACTCACATGCAAATTGGGCTTGGACAATTCAAGTTAGGATTGTCATCTTAAAAAAACAAACGGACATTTTTATGCAAAGCGGAGAGCAATTTATTCATGACTTTAATCTTGCAAATAAGGTATTTAAATGACTTGGGAAGAATTGACTCCCTGAATAAATCAAGCATCGTTAAGCATGATATAGGAAAATACCTATTTTGAATTTCTGAAGAATAAGAAAAAAGTTGCACTGTCATACGAAAGACTGCCATCCGGTTTATTTATCAATCAAAATAAAAATAATTGTAATTATAAATCGTGGTCGGGTTGAAAAGGCGATCAAGCTCAGCATATCTATATTTTTTGAAACAGTATTTGGTAGCACAGAGAAAAAGAAATACTATAGAGTAAATTGTATTACTTGAATGTCATATGAATATCTTGTTACTAAACTTGGTAAAACAAACCAGCACACTGATATGTAGTCCTCGAAAAAGAGTTTGGCTCTTTCGTATATTTCACATTAACTATTAAAAAAAATATATTCAGGTTATATTTACTCGTATGTGATTGAGACATCTAAAATAAAATTAATTGCTATTTGGTCGTATTTTTTAAACTCTTTTATGTAATATATTTATCCGAATATAGCTGGTTTAGATAAAACAAATGAAAAGTGCTTTTTTGCGTTGAATTATTGTATAACTAACTCAGTATGTATAATGTAAAACAATTTTAATTCCACTCCAGTTTTGGAAAGGTTAACTTTTTCCACATTTACTTTGATCATTTCATTTTTTGGGTTTCTCTATTCGGATAATTTCGATATTTTTTGATATCTTTATAACTATAGACCTAATAATGTTTTAAAGAAAATTGTATTTTTTTGTAAAAATTTGCAGATTAATTATAATTGAAGATATTCAGAAACAAAGTAATTTTTTAGTAAATGTTGACGTGTTTGGTTATATTTTTCTACGATTCAAAGTCATCAATTCAAATCAAATCAAATTTGGAAATAATGGCTGATGGTGAGTTATGGTAAAAAATAAAAAGAAATTGTAATAGGTTAAATGTTTGCATACAAGCTTTTTTTTTAGGGAACGGTTTATATAATATAGTCTGAGATATAACTGAAGTTAGAAAATAATTAATAACAGTTATTTTATTATTCAATCCATTAATTTATAAAATAGTTTATATATTTTTATATAATGAACAACTTTATCAAAAATTAACATCCAACTTGAAAACAGTTTAGGGCAGGCTGAATTTTGGCGTACACCATAGTAATGGGATTCTAAACAATGATTAAGCAAGATTTGATCGCCACAGGGTCAATCACAGTACTTAAAAAGTAGGTTTAAGGCATACATTTTTAAAGAGAAACAACATTTTTTAGGAGAAACTTTTCACATATAGCGCTTCAAAGAGACTATATGATATATTTTCTTATTATATTTATATATATACCAATTATGTTATTTATGTCCGTATTATGTCTTTTTCCTAGCTACTTGTTTGCCTCTGGAATCTCCGACATCTCTTAAGTATCGATTGGACTATACTGAACTTATCTAACGTTTGTTAAGGGAATATTTAAAAATTATTTGGGTTATCGCGATCTTCTTTATATAAGAATGAAATTAAAGCTTTTTTTTTATTCGTTAGAATACATTTTTATTTTGTTTATGAATAATTTCTAGTTTGGAGTTGGCTATGCCGTAGTCCCATTTGTAATTTACGCTCCGTTTTTAAACCAACGACGTTATTATTCATATACAGGGTATACCTATATATGTACCTATATATCGATATATTATATGTCATGCTAAAAGGCCGTTTGCGCCTTTAGGGTGGAGCTAAATGACGCTAAAACACCTGTCATTGGATGTTATTTAAACGCGTTTCTAGTCACGCTACACACATATACAGTTATATCGTATATATTTGTATATTAAAGGTGCCATATTAGTTTGGCTGTTTAAATAGAACGTTGTGAATGGAGAACAAACTTATTTACTTATTGTATCAGGGATATATTCTAGCGTTTTAAATTAATTATTTACAATTATTACACAGAGAGCTTAATATTGTAGAAGGTCAACCGTAGACACGTGTTTCTGAGTAAAGGTTTTTATCAGTACAGTAAGTTAATTGGGAGATGAGTACAACTACCGCCATACTTAACACACAAAACCACACCAGAGTCTCTTATAGGGGCAAAACATTTGTGGTTACCAAGAGAATATCTAAAATGTACGCGTGACTTGATATTCTGGCACACGGAGCAACATAAAGTGACCGCTGGCGAAACTCATAACACAAAAGTAATTCAATCAAAAGTAGGAAAAAAAATTAACGGCAGAAGACATATAAAAGAAGAAAAAATAATTTATTGGGATGACCGCTGGAGCACAATTAATTTTGGCCAAATCCAGGTAAGCATTTCTGACTGGGTCTTCGTGAGTATATTTACCTAGTTAGAAAACGAGGACAACTAGCGGCAAACTTAACGTACAAAAGCACACCAAAGTCACCAACAGGAGCAAAACGGATATTTGGGCTACTATGAAAACATGTGAGATCTTCTAGACTTGATATTCTATTACCACGAAACAGTATAAAGCCACGCATAAGGGTAAATAAATCAAAAGTGTAAAAATATTAACGCGGTAAGAACTATAAAAGTAGAAAAAGATTTTATTTTTGTTTGTGGCTTAAGTTTCAACTGTTGACTGTATGGTTGAAGTCCTCTAGCAAGAAGTACGTGTGTACAGTTGACCAAATTTCATTGTGCTTTAGCAGTCATCTCGAAAAAAAATTCTTTTTTACTAGTTTTTATAGTTCTTTGATATTTTCTTAGTTTTAATTTATTTATTCTTGAGTGATTCTGGAATAGGTTTGTGTGTTAGTTCGGCGCTAGCTATACTCGCCTCTCAGTGTTTTAGATAAACTTTACTATGGTTTGCCTGGTTATTTGTGCAAACTTGTTGAAAATCCAATAGACAAAATTAAGTTGGAATACTATGAAGTATATGGCATTCCATTTCAGGACTGTGGAAAGTTATACTTTGGATAACCTAGCAGAGGAATATCAGCAAGAGTAGCAGAAACTAAACATCAGAAATAAACAAACTACCTATTTCTAGACTAGACTAGAATCAATCGAGAATCTATAGAAATTAAAATGTGATTTGACGAAAAGGGACGAATCATTAAAACTATTAACAATAAATAAACTGCAAAAAGTCAATCGGATTTAGTTTAATAACAGCAACATCCGAAAAATTCTAGAAATTGTTTCGTTTTTTTCTTGGCATCGTAACCTCTATAGTCGTGTTTATTTTAATTAAATAAACAAAGTTCACCAAATTTTGATATCCCCGTTAATTCCTCATAAGGTAACATCTTAAGAAACTTGACAGTAACACTTTTCGCCTTATACTTCTAGAACGTGAACCATATGGACTTCTAGTGATATATAAACTCTAACGTTAAACACACCAAAGTAGCGAAAGAATGGGGAGTGTTATGAACGTATATGATTATGCTGTTACATATAACTTACTTAAGCGGTAAAAGATAATACTGCCTCAATAGTTCTAAGAAGAGGTCCCTGAGACATTTTTTAAGAGATGATATCTGAAGAAACTTGTTAGGAATTGCAGAAAAAGTTTAACATAAGGTTATCGCAGGTGGATTAATATCAGAAAATATTACTTCCGCGGTAGCTCTAGGTAGTGGTCCCGTAGAGACGTTCGTTATGAGATAATATCTTAGGAAGTTTACTAGTAACGATTAAAGTTAAGAATTGCAGAATTATTAATTGCGCTATTATATTAGTGAGCTTAACTTCTGACAAAACATAAAAAATTATTTCAGTTTCGTACAAAAATTACTTGCACACTTGATTTCATCTTCTTACATTTGAAAAAAGCGTAATTTCAAATTATTTATTCACGGCTTTAGGCGGTTTAAAAAATAGCTATTTTTGGAAATAAAAATAAAATATTTAAAATATGTATTTAATTATGAAACAGGTTTAGAAATAAAGTATTGCATTGTGTAAGTGACCTACATCCGACAGTTTTTAAATCGAAAACGTATATTTCATTTAATCATTTTATTTTTAATCAACATAAAAAATTATTTCAGTTTCGTACAAATATTACTTGCACACTTGATTTCATCTTTTTACATTTGGAAAAAGCGTAATTTCAAATTATTTATTCACGGCTTTAAGCGGTTTAAAAAAATAGCAATTTTTTGGAAATAAAAGTAAAATATTTAAAATATGTATTTAATTATGAAACAGTTTTAGAAATAAAGTATTGCAATGTGTAAGTGACCTAAGTCCGACAGTTTTTAAATCGAAAACGTATATTATATTATTTTGTCGTTTTGTCATCACTCAATCCTGGCGCCATGGAATATTGGAATATAACAATCAAGAATTCTTTGATAACAGGATATTTATATACAGGGTGATCCATCTGAGAGGAAAAATGCTTTATATGATTGTTATTATATGACATAGAAAAAAATTAAATATATAGGAGAATTGGGATATTTATAAAGAAATCAACAACAATTAAGCACACAAAATAAGAAAATTCATATTTTAAATTTTAAATGTAATAACCTATATTTTAATACATTTTTATAAGCGACAAAAAAACACTAGTGAAATTTTATGAAACCTTTTCTACGTGAAAATGTAACCATTTTCGATATTTATAAACACATTTTTTTGTAATGTTGATGTTAAAAGAAGTTAAATTTTACCTTAAATATCTCAAAAACTGTTATATTCTTACATGTAATTTATCCTGTAAAATTTGCTTAGTTTTTTTGCAGATTCTAAAAACTTAGTTAAATATAGGTCTTTATATTTAAAATAAAAAACATTTTTATAGTTTTATTATGTTACTTTGTTATATGAGGTTCAATTGTTTTTTTCAAAAATAAATTTGATTTTGTCATAAAACCCCACTTACTTTTATGTTTAACTTTTTACTTCTCTCGTAACAAAGAGATATTATAATCGTGAAAAAATCACACTCTGAGATTTTTGTAGATCTTTACGTTTTAGGGTCCCTGGACCCCGAAAAATTTGTTGTTCATTTCCGTTGGTCTGCCGCCTATCTGTGTACCTGTCGGTCTGTACCTCACTCAGCTCAGATTCGCCGATCACATCGTGCTGGTGTGGGAAAGTATGGATAAAGCGGAAATGAAACTTAAAAGATTAAACACTTCTAAAACACAGTTCATGACCAACTAGTTACCAGTTGACAGAAGGAGGCCAAATTTCTTAAGTCGCCACCTTCAAATACTTAGGCCACGAAATAAAAATAGGCAGAGACAATCAGACTTGCGAGATTGAGAGGAGAATTGGTTTATTGTGGGCGGTTTTCGGAAAACTAAAGCATGTTTTTAAATCGGACATTCATATATGCTTAAAGCGGAAAGTTTTTGATCACTGTGTTAAAAATCAATGGTCATATAGGGATGAAATAAAATTGTCTGTGATATGGCAAGAACTGGTAAAATGTTTGTACAAATTCAAGATGGCGGAAAAAATGGCGGCTTAATAAAATGTTAAAAAATTATTACGAAAAAGTACTAATCTAATTTACCTTAAATTTTGCACAAGTGTTAAATGTGACATAGGGATAAACTGGTAACATTTTGGAGAGAAGAGAAGTTTAAAATATCAGTATCGAAAGACTATTTATCCAATTATGTTAAAATTTTCCACAAAAACTAAGTCTGAAACAGGGATGAACTGATAAAATTTTGGGCCTATATTTGATAAATTGAAATCGTCAGATAGCATTTCCATTTTTTCTGGGGAAGCACTCTAGAGACTGAAAAAATAGTAGATTATTTTCATAAAATCCATACTAAAGCAAGATAAATATCACAAAAGTTTTTGTTATCGAACCGACGCTTTTTCGGCTCTTTCTGAAACGCTTTTTAGTTGAACTCGAATACATGTCTAAGGGAGTTTTTGGGATTGATAATTACAGATTTACCAATTTCGTCACACAAGAACAACAGATTTTGAGATATCGAACTTCATCAGGTAATTTTCACGTATGCAACGTATAGTAGGGACGCAGTTAAATCGGCGTATGATACTTCCAGAGGTTTAAGAACAACATATTTCGAGATATCGACCATCAACAGGTAATTTTTGTCCTATGTAGCGTATAGCAGGGACGCAGTTAAATCGGCGAATAATATTTTTAGAGGTTCTCCTGAAGGCGTGGAATAATTTTCCACCACTAAATACGGACTAAAAAGAGTTAATTTTTTGCGTCAAATTAATCGAAGGGAATGAATGAATTCGTTCCGAAAAATTAAAAAAAAATAGGTTTTCCGACAACAACTCGAGAATCGTGTGTGTTACGAGAAAAAGATATACCATTAAAAATATAGGGGTGGACACGATGCGTACATGGAAGATTGGAGATACAGTGGTTTTTTGGCAGTTATAGGTCAAACACTAAATTTTAGTTTTAGGCCTATGTCTGCCAAACTAAAAACGTCAGCTGATATCCTAATTTTTTTCTCGGGAACTAGTACTCGAGACCTATATAAAGTTTAGTAATCTATCTTTATATCAAAAACTCTGAGCTAGATTTTCAACAAGTTCGTGAGATAGTTGTACGGCATCAATTTACATGATTTTTTTGAAATGATCGTGTGGTTACCAATAGGTTTTTTTCATAACATTTTCGATGATCTGGTGAATGCGCCCCATATTCTTATAATTGCACTGGGAACTCATCGCGCCTTCTAACGGAAAATGCAGATTGCAGCAATACTGAGCGAGATAAAAGTCATACAAATTTTTGTTGTCGATGCTTTTTCGGGCGTTTCTGACATTTTTAGTTGTCTCCCATATGTACGTCTAAGGGGGTTTTTGGACGTGGCGATTCCACTTTTGCTAATTTTGAGAACCTAGACACAACAGATTTCGAAATATCGACCATCAATCAGGTAATTTTCACTTATGCAGTATATTTCAGGGATGCATGTAAATTGGCGTACATACTTTTAGAGATCCCTGTGAACGTGCTATCATTTCCCACTACTAAATATAGAGAGAGAAAAGTATTTTTTTTTGTTAACTTTAGTCAAATGGGGATCCCTACCGAAAAATTAAAAAAAAACAGTTTTTCATCTATAACCGGGCGATTTATGAAAAAAAAACAATAAAAATGTAAAGGAAGGCTTAAAAGATTCTTAATTCATACATAGCCCGAAAAACAGGTTGGAAAAGGATTAAATTTGTTTTGATTTTAACACAAAGGGTTTATGTTCATACAAATTTAAAAAATCGCAGTGTTTTGTTATATTTAAGGTAAGATTATAGACATGGCAAAGCCCAGACGAAATACGAAGGGATGAAATAGACTTTGTAATAACAGACACGAAACAAATTATAAAGGACGTTTCAGTGCTTAACCTTCTGTCGGTGGGAAGCGATCACAGAATGCTTAGAGCAAAAGTAATGCTAAATTTAAGAAAGTAGAGAAGAACGCTTACAAAGAGAAATAACTCTAGATGGACCGGACCTGGGCAGAAAACAAAGAAAAATACCAAAGAACCATAGCTAAAAATTCAATCTTATTCTTAAAATTGTAGAAGATTTCTATCCAAAGTAGCCTGTACTGTAGCCAGGAGCAGCCAAAACAGAACAACAAAATCTCTCGAGTCATAAGTCAAAGATCGGAAGAAATGCCAGAGATCACCAAAGAAGAAGTCATTAAAATTATGTCAGAAATGAAAAACAACAAGGCAATAGGAGACAATAGTCTGGTTATCGAGGCGGTTTATGAGGGTGGATAAGATCTCTTAAAAACCATTATAAAGCTGTTTAATAAATGTCTTATGGAATGTACATCACCTGAGGCC
The DNA here is from genome assembly GCA_030620095.1 of Kuschelorhynchus macadamiae. Lineage (NCBI taxonomy): Eukaryota > Metazoa > Arthropoda > Insecta > Coleoptera > Curculionidae > Kuschelorhynchus > Kuschelorhynchus macadamiae. Next base: position 27,268 of record JAUTXW010004582.1, on the reverse strand, counting down.
TGGAATAACGTGGTCATCCTTATTATCTACAAAAAGGGAAACATCGCAGATTTGAAGAACAATAGACCTATCAGCTTGCTTTCCCACCTGTACAAACTATTTACATAGATTCTCACCAGAAATCTGACATCTAAGCTGACCTTTACCAACCCGTGGAACAAGCAGGTTTTCGATGCGGATACAGCACAAATGACCATCTGATGGTTATTAAGACTTTAATTGAGAAATCCGTCGAATACAATAGACCACTTTTACTCGTGTTTGTCGATTGCGAAAAGGCATTCGACCCCATAAAACAAGTCGAAATGATCAAAGCACAAATATTCTACCCTAATGCAATACATGTATCAAAACGCAACAGCGAGTATCAGACTACACGATGAAAGAAAACAAATTTAGAGTGGAAGAGGGGTCCGACAAAGCAATACAATATCTCAAGAATTTTTCAACTTTCTTTTGGAATACATGCCCAAGAACATCGAACTAGAGGATACCGGTATAAACATTAACGGCGAAAACCTCACTCACCTCAGATTCGCCGATGACATCGTGCTAAAATACAGTTCATGACCAATCTTGTTACCAGCCGAAATATATTGACAGAAGGAGACCAAATTTCTCAAGTCGTAGCCTACAAATACTTAGGCCACACTCTGAGATTTTTGTAGATCTTTACGTTTTAGGGCCCTTGGACACCGAAAAAATTGTTGTCAATTTCCGTTGGTCTGCCGTCTGTCTGTATACCTGTCGGTCTGTACCTCACTCAGCTCAGATTCGCCGATCACATCGTGCTGGTGTGGGAAATTATGGATAAAGCGGAAATGAAACTTAAAAGATTAAATACTTCTAAAACACAGTTCATGACCAACTAGTTACCAGTTGATAAAAGGAGGCCAAATTTCTTAAGTCGCAACCTTCAAATACCTAGGCCACGAAATAAAAATAGGCAGAGACAATCAGACTTGCGAGATTGAGAGGAAAATTGGCTTTCGGAAAAGTAAAGTTTTTAAATCTGACATTTTTATCTGCTTGAAGCGAAAAGTTTTTGATCAGTGTGTCATGCCGGTATAACATGGCTGCAAGATTGCTTTGACTGTAACAAAAAGATTAATGAAAAAGAAAGTGGCCCAGCGAGCCATGGAGCGTTCTATGCTGAAAACCAAGTTGGGAGCCAGAGTTCCAAACGAACAAATTGTGACGAAGAAAGGAAGTAACTGATGCAATACGATGTATAACCTGCCTTAAGTGAAATTGGGCGGGACACAACCAGGATATCTAACACAAGATGGACTAAGAAAATAGTGGAATAGCGACCCAGGCAGGATGCATTCAGAAGCAGAGGACGTCCTCCAACCTGTTGGAGATGATATAAATCGTATTACAACAAATTGGATCATGAGTGCCCAAACGTCTAACTCTATGTATTATACATCTCTTAAAATTTTAGTTTTTACATTCATTTATTCACTTAATTGGTAAAAAATAAATTGTGCATCTCGAATAAATATTTTACTTGACCGTTGGCGGCATGTCTTTTTAAAACTTTCATTCGAACTTTATTATAACAACTATAACAGTGGCGCAAACCGCTTTGACTTTGCTGGAGGTGCTATGTTTACTTTACGATTTTCATACTATGTTGCCATGACAGCGCGTACGTGATGACGTCGAGCCCAGCGCCATACAACGCTCTCGGTGAATTGCGGGCGCTGTACACTACACATACGTGTCGTTCAGTTTGCGGTGGTTGTTTACTTTTACTTTCGCGGATTTCGCTGGAACCAGTGAGTTCCTTTGCAGTGAACTTGACTGTTTTGTGTTATATTTATTTATGGTGTTGTTACAACTTCAAATTCGAAGTTAGTAAATGTGATTGTTCAAGACTGGAATAAATTAAAAGACGTCTTTGAATTTATTACAAACTGTGACAAATCTGATGAAAAATCAATCCGCCGTGCGAAGGGATTTTTAGGTGAGATGGACGATTTTCGTCCTTCAAAAAAAATCGCTTGACATTCATTTTTGTATATCCAATATAAAACGCTGTCGTGAGGCGCTCTGTAAAAAAAGAGATGGACATTTTTTTAATACCATGTTTGATAAAGCAAATTCTATTACAGAAATAAATCATTACAAACGTGAGCTTGCTAAGCTTTCACCTGAAGAAATTACCGTTTACGGGAACCTATAAAAGTATCGTACGCCGGTTCAACCGCTACTATATGTTCCATAAATAAAACTTACCGGATGATGGTCGACGTCTCGAAATCTGTTATACCTGTATTCTCGAAATTGGCAAATTTAAAATCACCATGTCTATGGACCCCTATGAAAAACATTATGTCAGGAACGGACGAAAAAGCGCCCGCCGGTTCGACAACAAAAATATTATGACGTTTATCTCGCTCCCTTTATATTTTATGGAAAAAATGTACTGAAGTTTTATACAGGTCAAAATGGAAATCCCCTTTGACGTTTTCAATTTGGCAGATAAAGGCCCAAAACCGAGATTTAGTTTTTGACATCTAAGTGCCAAACAAACCACCGTATCACCAATCTTCTAGCAGCTGTTATACCCATGCTTTTCTTGGCCTTTTTCAAGGCAACTCGATGCTTTTTTTTCAATTTATAAGAAAAGTATGTGCAAATTTTTCTTTAAATAAGGTTTAGTTACGGCGAAGAATTACATAGTAAATTTAAAAGCTGTATAAAATAGATTGGGATGTTTAAATATGTTTTGCTTTTGTCAAAAAAATTAATAACCTCGTTTATTTTCACTTTAAAAGTAAGAATATCGTATCAAATATTTTTAGTTTTTTCTGATAGCTTCCGAGGCTTCGATGTACTTAAAAAAAACACACAAAACTTTAGGGCGTGTGGTTGATTTATAATATTGGTCAGTGCTGGCGGAAACCACCAAATGGGAGAAAAAGAATAATGTATCGCACACAAGTCGTTTTTCTCCTAAACCTGAAACACGGTTTATCTCGTTCCCTCGCTCTCTATTAATTTTATGAAAAAATCTGCTTACTTTTTTACGGGTCTCGGTGACTGCTTCTCGAGTAAAAATGGAAACTCCATCTGACGTTTTCAATTTGGCAGATATAGGCCCAAAACCGAAATTTAGTGTTTAGCCTATAACTGCCAAACAAACCACTGTATCCTCACTCTTCTGACAGCTGTTATACCCATGCTGTTCTTGGTTTTTTTCAAGGCAACTCATATAAGAAAAATGTATGTAGATTATTCTTTAAGTCAGATTTAGGTAAAATGGAAAATTTGAAAGTTGTAGAAAATAGATTGGGGTTTTTAAATATGTTTTGCTTTTGTCAAAAAAGTAAACAATTTGTTTATATTCACTTTAAAATTAAGAATATCACATCAAATATTCAAAAAATTGTAACTTTTTTTGGTTTTTATTCGATAGAGTCAGTTTACTTTTAGAAAAATACCACCTCAGGAAAAAAAATAATATTTCGCACATAAGTATTTTTTCTCCTAAAGCATAGCTGCAAACTTGAAACGCAGTTTTGTACCTTTTTGCCTCCTTATTAATTTTGTCTTATGGGACTTTAAGATAAAACTAATTTTGTAACGTAACGTAATGTAACACTCGAAAAGACATTTTTTTTTAATAGATGAAATATCAAAAATGATACGAAGATCCGTTTGATATCTTTCGATAGCCCCAAGTGTTCTCTAAAAACGTAACAAATTACAAAAGTGGGTGTGAAAGCTTTTTCGAAATATAGAGACCAAAAGGTAAAAATGTAAATATAGATAATTTTTGAAATCGGGTACGTGCATAATACAAAGTGTATCACGTCGAAAGTGTATATAAGTAACATAAAGAAATAGACAAAATGTCAAATAAATAACATAAAGAAATAAACAAAATATCACAACAAAAGACTGTCGACTCATCGAGACTTTGGTTTTTGCCAGGATTCAAAAAGTCTGTACCCGTAGTCGTCGTGAGTCTGCGTGTCTGAACCTACTTTTGCCAAATTTTTAATTTTCGGTCGCTATATCGCGGAAACGCTATCAGATAAACTTTTGAAATTTGGTACGTTTCGTATCGTTTTTGGTTTTCAGTCTATTAATGAAAAACATGTTTTTTTTTCGAGTTTTTTTGAATTTCCTTTAATACACAATAACTGTCCAAAAAACTAAAATTATGATTTGATATTTTTAGAAAAATGTTCTTGTTACTGTCTCATGATCCCTATTGAAAATTGGCGGGATCGAAGTTTCACAGGTATATTTGTTTTTATTTATGTTTCAAATTTTTGATTAAAACAAAGAATATTCTGATAGAGCATATATAAGAGAAAAAATTCTTATGGACCGATATCTTCAAAAAACTGTAAGCAAATTACATTTGTCGCCCCTTCTTTAAGACAATTCAATTTTTTCATTTTTTTTTGTTTTTTGCTGTAGTTCGCTTAAAATTAGTTTTATTGAAAAATATGATTTAAACAAAACTCTGCATATATATATTTCACATTTTTTTTATAAAATGAATAACGCGAAAGCATCAAGTTGCGTTAGGCGTGGGTATGACCGCTGTCAGAACTAATGTGTATGTTTTATGTATTTAGGTAAATCTGATTTTATTTTAGGGCCTTAAAATTTTTTTTTTCATATTTTTGAGATTGGCAGCATAAAATACGGATATTTTTTGGGCAGCTAGTCGTAATTTGGAGAGCAATAGTTTCCTCAGTTTTGCAAGATCTTCCTAAGAAAATTGGCTGTCGTTTCCTATATATGCTGATTTCCGATATTGAATGAATTGCTCAGGGTGCAGACGTATTTTTCCCTGGAGTCTAGAGATATCAAGATATTTGGCTTGCCGACTTTTACACAGAAGATAATTTTTAGGGTTCATTAATACGGATTTTATTTATACTGGGCCGATAAGTAGTTATAAAGCATATATTATGTTATATGGGCATAGTATAAACAGGATTGAAAACGCAAGAATTGTCAAAAAATATAATTTGGATGTACTCAACGTTCTAGAATTTTTAGGTTAGGTTAGGTTAGAGAAAAAATATGTCCATACGGATATGTATATGTAAACAAAAAATTTGGGCCAACAATAACTTGAGAACGACTAAACTGATTCGTTTCAAATTTGCACCAGAATAGACTAGATTAGTGTCTCAGGGAATTAGGGTATCATCTTCGGTTGTTTAAGGGGTATATATATATAGTATATATATATATATATATATATATATATATATATATATATATATATATATATATATATATATATATATATATATATATATATATATATATATATATATATATATATATATATATATATATATATATATATATATATATATATATATATATATATATATATATATATATATATATATATATATATATATATATATATATATATATATATATATATATATATATATATATATATATATATATATATATATATATATATATATATATATATATATATATATATATATATATATATATATATATATATATATATATATATATATATATATATATATATATATATATATATATATATATATATATATATATATATATATATATATATATATATATATAGATATATATACCACAGATAGTCTTAGAAATTTCAAAAAATGTCCTTGTTTTAGTACAATTTTAGACAGAGCGCATTACAAATTTTTTATACTGCAATCGTTCTTAAGTGCGATGCGATAAGATTTGGGTAATTTATCGTTAAGGGAGTTTTAATTATTTTATACAGTGTGGATATAATTTTTGTTTGTTTAAGAGGTAGTGAGTAAAACCGAAAGCCATGGCAGTGAAAACTTTCAGTTCATCAGTTAGGTTTTGTCTATGTTACTGCAATATTTAGAAAAATGAATTGTTTTATTGTTGCATATCTCATCTTAAATCTATAACTGTTAAATTAGATCTAGTCAAAACTAGTCATTTAAACCCTATTAAATATGGTTTACAAGTTTAAGTTATACCCACATTTTAACATTTTTGTATTTGTATATAAGTATCTAAACCAATTTGCTTTTAGATATCGACCAATAAGCAAAGGACTTCATTCTAAAAAGTACAATAGTAAAACAAAAACCAATTAATTAAAGAAGACCACTAAGGTTATTAAAAATGTTTATGATATCATTTGTTTGAAACCAAATCAGATTATTTTTCTTGTTTAATTAACATTCGATAAAGCATTTAATATAAAACTTATGAGTGTTTTCATGACTATTCACTAATAATCAGTTTGATTCTCGCAAGTAAGTGTAGTCGTTTTATAACGTAAATAATACTTATTTTAAAAATATTTAAGGGAATAGATACACAATTAAATAATTCCTTGACCTAAGGGTCAAAAGGAGCTACTTGTTTTAAGAATTAAAACAAGAAAATCTAAAAATTTGATTACACTGTAACGCAACGACACTCGAATTGTTGTGTGTAAGGCACGCTGCAACGATCGTCGTGACCCATCACCCTATCGGTTTTTAGTGTGATCACAAAGGTGTTTGCAGTATACGTTTGGACGTGTTTGCTGCGCGTTGCAGTAACCGAAGCAAAATGTTGACCGAAGAAAGAATGCTGGAACTAATTAAATATTACAAGGCAAATCCAGTGCTTTGGAACACAAAAGATTTTAGGTATTTTAGAAAACTAATGAAAAGTGATGCCTGCCGAGAAATTGGTGAATCCATGAGCATAGAGCCAGATGAACGCAAAAATAAAATCATAAGAAAACTTTCGTCTTATCAAGAAAAAAGGCCAAAGTTAAAAATAGCTCATAATGGAATCACGTTTTGCTATTTTTGATCCAATTAATGTAATATTTGAAATCAGTGGGGGACATGCGGTTAAAATTTTTATATTGTCCGCTTATCTTCTGAGACTTCAAGTCATGCATTAATTCTAAATCGCTCCTTTCTTTTGAATAGTTGCGTTTTCCATTAGTGTCGGCGACTTTGTTGTTTGCGAATTTTTTCCGTAAGCAAAAACATAATTATAAAAGCCGAGCCCGCACAAACTAGGTCGTTGGATGACATGTTCACTTCAGCTGCGGACAATCGACTCTCCATAACTGTTGCGCCGTGTGTTCGAACGTCGCGCGTCGTCCAAGAAAATTCGTGTTGCATTGCTCGTTGTGTTGCTGGTTCATTACACCCGTCTGGGCCAGGCTTAAAGTTTGACGTAGCTGGCCGGCAGATCTGTTTCTTAATATACAATATATATGCCAAAGGAAAACGATATTGTCACCTCTAAATTTTCAAAAAGTAAAAAATTCGAGGCATACATTTTTTGAGATTTGAGAGGTATGAAGTTTAAAAAATAGTCTAGGCGGTCGGTAATTTTGAATGGAAAAAAAAATGAAGAGTATATTTTTTCCTTTAATAGTTACATTTGGTACTTAAAATGCACCAATTAAGTAGAAGAATTTGGTTTTTGAGCGATAACTAGTTTTCTTTTTGTCATACAGTAAATATAGTAGTATATAAAATACAAGCTTAGAAACTATTGAACTGGAAAGTAAAAAATATTTAAACTTACATAAAGACACAACTTAAAAGTTTTAATATTTTCCTAAAACCTTAAGGCTTTATTTCAAGTGTGATTACGTCTCACGCCTCAAGATTTAAAGAAAATATTCAATTTTTTTAAAGTTCTGTTTATGTATGTTTAATTAATTATTTGTTACTTTTCAGTTCAGTAGTTTATAAATAAATGCGTTTTTAAATATTTTTTATATTTATTTTATTTTGCACTTTTTAGCATTGTATTTTCATCGGGTTTATGTATGTATATCAAATCTCAGTCAATTCCTATAACGGGAACTGGTTCAAAAGTTACTTGCAAAATTTGACCCAAACCAAATATATTAACTAACATACAACTGAAGTTAAATAAAAGCTTTTCAAAAGGTTTTATACGCTTTTTAGGTAACACCAGGATATCGCAGTAGTTGTCACTTTAAGATGACTGATGCGCGTTTATAACTACAGCCTATTTTCATTGCCTGGCCTAAAACTTATATTGAAAACAAAATACCTCGGAAAATACTATTGAGGGAAACTAAATGCACTGGTTGAAGAGCTCAAAGATAGACCTGATCAAAAATCCGACAAACAAAAAATTAGTGTAACTGAATTTTGAGTTAATCCGTGAGTGTACTGCAAATTAATATTTTTTAAAAATTTTTTGCCATTTGCTAACACGCCACTGACTAATTCGACCCGATATTGTCTGTCGCCGTTGCCAGCGCTATCTCTTCATCTCACTAACGTAATTAAAACGGACAGACAATAACAACTCCGTTTATTTATTATACTTGAACAACGTACCCACCTCGGACAGGGTCGTTAGGTGCATTCCCGGATAGCTATGACACCCAAGACGACCTTTTTCTTTTTAAGCATTAATGTGTTTTTAGCCTTTTTGTTTTCGTAAGGCTAAAGCATAATGAATTTGATACAGAATGATCGAAGAGCACGTAAGATGATCCATTCATAGGTATCCATAATTTTTATTACCCGGAATTTTTCCCTTAATGAATTGCCTATAATAAGGGAATCAAAGATAACATAATTTGTATTTGCACCAATGCACCATTTCGTTTTTATAAAATGTTGACTCTCCTCACGTCCTAGACATATTTCATGTACCAAATTAGTTTAGAATAACTGGAATTTATTTAAAACTTAAAACACAGTAATGAATATTGCGAAAAAGCAGACAAAACTCACTATATTTGACAAAAATATTGTGGGTTTTGTCTGCTTTTTCGCAATATTCATTACGGTGTTTTAAGTTTTACATAGATTCCAAAAATAATTAGACTTACATAAACACAGGACATTTAAAAATGTGTATATTTTCTTAAAAACTTGAGGCTTTATTTCAACTGTGATCTCGTCTCACACCTCAAGCTTTAAATAAATTATTGAAATTTTTAAAAGTTCTGTGCTTATGTACGTTTAATTATTTTTTACTTTTCAGTGTAATAGTTTGTAAATAAAAGCCCGATAACGGGAACTATTTTGCTCTTTTTAGTATTATTTTTACACCCCCTGTATGTATACCAAATTTCAGTCATTTCCGTTAACGTGAACTGTTTTGTAGTGTTTAGCATTATTTTTTTCGCACCCTGTATAACACATTCACGATTGGACACCATGATATTGTATTGTCATCGATTTTATGTATGCATAACAAATCTCAATAAATTCTGGTAATGAGAATTGCTTCAAAAGTTACTTGCGAAATTTGACCCAGTTATACCTACTAAATAACTAGCTAAATAATATAATACTAATACAAATGAAGTTAAATAAAAAAACTTTTAATAAGTAAATAATTTCTTATTATGAGGTGACAGACATTTGGTTGAGCGTTTGGTTCGTACCCTTTTGTGTCTACTTTTATGTTTTGATTAAGTCTTAGCCGCGAAGAAATTGTATTTCCTTTTTCGAGCTCGAAAATACTTTTCTTCTGCCAAATACCGTCTACGTTTCGCAAGTCAGATTCGGCCATGGGGTAGGCTCTCCTTCATCCGTAATATCCTTGAGTTTGTCCAAAAAAGAACTATTTGCCTAATTATCCAAACATCACGAGGAAGCTTACGTCACGAGAGCATCGCAAAATTGTTGGCGATCTGTCTCTGTTTTACAGATACTACCACGCGGGTACAAAGTCAGAAATTCAGTTTCGAGGAGGGGGGGTCCAAACAGTCAAACCTCAAGAAAATTAGAAAGAAGCATACCTATATCAAAATATTTTTTTAGAGTTTTCTGGGGGGGATCCAGACCTCATGGACCCACCCTGGCTACGTGCCTGCTACCACGAACATTGTTCTGATGTTTTATCATCCATTAAGCTTTCCTCAGATAATTCTTCCCAAGGAGACACGATTATCGACCCACATGCATCCCCTACCGCCTAACAGCCAAGACGATTATTAAAAGTTTTTATTTAACTTCACTCGTATGACGTGTTATTTAGTTAGTTTCTTAGAGTAAGACATTTTTATTCTTACTCTAAGGTTAGTATGTATGTTTGGGTCAAATATTACAAGTAACTTTTGAAGCAGGTCCCGTTACTGGAAATGACTGAGATTTGGTATACATACATAAATTCAGTGGCAAAACAATATTATGTCCAATCGTGAATGTCTTATACAGAGAGAAAAAGATAATGCTAAACTATAAAAAAACAGTACACATTATCGCAATTGACAGAAATTCAGTTTACATACATAATCCCGATGACAATACAAAATTACGGTGTCCAGTCGTGAATGATTTATACAGGATGCGTAAAAAATAATGCTAAAAGTACAAAACAGTTCCAGTTATCGGAATGGACTGAGATTTGGTATACGTAGATAAATTTCATAATACAATATTATGATGTCCAATCGTGAATGTCTTATACAGGGTACCAAAAAATAATGTTAAAAAGTTGAAAATAAAATGTAATAGAATATTTAAAAAAAAGCTTTTACTTATAAACTATTGCACTGAAAACTAAAAAATAATTAAACTTACATAAAGATGGAACTTTTAAAAATTCCAATATTTTCTTAAAAGCTTTAGGCCTGAGACGGTATTATCGCACTTGAAATAAAATCCTTTCTTTATAGTTTAGTTTAGTTAATTTTTACTACTGAGTTCAATAGTTTATAAAAAAAAAAGATTTTTATTTTTTTTTACATTTATTTTATTTTTAGTTTAAAGAAACTTAAGAAAATAAAATGAGTTGATAAATTAATTTGGGACGTTTTTAGGTTTCCCAAGAAACATATGAACAGAAGAGAAATTTTCTCAAAAATCTATTTAAAAGTGTATAAATACTAAAAACATATGATTAAAAAAATGCTATAAACATATGTTTATAGTATTTTTTAGTAGTTATACACTTTTAAATAGATTTTTGAGAAAATTTCTCTTTGGTCCAGATCACCTAGCAACATGAAGAAGAAATAATAATTTTTGAAGGCTTAGCTAAAAAATCAGTTTTTCTTTTCCAGCCATCCTAACAACCGATACTCCAATTATTATTTCTTTACTGTATTTTCAGTCGGTCAAGATTACCTCTGTATATATATATATATATATATATATATATATATATATATATATATATATATATATATATATATATATATATATATATATATATATATATATATATATATATATATATATATATATATTTATGTAAAATATTTTTAGCGATGTAGCATTGCCGCTTATACCAAAAAGTAGCAACATCTTTGATATTTAAATGAGACGCTCTGTATAGGATCGTTTTTCGATTTATTAATTTTTTTCCATATTTTTTGTTCAAAACATAACTCGAATTAAATGTTTATTACGCAGATATCTGGATTCGGAGAGAGTCGAAATTTTGGGCGTAGCTCATAAGGGGTACCTATTACTTTTGTATAGAAAAGTGTGTTCTGAAGAAATGAGTATTTCTAGGCTGACCAAAATCCACACGTTGTCAAGGAAATGGGATTTCAAGATGAGTTTAGTTTTAACGTTTTTTTACCTCCTGAAAGATAATTAAAAAAGTAAAATTCCGAGAAATACCTTCAACTTCTTAGGTTAGTGGTGTAGAAGTTTATCGACAATATGCCATTAGAAGATTACCTGTTGGATTCAACGGTGTGATCTTTATTTATTTGTATATTATATTTATTGCACATTATTTCCTTCCTACAAGCGAAGTAATGTGTAAAGTCCTCCCAACATTTATCGCAAATTTAATTTTATGAGCTCACTTCCATAATAAAGATGATTTAAGTGGTGGATATCTGCAGAAAATAATTATGTGGTAAATACTACCACAACCCGTAATTAAAAATATGACTTGTATCTTGAAAGGCTTATAAGATCTAAAACTTAAAAAAATATAAATATACATTAAATAAAAAATAGTTTTAGACACAAAACATCAACAGAAATATTTTTTAACCAAAAAAAATAAATTGTGGTTTATCTTAAGTTTTTATAGACACGTAACCTAAGCTTACCAGCTGGGTCTCGAAGCACCGAACTTTCAAGTAGACATTTTTTTAATAGAAATATGATCTGACTAAAAAAATGAAAGCATTTCACATTTAACCCACGCAATGGAAACAATTAGAATCGAACTATTTTTTCCCAAGAAATATATTTGTTTATGTTGTGTCTAAACTCCATGTTGAATATTTCTTAAACTATTTTTCTTTAAATAATGCATATATTATATTTATATAATTTTTTGGTTGCAAAGATTTTGATAAAATTAACGTAATTAACGACTTTTTTTTAGCCAGAACATTTCTAGTAAAAAAAATTTGTTTTACGACGTGCTGGCAAGGCCTCGAAGACTGAAAGTTATAAGCTTAACATTACGTGCCTATAAAAAAATTAAGCTAAATTATTATTTAAATTATCGAAGTTAGATTATGATTTTCATTTAATGTATATAATAATTTCTTTACGTTGGGTTCTTTTAAAACAATGTCCTGGGCCACAAATATTTTTTTTAGCTTTTAATGACTTATCTTGTTCGGGTATCCAAATATCCTATAGTATTCTTTCCTAACTTCTTGAAAGCTAAAACAGAAATGTGCATTTTTTATATCTCTAAACATGTTTGTTTTTACTCTGAATATTCGAAATATTTAACACAAAAATTTTCATTTCTTCTTAAGCTCAGACTAATACTGCACTCAAAACAAACATAAAAACAAGGTATGAAATGGAAGGTACTATGAATTCGAAGATATAAAAATATAATTCGGCTCTGATGTGGTTTTTTACTTATTTATTTCATCTGTCTGATAGAAAAGTAATCATTACTCTCCGTCACGCCAAAAATAAAATCACTTACGTTCAATCCTAACCCCATGCATCCGAAACCACTCAACTTTCCATTGTTACAGGGTGTATTTACAAAACAAAAACAATTTAATCGCAGGAACGTGAACTGTTTCGTGCCCTATCGCAATATTTCTGCCACCACTCGTTCACTAAATCATCCCTAATCGAGTTTACAGGACTGGCTGCTGCTAAGCTTCCCAAATAATTCATAGAGAGCACAAAGCGGGGGAGTCCTAATGGTTTATTTTCACGAAAAGGGAATTTTTTGTTATTTAAATATGTAATTCCCACAAGAGATATAATGGATTAAAATATTTTAATGTTGGGTGGTAAAAAATTGTTTATTGGTTAAAACATTACAATATTTGTTAGTACTGGTATGTAGTTTTAAAACATAAAAGGTATTACTAATGATTTTGAAGCTTACAGTTTTTAGTTAATTATTAGGTTGACTGTCAAGCGGTCATATATGACGGCTAAACTGTATATATCGGGATGCAAGGAGGTCATATATACCCACTTTCTCGGGCAATCTTATGATAGCACTAGCAGTCAACATTTATCGTTAATGCGTTTATGCACACATACCGCTACGGCCTCTAACAAAATGGAGTTAGATCTGTCTCCTACATCTTTTATTTAATGTTATCCAAGTGGATACTTGTTTGAAAGAGCATTTAAGGCTCTTTTGACGGCTGTCATTTTTGGCTCTCGATAGTTCTTGGTACACTAACTAGAGGGCATTGTTTAAACAAAAGTCAATTTTTAGAGATTTTCTCGAAGAAATCAAATCGAACAATATGCTTTTAACAGTGTGGTTTGATATCTTTATTTATTTTTTAGTTATTTCAAAATAACCTGGGTCAATCACTGGGTTTACAGAAATGACAACAATTTTGAACATTTGTAAAGACATTTTGTCATGGTAATTTTTTAGGACTTCAGTTTTACCGTTTTGTTATGGTCATAGCACGTTGGACTTTTTAAATGCTTCAAATATTTAAAAATCAATAAATTTGGACCAGTACCAAGCCTGGATAAAGTGTGAGGTAAAGCCAACACTATTGTAATAGGGATTATTTGCTTTCAAGTTGTAATAAAGAATACTTTGTCACAGAATAATAACATTTAATTTTAATTAAAAGCTAATATTTTTTTTAACAGTGGAAAACAGGTTATTTTCAAATAACTAAAAAATGAATAATTATATTAAAACGAGGTTTTCACCAGAATTTAGGCAATTTTTTCCTCTTTAAAATCACACTGTTAAAAGCATACCGTTCCATTTGATTTTTTCGAGAAAATCTCTAAAAATTAAGTTTTGTTTAAACAACGCCCTCTAGTTAGTGTATCAAGAACTATCGAGCGCCAGCACAGCGACAGCGACAGCAGTTGCATTTTCAAACAAATACCCACTCGGATAACATTAAATAAAAGATGTAGGAGACAGAGCTCTTTGAAAGTTGATTTATTTATCACCTTCCCCCACCCTTATTATTGGAAATATGACAAAACGCTTTTAACAAAACTGTCGCAAATTTGGTTGGAGTTTTTGTTGTTGTTATCAAAATGTTATCTCATATTGGGTATTTTTGCAAAAAAAAAGTGTTTTTTTATTTACCATTGCAGGTATGCCATCTTGCGGTAGTTCTACAAACTTGAAAATATTTTCCAGCAATTTCTTTTAACTACTTTAGTGATGAATTTTTTTTCGCGAAGCTGTAGCTTTCATAGTTTCTGAGAAAAGCTACCCGGCCGCCCTTAGTGGGATATATGTATATATATATATATATATATATATATATATATATATATATATATATATATATATATATATATATATATATATATATATATATATATATATATATATATATATATATATATATATATATATATATATATATATATATATATATATATATATATATATATATATATATATATATATATATATATATATATATATATATATATATTCTCTCTCAACTATTTGCCTGAATTGATGAAGACTTTAAGTCAGAAACACGTGTCTACTGTTGGCTATATAGTTTTTTTTCTTGTATAACCTTAGAAAACTTAAGCTAGCTAGCTTATATCAGATTAGCAATGTAAAAACATACATTCATTATTATAGTACCTACTAATCGGTTGGATCTTTTTTAGCAAATGTAAACATATTAGAACTTATTTCGAGTGTTTTTTTATCAGTTATTTTCAGGGCGGAATTTCTCCCTTAAATGGCTCTATAGACACTGTGATAATTAAACTAAGTGGCTCCCAAAATATAGTGTAGGTAAGTATTCCTAGCTCACTTTCCGCTATCGCCACCTGACGAAGAGCAGCAGCCCGCACAACAAAAGCTATTGTAAGGGAAATTCATTTTCTCTACAATAGTACAATTTACAAAGTGTCTCTGACCAGTCAATGTTTGACGTCCGGCACTTCCCCTACCATTCGGAAATAATAAAGGAGAGAAGTAATTTAACCACTCTAGAACAGTTATTTTCAGTTTCCTCATTAAACTTGCTTAATTATTGTCTTTCTGGTACGAATTTTCCTTCCACATCCGCCTTTTTTTCTTTTTTTTTGCAATAATCATTTTTCTCTTAACTCCAAATATAACTCACAGATAATAAAATGTAGCTTGTAGCTAAATGTCACAAATGTAGCGTGTAGCAATTCACTTATATAAAAAATACTATATATATTTCCATCAAGTGAACTCAATAGATAATGTATGAATGTTTGCTACTTATCGGCCCTTACCTGATCGTGTGTATCCTTGTCGGTTCACCTTACGTCTGCTTTAAGGCCGCCAGTGTTCATACGCACGGTCAGTTGTTCATTAAGTTTTTAAGTATATAAGAAGCTATAAAAAAATATATAATAATGCATGAATTTGGGCTATCAGCTTTTAGCAAGGTCTCTCTTCATCGCTTAATATTAGAGCTGTTGGTCTTCAACACAAATATTCTCTTGAATTTGCTGTCAATACGTTAAATGCGACAACCCTATGATTGTCACACTTTACGAATTATAAAATAAGCATATGTAACCGGGAAACAAAAAACAATGAGGATGTTCCGTAACCAAACATTTTCGCTTAAAAAATTGATAATATTACTTATACAAAGTAGTTTTATGTTTTCCTCATAACATCTAACAAAAGATATATTTCACAAGAAATTAATTAACAAATAAAAAATTAACTATATTTAAATATATAATGAACATTTTAAATGCATACTAATTTTTCAAAAAGCTTCGTATCTGTTGTCCTACAAAAAAATAAAAGATAAATAAATAAAGTTAACCAACAACAAAACCTATATACGTCTGTTTTAAGACTGGGAAGATAAAAGAATACCTAAACTTTTTGTCTTCTTCTTGTAGAGGCAAAGGTATAAAACAATGGTCCGGTATAGAATATCAAGTGTTATCTGAGCATTCCGATCAGAACGGGGTTCACATAAACAAACTGTCAGTGTGACAGTTGGCATTTCTTATAAATTACGGCCCAACCACGTGAATATTTTCGACTCTCATTAAAATATACTTATCCAAAATCTTTGGTATTTGTAGACTGTAGTCAATTTAATTAATCGCCGTTTTTGTAATCATTACGAGAACAGTGTATGTAAGCGAGATTTATAGATAATCAAAAAACAAAAAAGGAAATAACAATGAAATTGTAAAAGAAATATTTTGTCAGAATTAGAAGTGCTAGCATATAACGTTGTAATAAATATATTATTTTAATTAATTTGCACAAAAAAGAAATATGAATAAACGAATGTAGTAACATTCTTAATAAATGTGAGCTATAATTACCAGGTGAGAAGGACAGTGAACTCATTGCTCTTGTTCTTGTATGTTTAGTTAATGGCATAACTTACACATTATTGAACTTTAATCGATTTTCTCCCACCTCAATTTTAGTTCTGCCTTAAATCAGTCAGACTTATTGCTGGTAATTATTACTTAATCCTTTTTTATGTTTGGACAGACCAGGCCGAAATATAATGATCCGTTACCTTAGGCCATCGTTGCCTTACTGCGGCCATGCCCTTTATTATAGTGTCGTGGATTCCGTCAATGTTCTCTAAATATCGCACACAGTGCACGTCTCTCATAGGTGAACACCCATTAAAGTACTAGCTGCGCTCGACGATGGTTTTAGAATGTCTCAAGTTTAATACTACTATTTTTAAGTCTCAAGTTTAAATATTACTATTTTATTATTCGAAATATAGAAGCTTAAAGTTCTCGTTTGGTATTCGTGTGATGGATAGAGTAAAAAGTGCCTTGGTTCGGTAGAAAGTATAGTATAATTTCTGAATAATGTATAACAGGTTGATTGCGCAATGATTGCATAAATATTGGTTGTGATTTTAAAAATGTTATTTCATGACATTTTATATATAAGTAATTTAAATTGATTCAAAAATAAATCCATAAACAATGATAGTGAGTGATGAGAGATCCATGACCGTTCTTTGTTCCTAAATCAGTAGCAAATTAGTAGCACCAGATAGAAACTAAAGGGATACAATAAAGACTATATATATATATATATATATATATATATATATATATATATATATATATACTATTCAGTGACAAGTCTATACAGAAATTAGAAAATATTAATGTTAAGAAGAAGGAGACTTGTGATCGTCATCAGAATCTGCATAACAAGGTAGAAGATCTTTTACATGCCATTTTTCGGCTTTGGAACCTTCAATACTTTTTGAGCTAACGAAGGGAAACAATTTTTTAGATACTATAGAAAGAATATGTTCGGGAATAAGTGTCCGCCGCAACAGAAAGATATTTATTTGGATGCCGTACTTTATCATCTATATTAAATGTTATATCTCTCTTACGAAGATTATAAGATTTTGAATTCCTTTCATATGTAGATGTAATTTCTGACAATTTTCAAAGAACGATTAACGTAACTCTAGCGGATTTTTAGCATATGATGTCCTATCCCCAGTTAAAATTTCAACTGATTGTTCTGTGAGAGGGTGATCGTAATATCACCAGACAAGAGGATGTGTCAAACTAACATCAAATAAGAAGGTGCTACTTCATGAACCGGGGAGTTAATAGCTTGTCTAATTTTAGGAACATGTAAGTCCGAATCTTCATGTTTATCTATGTAACATCTGATTGCAGTAGTAATAGTTTTATTAAATTCTTCCAGGTGAATTAACAATTTTTTCTTACTTCAGGGTGCCGATTTTGGGTAAATTAGAGTGTTATTGCACACCACATACTAAACGTTTACGAATAAAACACCTACCTTCATCTGAGACCAGTAATAAGTTTCCTGCACTTGAAACAATGTTTTTAGAACTCCAAAATGACCACTAGTTGGAGGAGTATGACATTACTCAATAATTTTATTTAATTGGGCACTACAATTTTCCATTCCTCTTTATAAGAACTGTTACCGATGCGAAACATACCAACGATGAAGAAAATCATCAAGAGATATGTTCTGAGAATTCCTTCAGAACATTTATCATTAATGTTAGAATAAGGAATACGACTTAAGGCATCAGGGACTAAATGCATTGAACCTTTTCTATGCTGCAAATCAAAAATATGCTGTTTTAACCTAAGCAACCAACGACTAAGTTGGAAAAGGCGTTTTTAAGTCGTTGAGCCAAAGTGGATTAAACTGATGAGTGAGGACCGTAGAACGAGTACCTTGAATGCAAGGTCTAAATTTTTCGATGCAGAATATATTTGCGAAACGTTCACGTTCAGTCAGTGAATAGTTTTTCTCAGTTCTAGATAATGCACGACTGGCATAAACAATTACCCTCTCTTTACTACCAAGTCCAGCATTGAGGCATCAGGTTGAACAAAAAACTTATGAGTGGAATCAGGCTGGGCTAACATAGATGCACTAACCAATCTTTGCTTAATGCATAGTCTGCTTCGGAATTCCAGTTAATTGGTTCCTTTTTCTTTTTAACTGTAAGGAGGGCATTTAGAGTTCTGACAAGGGAAGAAAACCAAGAACCCATTTCTATAAACCGTTTTACTTCTGTAGAGGTACGTGGACGAGGACATCGACTCAACTTAGGATGGATAAGTAGAAAGAAAATTCTTGCCAATAATATAACCAAGATATTTTAGAGTTGTTTTAGACAATTGACAGTTTTCCAAATAGCTGTTAAACTCGCGTCCTTGGGAAGACTTTTGAGGTGTTAAGCAATTTAAAACGATGCTTAGAGGTAGTGGAACATAGTAAAATACCCAAATTGAAAACGATGTAAGGTTCATATTTAGGTCCAAAAATAGAATCGATAAGCTTTTGTTGAATTTAAGCTGTATTGCACAGACCAAAGGAAACCACAGTGATTTGAAATTGAAAAAGCTTTTTTCAGATCGATGGAAGATATAAATTTAGCATTCCGCAAATTATGTAAAATACGATCAATGTGGGAAAATGTCATGTTTAGTTATCTCATTCAAAAGATGTTCATCAAAGCAACAACCATATTCTCCATTGTGATTCTTCGACAACACCCAATTTATTCATAGAATCTTATTATTTCTTTAAAATTTCTGTGAATTAGTGCATTCGAGTTCGAGTTGATTTTGTATTATTGTCAAGTAAACCAAAAAACATTTTTTTCTTACAATTATTGTAATTTTAGAAAATAGCATTTTAATTTTCAAATTTATTCGATTTATTTTATTTTGATTAAAAAAAAATTTAAATGGGAATAATTTTGTTAGCTACTATTTTTAATCATCTTCAAAAAAAGAGGGGTTATCAATTCTATCTTATGTATTTTCTTATGTATGTACACCGATTATTTTCTGATGGTTTGACCAATTTGCGTACAATTTTCGGGGAATGTTCGGGATATTGCCGGAGTGGCCCCAGAGCAAATTATTGAAAAAAATGTTAAAAATAGCGGAATAACGCAATTTTCAACTGTTTTCTCGATGTTACATTGAACAATATATACGTTCACCATTCTGACAAGAAGAAAAAGTATATATATTACCACTGTATATTGTATAATAAGACATGTTATTTAACAATAGCGTTGCATAAATGCATTGTACCCAGTGGCTATTTGTTAAACTTAACTTTGCACTTAAATAAAACTCGTATAAATAGAACTAAAAACCATGAGATAAAAACTATTATACAAATAATGAAACCGACTTCAAAAAATGCACTAAAAAGTGAAAAATAATATTTTATTTCATCTGGAAAATTTTGCTCTGTGAAGTCGGCGCCAAACTAATAAAGACCGTAAGACATTATATTTTTGATATTAGAAATCAAAACACTCAGTACATACATATATTTTTGTTATTAAGTAATTAGGAATAACTTGGGCGCCGACTTCACAGAGTAAAATTTCCGAGCTGAAATAAAATATTATTTTTCTCTTTTTAGCGCATTTAGTCGTTTTTTTTAATAAGAATTTTTATTTTATTTTGAGCTTACAATGGTTTCTTTTAGATTTAAAACGTGTTTAAACACAGCTATATTGCAGATATTGCAATAAGCTATTAACATTTTTCACATTCAGTACGTTTTAAATAGATTCGGTACATTTTAAAAAAAAGTCAGTACATTTTGAAAAAGGGCTGTGGCAGCACTGTCCCCGAGCTTAATCGGTGTTTTGATCTCTAACGGTAAAGAAACTAGAGTTGCATCGCACAACTGAAGACAAATCGACGTAAAGTAATTTCAGTTTGATCGGACTAAGTTCAAGCTTCCTTACTATGTTATGTTTAGGATTTATTCCACAAATATTATCAACTCACTTCTTTTGAAATATTAGGGGTATAATACGAAATCAACATATTTGTTAAAACATACAGTACTCTAAAAAGGGAAAATAAATGAATTCTAAATCGACAACAACAACTTAAGTCTGTTTGACAATCTAAGTCAGTTACAAGCCCAAGTAGTAAAACTTGTTATTTTAAAATGAAAAAAAGCATCTTATTCATTTTATTGGCTATATTCTATAAAAGTCTCACTGGGTAGGCAGATTTTATTTTCGCTCTTTGGCATCCGACCATTTAAGTGCCAATTAGCATTTCTGTTGGCCTAAACACTCTGCATTACTTTGGTATAAAATGAGCCAATTAAATTTAATTTCATTAATCGTGTACCTGTTATCCCTTATCTACATTTTTTTGTTGGTTTTTTTATTCTTTTTTTAGGACTTGAATATCCTCACTTCTTCACGAAAGATGATATGCAGATTATTTTAAATAAAAGTCTACTTTTTGTCAAATAAATATTATAATGACTTACTTGTCCTTCAGTAGTATCTTTTACGAAAAAATATAAAGATATTTAATAGCATCTTCTAATGTATTGGCGTAAAAAACGTAACACATTATGATAGTATAGTACAAAACGAAAACAGACTTACGCTACGTATGATATTTCGTACCTCATTGGTCTCCAACATGATGTGTAGAGCTGTGGCATATAGTTTCTAGACTACAACGTCAACCATTATGGTCAGCAATAAAGAATATGAAACTTAGGGACATATCCAATTAAAAACCAGATTAAGAAAATATGTCTTTTAATGTTAGTGTAGACATACGAATCAAAAATCCTAGATGGTTTGAAGAGTGACAGCCGACACGGCTAACTGGTGATAGAGAGAAACTGTGTAGAGATTAGTAAATACATATTTTCAAATTATATTAAACATACGGGCACTTTTAAAACAAAACCCGATATATATTGTTTTTAAATGTCAATTTCTTTAGAAAGTATATTGTTAGCAAAACGTAAGAAAAAAATTTGAGTGAAGATTTCTTGGTACACGTGTAACATCAATGCCCGGTTTACGCCATTCAAAATTCAAATACAATTTATAATCATCTGAAAACCGAGTACAAAGAAAGCAAATTATGTCAACATTGTTTTAAATTGATAATTGCAATCAACGGTCACATAGCAACAATTATGCGCGATCGAACACAAACTGCGGATATTTAAAATATCGTAAAATCGTAAAGATGAATATGAATAACGTAATAAATCAAACAGACGTTGTTTGTAGCTGCTATATTCTTTATAAATTATATGTTGGCTTTGAAATTTGGATGCCAATGTCAAAATTGGTAAATATTAAACGACTAGTGCTTTTCGGTGCAGTGTGACCACCGTTTTTAACGCATACATTTTTAGTCGACAGCACTTGATTGTACTCGATCGATCACAATTGAAGACGATCCAGTGTGACTGGATCTCCTTAGATTCGCACTAAAATTTTCCAAGTTTACAGTTCAAAAATTTGAAGGCAATTTGATGAGTAGGTAGGCTGACACCATGTTTGGCCATGTTGAATTTTTGCCAAATTGTTTCCAGTTCATCCTCACCCGATCCTTCATTTTTGGCAAAATTTCAGCCTAATCCGCTAAATTGATTTTAAATATGCCGCTAAAAGACAGACAGGCGGACGGAAATAAGAAAACATGTTCTTCCGGATTTGAAACGCTAAAAGCTCCGAAAATCTGGGATGGTGATTTTTTTGCGATTACAATACTTATTCCCTTTTACTAGAAAAAGAAAAAGGACGTAATTAAATTTAAATAACAATGTAACATGTAAAACAGTGTTCATTCACTTAAGCTTGGCTTTAGCTGGCGTGTGGTCGTAGCTTTATGTTTTAAAATATATATTTCACCTTAAGAACACCTTTAGTTTTGTTAAGGGTTTTAGTAGTTAAGTTTCATAAAACCAAACTTATAACCTCCTTAAAGCTTATAGGTTTTATCCAAAGTGTTTTCACGGCTTATTATTTTCACCATCTTGCAAGGAAGAGTTAAAACAATACAGTTTTTTTAATTGAGCCTTCTTAAAATAAGTTTATAAGCATTTGGTTTTAACAATGTTTTAAGGAAGTTAAAAAGAGCCAGAATGTTGTAAAATTGTTATCTGTTAATGTCGATGCCATCTGTCGGATATCAATGGATTGGCATGGCGAGCCATAAAACCCAGGTTGCAACCGTTTAAAAAAACCCTAAATTGGTTCCCGACTAAAAGTAATTTAATATATATATATATATATATATATATATATATATATATATATATATATATATATATATATATATATATATATATATATATATATATATATATATATATATATATATATATATATATATATATATATATATATATATATATATATATATATATATATATATATATATATATATATATATATATATATATATATATATATATATATATATATATATCCTTGCCAGAACAGCGAGTTATTTGTCCACCAACACAATACATTAATATGATGTAATGTTAAAATAATAATAGTTCTTCTTAACTCTAATTGTAATATTTTATAATAATTTCTAATTGGAATATAATTATGATCTTCATTAGGAAAGTTAAGACAAAAATCGCAAAAACTTCTATTGCACTCTTTCAATTCTTTGAATATAACTCAAATAATTGGGGTCCATACTGGTGAAGAAAAGTTAAGTTTACTGTAGATAAATGCATAATAAGTGAAATAAGTGACTGTGAATCCCTAATATCTTTGCAGTTTCATTTAACTAAACCCAATAATTGCAATGAAGAAATAATAATTTTTTCTATGTGCATCCTAAAATACCATTTGTTGTCCATTAAGACCCCCAAGTCCCGAATCTCGTTTACAGCCTTTAAATTTATATTATCTATGCTGTAGTCAAAATTGATAAAATTTATATATTTTTGATAAAAGAAATTGTGTAACACTTTCTTAAATTTAGATTTACACTATTATGTTCGCAATATACCTCCAAGCGGTTATGGTCATCCTTCACTCACTCTCAGTCTTTAAGAGATTCAACTGAATTAAATTGTTCACGTCATCAGCGTAAATTAAAAGCTTTTAAAACCAAGCATCAAGTTTATATAATTTATGAAGATATTAAATAATAAGGGGCCCAAATGGCTACCCTGAGAAACTCCCAAGGTTGTGTTTATCGTCTCTGAGTGATAGCCCAAACATCAATATTTTAAAGGTTCTACCGGTGATGTAAGAGGCTACCCAACAGACATCCACCCCGAACTTAAACAGCTTGTTAATTAGAATTTTTTGATCGATTTGGTCAAATTCTTTGCTTAAGTCAGTGTAGATTACATCTATCTGCAGTTGAGCATCCATGCACTTTGTCATATAGTCAGAGAAGTATAACAGATTTGTCTCAACTGAACGTTGATAATAAAAACCACGTTATTCGGGTGAAATTAGACTTTTTACGATGCTTAACAATCACGCGTACACAGTTTTCTTTAAGCCCTTCGCAAAAACTCTTAACTTACTGATCGGGCGATAATTTTGTAAATCTGGTCTTGTTCCACCTTTGAATATTGGGACAATATTAGAGACTTTCCAATTATTTGAGAAAAATCTAAAATGCAAAGATTTATTATAGGTTATAAACAATGGTTCAGACAAGCTATCAGAACATTTCTTTACAAATAGGGGTGGAATTCCATCAGGACCCATTCCCTTTCTTCTGTCAAAAGAATCGAAAAGCTCCTTTATTTTATTTGAATTTATAAAACTTCTATATTTTCTGTCAGACGTTTCTGTAAGGTTTTCTGCTACATTGGCTGCAGGAGAAACAGGTACAACATAAATAATTAAAAACATATTTCCTAAAACGCGAAGAAATTTCCTGTCCACACTCCAGGACTTTACCATTAAGTTCCATTCAGGAAGGATAGGATGAATCGCCTTTCTTTCTTTGATATAATTACTTACAACATTGCTTATAGTGAGCTGTTATGTTATGCTCAGTATTGGCGAGACAATAGTGAAAATCTTCATAAGTTGTTCTGATCTAGATCGCAAAATACGACAAAGATTGTATGAGTCTGGGTTTTAAACATTTTCCATTTTTTGTAGACTTTACTTTTTTCTTTTATTGTTTTAGTTTTTACTGGCCTAAATAGACAGGAAAACGATTACTTTTAACATGTTTTGGCACATACAAATCTCAAAAATATGAGCATAAAATATTTTTACGGTAATACAGAACCAGCTCATCCATTAAGTCATGTCAATTAATGTTCGAAATTTCTCTGTTCAACTATAAGATACATCAGAAAAATTATACTCTTGCTGCTGCATATTATGGTTTAAAGATTTAACAGTATGATATCTACTAGAGCATTCAATTGAAGAATGTAGCGAATCTTCCCCTACGAGAGGATTGTCGCAGTGTTTTACGTATAGTACTTTTATTACTCAAAATAAGATTTAATGTCCTGTTCAAATTATTTTTAAAAGAGTTGAATTCCTTTAATTCGGAAAATGACAGTTGATAAACTACGACTGATGATTTATTATTATTTTAACAAAAGTTATGATATAAGTTTGCAAATGACTGTTTACAGGAAGGCCATTACAGCTTTCATTTATTTAAATATTAATATAATACCATGGATTCAGAATGGACATTAAATGTGCTTCTTAAATGAGGCAAGTTGTTGCATAAATATTGTGGGATATTATCTGAAGACATGCAAAAAGGCTATAACAAGTAAGGCAGCAATATAGCAAAAATGATGCTATTAAAAAAAGTTTATGCAGAAAGCTCTTGGTACAAAGCAGTGTGCAAAACAATTTAAATATCTCCGTGTGGCCCAGAAATGGGCTTGTAAAATTTAATAGTCCGTAAAATTTAGTGTTATGAATGCATGCACTTAACTCAAAAATCGCACCACTATCTTGACTATTTAATTTAAATAATGTCCGGATACATATACAGTTTAATGCTGGTTATGTCAAAATTAAACTTAAACTTTGTAAATGTTGTATAAGAAAAAAACGTATGTTTTTATAAAATGGGTTTTCAATATTTTTTAAAATTTAGGTAATTTTTTCGGATTTCTGCGAAATATTTTTTCTCGCTAGGCTCAGAAAAACGCCGTGACAGTGAAACCCTAACAGAATCACACTTAACACACACACACACACACACACACACACACACACACAAAACAAAACTTAAAAAAACAACGGTTGTTAATTTATCGCAAATTTTGCACAAAAATTAAGTATTATGTTGGAATCAACTGGTACAATTTTGGTACTAATACCAAATGGCGGAAGAAAATGGCGACCTAATAAAATATTTAAAAATGCAGCCTGAAAAAACTACTTAATGGATTAATTTTAAATTGTGTACCATAATTAATTGTGGTATAGGGATCAACTAGTAAAATTGTGGTACTAATTCAAGATGGTGGGAAAAAATGGCGGCCAAATAAAATTTTTGTAATCGTAAAAAAAACTACTTTCTCAAATTTTACATATCTTCCAATCTTAGCGTCTCCAGATGCCGAAAAGTATGTTTTATTAATTCCATCGGTCCGTCTGTCAGTTTGTCTGTCAGTCAGTTCGCGACATAGCTTAACAACTACTTAGGAGATTGACTTCAAATTTTAGTAAAATATTAAGGGTCATATGGGTATAACCTGGTAATATTTTGGTAAAAATCCAGTACGCCGGAACAAGATGGCGGCATAGTGAAACGTTAAAAAAATTATTACTTAAAAACTAATTATCCAAGTTACCTCAAATTTTGCACAAAAATCAAGTGTTACATAGGAATGAACTGGTAACATTTTGGTATGAATCCAAGATAGCAAAACAAAATGGTACTTTTTTAAAATATTTTAAAAATCAGCATGAAAAACTGCTTATTAAAATTTTGTTAAGAATTTAAGATGGCAAAACAAAATTAAAAAAAAATCAGCGTAAAAAATCTTATTCAATTGACATTAAATTTTGTAGAAAAATTAAATGTGATATTGGGATAAACTGGTATGAATTCAACATGACGTAACAAAATGGCGGTTTGTGCCAATTTAAATACTACTTATTGACTTTATCGAGTGTGGCATAGGTAGAAAAGAATTGGTAAAATATTGGTATTCATTATGATGGAACAAAAGGCGCCCAATAATAATGTTTGAAAAGACATTATAAATGTGTATGTAAATGACTACGTACTCAACTAAATTGGGTCACACTGTTCCAAATAAGAGGAAAGAATCATAATGAGGAAGTCCCATGTAAAGGAAATTTTCCGACTTTTTTCGGAGAGTTCCTGTGGCAGCTAGGGTTCCCTCTCGAGTAGAGGACCTTGCTTAAGAGAAGTACAGCACATGTCTAGCCTGTCATTTTCTATCGACGACCGTCAGATATCTTTTAGTCATGTTATGTTGGTTATTAATTACTTTATCTACATTGGCCAGAGCGCAGGTCTGTTTATCATGTGACAATATCTTGACATGTCGGATACATCTGTCATTTCAAATGATGTTCCACTCGTTTAGG